>JARHVA010000648.1:1785000-2385000 GCA_037957365.1 Torreya grandis
ATTGCTAGTGATTATGATTTTACTTGGCATAGACATGCTTAGGCCAGCTTAGTGGTTCACCTTTATGGAGGTAACACTAAAAGTGTAAGAAGTTTGGTTAGATGTAAAGAGGTTTAGGTGACAACAATCATGGGGATCCATCCTAGAAAGATGTGAAAAGTACCATGAGAACAATGCCATGGGTAGAGCTATGGTACCCATTGTTCAATGTTAGTCTATGATTATGATGGATAATCACATGATTCATTTTTAATTGGTTGACCCTAAAATAGGAGATGGAATGTGGGTGGATAACAAGGGATGGGCTTAAGTTAAACAAAAGGTGGACCCGATCCTTTATAACAAAAGAATGGGTATAGATGTGAAGTGTTGAGGGGCTCAGGTTCTGGGTGGCCTTCGATTGAAGACAACCAATAATATCCTGATCCATACTTGTGGGTTATGATATAAGGTCCAAGCCAATTGAAAGCAAATTTTCCCTGCTTGTTTTTTCCATATTAGTGACATGTTTATTTTCCTTTAGGATAAGGTCTCTGATATTGAATTATCTCATTTTAAGGTGCTTGTTATAGGCATGCTTGACATTATTTTGATAGACATAGAGATGGTTAAGGGCTACTAGATGATTCTCATTGAGTAGTTTAAGATGGGCTAGATGGTACTGATGGTACGTGCCCTCAAAAATGAGATATTGCAAATATATGTGAACAGAGGGTATTTGGATTTCTAGAGGCAAGGCCACCTCTGCTCCAAACATAAGAAAAATGGGGTAGCACCCATAGGGGTTCTAATGCTAGTATGATATGCCCATAAAGCAAATGTGATGTGTAAATGCCAATCTTGACCTGATTCATTGACCATTTTAGTTAGCATGTTATTAAGAGTTTTTTTAGAGGATTCTACCTATGCATTAGCTTGAGGGTGATAGGGCAAGGAGAATCTTAACTTGATGTCAAATGCATTACAAAGACCCTGAAATTGCTTGTTATTAAAGGACTTACCATTATTGGTGACAATTTTATGAGGCAAACTAAAGCGATAGATGATGTGATGGTTGATAAAGTTGACAATCTTCTCTGCTTTAGTCAAGACTAAAGGAATAACTTCTATGTATTTGGTAAAATACTCAGTTTCAACAATAATAGAATGGTATCACTGTGAGGAATGAGGGTTGATTTCACAAATGAGGTCTAGAACCCATTATTAAAAGGGCTAAAAACTAGTAAAAACATGAAGGATATGGCTAGGTGGGTGATATAAATTAGCATATTGCTAGCACTTAACACACCTTTTCACATAATCACAATAATCTTTGTTAAGGGTAGGCCAATAATAACTGAGATAGAATATGTGCTTAACTACAATGAAGCCACTAAAATGTCCCCCACATATGCCATCACACATTTCCTTGATAGCATGAGAGGATTCATGACTATGTAGATAATGAAAGAGGAGGTCATCAAAGCCATGTTTATAAAGAATTCCCCCCATAATGGAATAACATGAGGTATTCTGAATAAATGCTCTTTGAGCATTCCTAGAAAGGCTAGAGGGAACAATGCCAAGGTTTAGGTAGTCAAAGGTTTATTGGTACTAAAGGTTAGGTTGGGTCTCCTCAACATTGAAAATGGTGGGAGAATCTAGTTTGACATAGGATGGTTAGGTAAGCCTATAGATAATGATAGATAATTTAGAATCTGAGGGTATAGATAGTATCTGAGAGGTAAGGGAAGTCATGGTGTTGGCAAACTTATTGGTAGATCATGGGGTTGATGAGATGTGGTAGTGATAAAATGATTTTAAGAGTTCATCAACTAGTTATTTATACTATTACAAAACATCATTTTCACACTAGTAAGAGCCATTAATTTGATTGAACACAAGTTGGGACTTAACAAAGATATGGATTTTTTTGACTCTAAGGGATAAGGTAGTCTGAAGGCTTATCACTAAGGCTTTGTACTCAACCATATTGTTGGTACATTCAAATTAAAGCTTAAAGGACAAATGAAGAGGTTCAACATCAAAGGGGATAAGGATGATACCTACTCCGCCACCACATTGACATTTTGATCCATTGAGGAACATGGTGACTTGATAGGTGAAATCCACTTGAGATAGGGCCATGATGGACTCATCAAAAAATTCAAGAGGAGGAGGTTGATTATCTACTAATGATGCTTCAGTTAATTTTTCAATGATGAATTTCCCTTTAATTGAATTCTACTGAAGTAACTCAAGGTCAAAATATTCTAAAATCATGAACCACTTGGCCATACATTGGTTTTGATATGGATTAGAGTGCATGTACTTTAGTGGGTTAGTGTTGGTTATGACATAAGTTTTGTGGTTAAGAAGGTAGTGGTGAAGCTTGGTGGCCATGAAGACTAAATCTATGTAGAGTTTCTTAGTATAAGTGTATCGAGTATCATATTCTACAAGTGTACGACTAATGTAGTATAAAACTTACTTTCTATGCTATTCATCTTGGTGAACCAGCATTGCCCCTAGGGAGTGGTCAGGGGCAGAGATATAAAGGTAAAAGGGTTGGTCATCCTTTGGAGGGGTGAGGATAGGTAGAGACAAGAGGTACTCTTTGAGTGAATCAAAGGCCTTTTAACAATCACTATTCCACTTGAAAGAGACATCTTTCTTTAAGAGGTGGTGGAATGGTTGGCACCAATCCAAAAGCTAAGAGATGAAATGATGAATGGATTGAAGCTTTCCTTGGAAGCTTTAGAGTTGCTCAAAGTTGGTAGGAGGGAGCATGTATAAGATTGATTTGATTTTGGTGGGATCAAATTTAATTCTATAAAGGGAGACAATGAAGCCAAAGATCTTTCCTGATAAGACCCCAAAGATTCACTTCTTAGGGTTAAGGCAAACATGATAGTGGATAAGGAATTTGAAGATGATATTAAGAACAACCAAGTGATCCTTTCAAAGTTTGGATTTTTGGAGAAGCTCATCCACATAGTCTTCTAAAATATTATGGATAAGGTCATAACAAATCTAGGTCATGACATACTGGTAGGTTGTACCAGTGTTATTTAACCCAAAAGGCATGACTTTATAGAAAAAGGTCTCCCATAAGGTGGCAAAGGTGGTTTTGTGCTAATCTTCAGGAGTAATTAAGATCTTATTATAACTTGAGAATCCATCCATGAGAGATAACATCTTATGGCTGGCTGTAAGATCAATAAGCGAGTCAATTTTGGGT
Source organism: Torreya grandis (assembly GCA_037957365.1). Lineage (NCBI taxonomy): Eukaryota > Viridiplantae > Streptophyta > Pinopsida > Cupressales > Taxaceae > Torreya > Torreya grandis. Next base: position 1,788,221 of record JARHVA010000648.1, read on the forward strand.
AGAGGAAAGTCATCTTTAGGGTAGGTGAGGTTGATGTCACAAAAGTCCACACAAATGCATAGTCCCCTTATAACTTTAGTGATAGTTATAATATTCAAGACCCATTGAGGGTAGTCAATAGGTTGAATGAAGTTGATTGAAAGAAGATGATGAAGCTCTTCCTTGATAAGAAAGGTTATGCAAGGATACATGCATTGGAGCTTTTACTTAACAAGCTTGGCATCACGATGGGTGACTATGTTATGGGTAGCAATGGTGGGGTCAATTCTAGGCATGTCACTGTAAGTCCAAGTGAATGCTATGCTATGATCTTAGAGGAAAGAGGGGAAGTCCTAAAGTTCCTTAGTGTTCAATGATTGGCCCAATTTGACAATATGGGGATTATTCAAAGTAACTAAGTTGATATCCATAGTGGATTTATTAAACATGGTTGAAGACTTGAGAGGAAGGGATTTTTGGATTTAAGAATCTAGGGTACCAAGGTAGGTGAGAATGGAATCATCATCCTGACACTAAATAGTGTTAATGGTAGGAGATTCGTCTCCTATCATCTTAGGATAGATAAAAGGGATGGTTATAGTTACCCCTTATTTTGATAAGTTAGGGGTCCAAGGCTGATCATGTTGATTAAAAAAAGTTAGGTGGGATGATGTCATCATCCTCATATGCAAGTGGAGGTGAGGTCGATAAGGAAGGGGAATCTTCTTCAAAAATGGTGGTGGTAGGTTCTTTGGCTTTATTCTTATTAGGAAAGATGAAACCGAGTCCATTCTTTTCATGTGGCTTCCTAGTTTTGATGGTGACCAATTCATGTGGGCCATGCTTATATCACCTAAGACCAAAGCCTTTATAGACACACCGATGGTGGTATGTCTTGGAAAAGTTTGGTTTATCTAGGTAAAAGAAACCAATGATGAATGGTTGAGGTGAAAGAGAAGTGGTAGAAGCATTGAGGGATTTTTCAAGTTCCCCATTGACAAAATGAGTCTAATAGTGGGGAGGTTTGAATGGAATGATAATTCTAACATTGGGGTCATATTATAATTGGTTGGTAAATTGCCCATACTCATGAGGAGTACATAAAACATTAAGGGTGAGAAGGTGATATTATCCTAGTCAAAGGTGATGAAATGTTGATTCCAAAGGGTCTAGGGTAGTAATTTTGCATGAAAGTATGTAAGAACTATTTGATGCCCCATTAGTAGAAGGGGATATGATATCTACTTTGGTGGTTGAAAGTTGGATTTTATCTATTGAGGGTTTGTTAGATGGGGGTATGAGACATCATTGGGGTGATAGGTCATATTACATGTTAAGAAAACACTTGGGTCATCTTGGATGGTGATGACCTATCCTTCATGATCAAACTTAATGCAATAGTGGAGGTTAGAGGGAACACAACCCATGAAGCAAATCCAAGGTATTCCCAACAAGACATTGTATTGGAATTCACCTTCTACAACATAGAATAGTTCAGGGAAGATGTGGGTTCCTACATGGATATGAAGGATGATAGTTCTTAATTTAGTGGCTATGTTATCATTGAAGGAATGAAGGATGGTCAAGGATTTGAACATAACATTGTCTGATAGGTTTAGTTAGTTGTAGGCCTAAAAGGAGATGATGTTAATACTAGTTCCCCATTAATTATAAGCTATTTGATATGAGTTTGGTTGATGTAGGTAGTGATAAAAAGAGGAGGATCTGGGTCCTTAGGATGGATAGAAGGTATTTTTGAATCCTTAAAGGTAACAAGGTTGGAAATCTGAAGGGAATTAATAAAGTTGGCTAGAGGTTGGGGGTCCTCAGGTTAGACCTCAATGGATTACAAAACCTCTATTAGTGCTTGTCAATGATGGGGAGAGGTAGAGATCAGCTCATACAATCTCATATTTATTAGGGTCTAGTAGATTTACTTGAGGATAACTCTCTTGATGTATTTTGAGGGTTTAGATTGGGAGGCACCTAAGATAGACACCTTAGGTTTGGTTGAAGATAGGGATGGTTGGGTGAAGGTTGGTTAGGAATTGAATGAGGGGAATGTCTAAGGAATGGATACCTTAGCTTTCCCCTTATATTTATTTTGTGATCTAGTGACCATATTGATAGTATGGATAGAAGGAGAGGTTGAGATAGAGGATTGGTCAGATTCATCTTCACTTTGAGGTGAGAGTGGAAGAGTGGGTGAGTGTTGGGTAGGTATGGTGGGTGGTTGGATTAGTATGGGGCTCATAAGAGGTTCATTTTTTAATAGATCATCCTCATCATAAAGCTAATGGATGATGGTTTAGAGAGATTTATAGTTTTCCATGTCATGGTCAAGTGTCCTATGATAGGAACATATATGATGGTCATTGTACCAGGTAGGTTTTAAAGCTAAAGGGTTAAAGGGCTTGATGGGAGGTAAAGATACATAATAAGTCTATAATAACCTATTGAGGATGGTTGAGTAGGACTCGACTAAAGGTGGTAAAGGTTTCTTGGTTTTTGCTTTGGTAGTTGAGGTGAGAGGTTACTTGGAAATAGGTTTGGTAATAGGTGATTTGGGTAAGGTGGTACATTTGGTTCATGGCCTTGATATAAGCAAGGAGGTTGATGAGCTAGACATGGAAAATTATAAGGTAGGTATCTTAGGTATTATTGGCATGATAAAAAGAGGTGCATTAGAGAGCAATTGTGAAGGTGTAAGTAAAAGAGGTGGTGAGGTTTTGGTAGATGTAATTAGATTCCTATTTAGGGTAGAGGGACGAGGCCCTATAATGGAGGGAAAGTTTAAGGGAGGTAAAATTAGGGCCTTTGGACCTTTATGTTGCTTCACCTCTTTAGTTGCTTTGGTCTAGAATTTGGTTGGTAGGATTGAAGGGGTTAGGTCTACTTTGATAGATGGGTGAGTAAGGATTGGTGTAAGGGATACCAAGATTCTTGGCAGACCTAATTGGGATGATAAGAGAGGGCTTGGATACTTGGCTCTTAGTTGGCTTAAGTGGTTAGGAGTTATTTCATTTGGTGGAAGTTTTAGTTGGTTGGTTAGAGGGTTTGGTTGTTTGGGTAGATATGGTAAGATGTTGGTCAATAGAAGTGGTAGGTTGGTCTGATTGAGAAAGGGTTGGAGGTTCTGGTTGGGTAATACAAGGGAGACCTAATTGCTACAAAAAAGTGGCTTGATTTGTGTCAGGGTTAGAGATAAACTCTAATTTTTACACTATCCTAGAGAAGGGTTTATAGGTTGGTTTGGTTCCCTAAATGGTGGATCTAAAAGATAACCCTATAGGTGGAGGCACATAGATTGTAATCTCATCCTCTTCCTCAATCAAAGGATGTAGGGTTGAAATAGGTAGTTCCTCTGTGGGAGGAGTAGACATAGGGGTTTTCTCCTCAAGAATGATCTTTTAAGACGGATTGATTTGCTTGGTATCTAAAGGTGAGGGTGAGATGGTAACTATTATTTGTTATGGCATATTAGTGAAAAGTGTGGCTAGTGTCTCTACTACCTCAATAATTGGAGGAGGAGAAGATGGTGTTTCCTTAGTTTAAGTGTCTAAAAGAAGGGAAGTTGAGTCTGCTATCTCAATAGACTATGGAGAATTAGAAGATTGGGTACTAGGTGGTTTAGAAATGAGCACATCAAGGACCATGTTAACTATATTGGTATCATGAGAGAATTCATAATTATTGCTCTCATTCTTGGTAGGATCATGGTTTGGGAAGGGTTACTTGAATATATCAAGGGATTCATTTGATGATGCATTGGGGTTGTCTAATGTGAGTTCCCCCTTGTCAATGAGGGATTGGACAAGGCTCTTGAAGGTGTTATACCTACTAACATCATATCCTATCACTCGGTGAAAGGAACATAAATCATTCTCATTGTACCAACTAGGTTTAGGATGAGAGGAATTAAATTGTTGAGGTGGCTTGATAGGAGGAAGTTGAATGATATTGGATTTCAATAACTTCTCCAAGATGGAAGCATAGGATTCTCCAAATGGAGTGAATTACTTTTAGTTATTCTAGGTTTGGTTCCTCAAGTTTTGATTTAAGGAACTAGAGGAATTGGATTGGCTAACAGAAGGTGGAGGAGTGGACTTTAGGAAAACCACATTCATGGTCCCTTTGTTATTGGTATTGGGTTGGTTTTTAGATTTGGAGGAAGAAGCCTTATTGGTTTTATAGGTTGATTTCTTGTTTTTGAGCGTAAGCTTTCCTTCATCAATGGCTTGATTCTCCAACTTACATGCCATGGTGAAATATTCATCAAAGGTTTGAAAGCTTTGGACATGTAGTGTGGAAGAGATATATTTGGCACATGCTTGAGCAAAGATCTCTATGAGTTTACGTTGAGGCAAAGAAAAAGATAGTTGGTTAATTAGGCTCCTCCAATGAGCCATAAAATTGGCAATGAATTCATCCTCAAATTGTTGAATAGAGTAGAGGTCAGTGATAGACACTTTCTTGGAGATATTTATTGAAAAATGGTCCAAGAAAGTTTGAGCTAGTTAGGTGAAGGAGAGGATAAAATGTTTGGGTAAGGAACTATACCAATCCAAGGTTGGGCCAACTAGAGACATGGGAAAGGTGCAGAGGAGAAGGACATCATCATAGTTGATGAGATAACAAGCATGTTTGAACTCCCTAAGATGCTATTGGGGGTCCTCCTTACTTTGAAATTTATAGAACTTGGGAAGTTTCCATTGGGGAGGATATGGCTTGATAGGTAAAGATGAATGGATAGGTTCATTATAAATTTGGTCATATAATAAGATGTTATAATCACTTGAGATGGATGAATTTAAGGTGGTAACTTTATTGATAAGCATCTTCATTAGGTCTACTTGGGGTTATGTACTTGAAGGGTTATACGATGCATATTGTTGAGGTGTTTGAGAGACATACAGATAGAGGGTAGAAGGTTAGGAGGCTAATTCATATGAGTAAGTAGATGTTAATGGTTGGGTGAAAGATGCATAAGGGTAGGTAGAGGTAGGTGGTTGGGTTGTGGGTACATGACCTTGTATATTAGGGATGTAGTCAAAGGTTGATTTGAGGGGTGCTTATTGGATAGGAAAGGTGGTTGCATTGGTGACTGATGGAAGGGTGGTAACCCTTATACTAATCAATGGCAAGGTAGAGGGTATGGACACCACAAGGCTTTGAATTAGAGTGGTGGTTGAATGATTGAAGGTAGCTAGAGGAAGGCTAGTAGTTCTATAGCTAGGTACTCCTAGAGTGGAGGAGTGGTTGTTAGGAGTAGGAGGTATAAGGGTAGTGGTAGTTTGGGTTGGTTAGTTTTCTATGGTAGCCTCAAAGGGGTTGTTATTTGATGAGGAGGCTTGGGTAGTTAATGATTGACTAGTAACTATGGTAATGGAGGTACTTCTCATGAGGTGGAGAGGCATGCCATAAGGTGGATCTATAGAAGGGGTCAAAACTAAGGTATGGTTAGATGTGGTCGTAATATAATGTTGTAAGGCTATGATATTATTGTGTAAGAAAGAGGCAAAATCTGTATCTCCTTGAGGGACCTCCTGAGGGAAGGTAAGACTTCTTGAGGGGTGAGGATAGTCTATTGGTTTGGAGCTATAGTCCATGGATGAAGAGCTAGAAGAGGTAGGTTGGCTTGGTGATAGGTTTACTCTGCAAGGTCTCTTCACTGCTAGTGAGTGAGAACCATATGAGATAAGAGAGATAAAAATCACAAGAAGCCTCACTATTCAAATAAGGAGAAGATAAGAAAAATATCAAAGAAATCAAATCACTCTCTAAAAGATGCGTTAACCCATAGAGTTTTAATTAATCTCACTTTTGTCTTTTGCCTTAAGAAGACATGTAATTGAAATTGGTTTATATATCGAGTACTAAAGATAAAATCTAAGGTTGGTTTTAGGTTATGTTTAGGTGCTCAAGAGAGATATGTATTGGAATCAATATGTGTCTTGGTATTGGGGCCTACCCCTTCACTTCACATAATGCAATGATAAGGGTGTCAGGTACTTAGCCAAAATATATTGATGTCTAGAGATTATATTCAACTAGAGAGGTGATTTGGTCCTCCCCTTGGTAATGACCTCCATGTAGGATCACTGGGAAAGGGTAAGGTTATCACTAGGTGATGAAATCCTAATCAGGCCTTGTTTCAAGTTTGTTTGATGTTCAATTGGTGAAAATGGTTTGGTTTAGTATGTGTAACAAAGAGTGAAGCTACGATAGATTACTTTAATTTTAATTTAAGATATGTGAACTAAACTTTCAAGTATTCGATGTATGCACTTAATTTTAATCCCAAAAGAAACATTTGATTTTGTTAATGAGTAAACAATAGGGAGAGAAGCATATAGATGTAAACAAGACAAACTCGAGTAAAGACTCACGGTCCTACTAGGCATGCTAGAATGTTTCAATGAATTTCTTGCTTATTATTGGAAAGAGAGAAAGAAGAAAATAATTATGGGTATGGTTTAATAAATGATTGATAATGCATGCTTTGAAATCACAAAAATTGTGAATATCTCTTCTTTGGCTTAGGAGGATGACTTGCAGATAATAAAACACTAAAACAAACTTGTTCATTAGATAGATAGTTGAGTGGATTGCCTAGTGATAACTAGATCCTAGAATCAAGAGCTTCCTTAGGGGATGTGAATCTACATATTTTAAACATTTAAGTTTATAAACAAAAAATAAAGGCACTTGCGTCAACAAATCAAAAGTACTAAAATTGAATATAAGAGTGCTTGCTAAGAAATATGCTAGAAATGATCAAATTAGAAACAAAATAATCAATACTAGTGCTAGAGGGTTGGGGTATGCTTCAAAAAATTATAAAGGGTTCTGTGAACAAGTAAGAACACAAAAAAGTAGGTTTGATTAAGTGTAGGTAGGTGAAATTAGCTTACTAGGTTTTGGTGCCACAGTGACCATCGATTGTTGGGATGATAATCGGTAGTTAAGGTGACTATCAGTGGTTAAACTAACTATTGGTGGTTAGGTAGACTGTTAGTAGTTGAGTAAACCATCAATGCTTACTATGTGAGGATCTAGGTTGGTAATTTTATTGATTGATGAGATCCAAAAGATGGATTTTGAGAGATGGATAAGATGAGCTGATTGTGAAATGGAAATAAAGTAGATGAATGCTAGGAATCAAATACATATCTTACCAAAATTTTATTTGGTGGATGATTGAAGAAGTTGGTCTATTGATGGAATCTAGCTTGATTCTAATGGAGTAATGGTACTTGAAGGCTTGGTGGAGAGGCAATGGTAAATTGACTCTCTGATATGATTACTAGATTACTAGATTGCTAATGGTGATTGACTTGAAAGAAAGAAACTCCTAGATGTATAAGCTCTTGATAAAAATTACATATGGATTTCACCTTTAGGCTTTTCTCTTCTTATAGGGAAAGTGAGAGAGTTACAACACATGAACTGGGCTTTCCAAAATTAACTCATCCATATAATGGATCACAACTTGAATTAGACAAGCTATTTTTAGAAAAGCAAAGTGGGTAGTTTACATGATTCTAGTTAGGGTGATGCAACTTGACCATCGATAGTCATCCTAACCATCGGTGGTTGAGTGTGAAGGGTAAAAAGGAAAGGTTGAGATATTTAAGTTAAATTGACTACAGGCTAGGTTGTCAAAAGGTTAAATGGTCCCAAGGGGGTCCTAAGGTGGTACAGGGGGTATTCTAACATTTGGAATCATGGTTTGTGTATTTTTAGTGTCTATAATATGTTTGATAATTTCAAGCAGTAGATTTCCAACATCCAATTTGAACATCTTGTTAAACATCTCTTAATATCAAGACATGAACGATTAACTATCAAGATGATTTATGACATTTTTGGTCTCATGTCTCTTTGGTACTCATATATATATGCCTATCTTCAAGATCAAACCATGCTTCCAAATTTATCATGTAAAAAATAAAAAAATCCTTCACCCACAAAGTTTCTTGTTATACCCTATTTGGACCAATCTTGTACCATAGAAGTTAAGATGGAACCTTATTTCACTATTTTCCTTCAATAAAATCAGGACTAAAATTGAGGTAAGTCCATGAAGGAGTGTGTGGATTCCACACTGATGGGGTAATCTTAGCCAAAATGTTACTACGTACTAGTTATTACTAGTTGACTATGGAAGTAGACATAATTACATATGTAAAGAGGTGTGTCAAGTGTCTAAAGTATATTATTTGATTCATGCTCTAACCAAGACACTTAAACCATTGATGACACCATTTCCATTCTCAATGTGGGGACTCAAACTCTTAAGGAAGATTAATCCTACATCTTATGATATCCATAAACACGTCCTAACTGCTACCAAGCATTTGAATAAGTGGGTGGAAGCCATTCCCCTCACTTGCATCATTGGTAAACAAATATCTAAGTTCATATTGAACCATATCATCTACCATTATGATATCCCCTCTAACATTATATATGATAATGGTGGATCATTAAAAAACAAATATTTGAAAGCACTTTGTACCCAATACCACATAAAACATAATTTCTCTACCACCTACTACCCACAAGGTAATGACCAAGCTAAGGCTTATAATAAAACTATTATCTATATTTTGAAGAATATTGTTAATGATTGTGGTCGTAATTGGCAATTGTATCTATTTAACACCCTTTAGGCATATCGTCCAAATTTCATACTCTAACAAGAGCTACACCCTATTCACTTGTTTATGAAACTGAAGCCATTCTTCCTGTTAAGGTTGAGTTGTTTTTTCTCCAAATTTTGTTGTAACACATCATTAACGATGAAGTCTATAGAGTATCTCTTTTGCAGGAGCTAGACTTACTTGATGGAAAATGCATAGATGCCTTGAATAATCTTTAGGCATATCAAAATTGATTAAAAGGCCAATATAATAGGTGCTTTAAGCATCATGAATTTGAACTTGGTGCCCTAGTGTTAAAAGAGAATCAGAATAATGTCAATGTTGAAATAAAATAAAAAATAAAGTTTCAACCAAACTGATTAGGGCCACATGTAGTTATTTCTAACTACTGTTTTGGAGCATAGAAGCTCATCACACTAGAGGGAGATGAACTTGATGAACTAATGAACATAATGCACCTAAAACATTTTTATGCTTGAGAGACTCATATTATTGTCTAAAAGGATCATTTAAATTATGACACATTATACCTATTCTTTGTATTATACCCTATACCATTCTACCATTCCATTAACCCCTTGCTATCCAATTATTTTTACCTAACCCGACCTATCATGTTTGGCCTTGGTTATGATTCAATTATACTTAAGGTACTTTTAGTGGTTAATGAAAGATTTAGTTCTAGTAGTTGTTTTATAATTAAATGTTTGAATGACAATATATGAAATCAGTATGACAATGTTCCTAGAAATTTCATCCTTCATTTATTTTTACATTCACTATTCATGTTACTAAATATAATTGTCTATGGGAAAATTAGTACCATTAACCCTTTTCCATTATCTCCTAATTATAACCGCATGTGGAAAAATTAGGAGAAACACCTTTACCATGCATTTCCACATCACCTTTCCATTACTGTTTCCATTTACCTATAACTAAACTTGATGGTACTTAGTTGAATGCCTTTAATATAAAAAAAACTATAGTGAATTGAGGTCCTGCAATACTATGTAGGTAATGCTCGATTCACATTGAGGTTAACTCAATCACCCCTTTGCCATGCTCTTGCCATTTTTTGAGCAATTTAATGTTGAACACTCTCACCATTTTATGAGCATTTTATGTTTGCCATGCTATTACCATTTTACGAGTTAGACCATTTTATATTTTTTAATTATCAATCAAGTTGAGATGCCTATAAAATTTCAAAAATATTTGACACATTTCAAAACCTATAAACATTTGAAAAGACCTAGGAAAATATTAAAAATAAAAAAATCATGAAAATTGGCTTATAATTTCCATGTGAGATTTAAAGCCATAAGTGTTTTTTGGGATGGGTCATCTAAACTATTTAGTTTCATTTCTAGGCCACCTTGGCCTTTTTTCTCCCATTTTTGGGAGAACTATATTGGCCTAAGGTCTGTACAAACTATATAGGAATCACTTGGATACATGGGGCATCTCAAGTTAGCTCAGCCACCACTTCACCTTCCTTTATTTTTTGACCACTTATTTGCCTTAAGGATTCTGGGACTCCAAACATCACAAGTAACCACTTGTTATTTTGTTTCCCTATCCTTACTGGCCTTATTCATATGATCTTTCCATTTTATGAGTTGATGTTATTAACATTGTGTATTCGAATTTGATGCACTAATGACCACTTGGAATTTCTTATGCTCTCATCATTTTGTGAGTAATTTCTATTTGAACACTCTCATTATTTTATTAGTAATTTATGTTTAAATTCTCTCACTATTTTACACTCAATTTATATTTGAATACTCTTTTCATTTTTTGAGAAACCATTACTAATGCTCTCACCATTTCGTGAGCTCATTCTCATTCCAAGCCTTAGATGTAGTAAACACTATGAATTACCAATTTAGTTCATTAGTCGATACTCATCTCTTCAAATTTAAGTGTGGTTTTAGCCTAAACCATACTCTCACACTTGCACAATTTATTTATGTTGACATTTTATGACTATAAGCATTATCCCCCTCTTTTATTATGCACTCACCATTTTATCATACCATTCCCATCTTCCTCTACACATCAATCATGTTTTCTTATCATCCATTTTCTTCTATCCCATATCCTGGGAGAAATGCATTTGCCCTAAAATTTAAGTTGGATCTTGTGTCCATAGAACTATGTAGATAGCACCCACTTACTTAGAGCATCTGGTGTTAGCTTGGCTACCCCTTCCTTTTCCTCTATCTCCCTCCATTTTGTTTATTTATGTCATTGTCTTCTATATCCTAGGGAAAATGTTTGTTGTTTTATTTATATCATTATTTTTGTTGTTTTATTTATATCATTATTTCTATATAACTTAGGGGCAACCTTGTACCTTTTGTTCTTGTGTTATTTTACTTGTGTCATTGTTACCTAGCTTAGGGGTCACCCTATTGCCAAGAGTAACACCTCTATTAAAAATGCATGAACAATTTATATTCTATTTATACTAACATTATAATTAACCATTATTTGTATATTGTAATTTATTTAGCTTACTTTGTTTGTTTGACTTTGCATGTTTAGGATAGTTTGTTTAGTGAGCCTTTCTTTGCTTTGGATTGTTTAGTTATTTTATTTTATCTATATTTGTTTGTTCTGTTTATTTTGTTTTATTTATTTTGTTTGTTTGTTTATAGTTGTTTATTTTATTTTTTTATTAGTTATATTTATTTGTTTCATGTTTGTTTATTTATTTGTTTTTATTTATTAGTCTTTTGTTCATTTTTTATTTATTGGGGTGTTGTTGTCTATTTTTTTTGTATTTTTTTCATTTTTTGTTTATTGATGTTTTGTTGTTTGTTTTTATTTGTGTTTTGTTCATTTTATTTGTTTATTGATGTTTTATTGTTTGTTGTTTGTTTTGCTTTTATTTATTTATTGGTGTTTTGTTGTTTATTTGTTTAGTCATTTTTATTATTTTTGCCTATTGTTTCTTTATAGCTTTGTTTATTTTATTAATTTTGTTTGTTTATTAGTTTTATTTATCTTGTTTGTTGGTATTTCAATTTTTATTTTTTTTATTTATATATTCTATTTTTTTGTATAGAATTGTTTATTTGTGTTTGTGTTTAGTTTGTTTTGGTTTTGTGTTTGTTTGTTTAGTTCTTATTTGTTCTCTCTCTCTCTCTCTCTCTCTCTCTCTCTCTCTCTCTCTCTCTCTCTCTCTCTCTCGTCTTTTTGGATTTTTATTTTTGGGTTGCCATAAGATTATTTCATTTTGTTTACACTTAATTTTTTATTATCCATATCATGTAATTAGGTTGTGAATGTTTGTATTTTATTCTTACACTTGGTTTATTTTTTATATTTACATCTAAGATTTAATTTTTCATATCTTATTCATAGGTTATTTATATTTATATTTAAATTAAGTTTTCCATGTTTAAGGTATCTATTATCATTTTAGATGTTCATAACTATAATACATAATATCAAAATCTAAAGTAAAAACCAAGAATACATAGTCTATTAGAATAATGATATGGCAGTGCTTCTTCGATATATCAAAACCAACTAACTACCCAAACACATACATGAATCTATGAGTAATAAACAAGAGTAAATATGATTTATTAGGTATTTATAAAAATGTGCATATTTTAATAAACATACATATGAGTCATATAATGCAATCAGATGATAACCAACAGAGCAACGTCTCATAAACATGACATAAGCAATAAATAAACAAAGCATACATAATCATAAATATCAATGATGTTAACAATCCATAATGATAATCAATGCAAATCAATAATAAACATGAGATAATAAAGATAATATTAATATTTTCCCCCTAAAAATATCATAACATCAAATTCCCTAAAGGAGACCCCCTAATTTTTTGATAAAATCCCTTGAAGTGATTAAAAACTCACATTCCCTTTGTATTGTAGAATCCAGAACTCTAGATGCAATTTATAATTACAAAATTACAATTTTTTTATTAAACTCTAGATCCCACAATACACTAACCTTCCATTTTTGGCAGAATCTAAAACTCTGATTGTAATTTTCAATTTTTAAAATTGCAAATTGTAACCTAAGTTTTGGATCTCGTAATCCATTAACTGGTGGAATCTAAAAACCCATTTTTAATTTGCAATCTTACAAAATTATAAATTGCAAGAAAAATTTTGGATCTTACAAACCTAACACCCTCGTGGGATCTAAAACTTGAACTACAATTTGAAATATTGCAAATTATATTTTGATTTTTGCTTCTTGTGAAACACTAAACCCAGAATCCAGAACTTAGAGAGCAATTTGTAATTTGCAAAATTGTAAATTACAATCCAGGTTTTGGATCCCACCAACAACATAAGTCATAAAATCCAAAACTCTAAATGCAATTTTAAATTTTATAAAATTGCAAATTACACGTAGAGTTTTGCCTTCCCATATCTAAAATAAGTCAACCTACACTACCCGTTGGATCTAGGGTCATTATACAATTTGTAAAATTAAAAAATTACATGAGGACTCTGGATCTCTACCACCAACCACCATGGCCACATTAATTGTAGTGTTTTTCTATAAATAATGCAAATTTAGGAATTTTTAATTCATTTTTTTAAGTTTTCTAATTAGTTTTTGAGCTCTGACAACCTTTGACCCTCGAGCCATGCATCAATCTATGTCTATAAGTAAAGTGACACATCATTTTCACCTTGCATGGTATTCCTTGAAATATTCCTTGTTATTTTTGCCATTGTTTTATGCCATTAGAGATTTTTGAGTTATTTTTCAGTTATCACAAAGTTTTTTCCATTAGCTAGGGTTTTACATTAGCATCGTCTAATTTTTTAGTTTTTTATTGTTGTCATTATTCGAAGAGGTCATTTTTTTATGTAGATGTTATTTCCCCAAAAGTTATGATCAATTAGATGTAGGGTTTTTATAGGGTTATTATTTTCAAATTTTCATTATGAAAACCCAAATCTCTTCTCACCCACAAGATTTATAGTTGAATCTAGGGTTTGCATAACCCACAGCCAAGTGAATATCCCTGCGTATATTCAAACCAAAAAAACTATTATTTTTGAGATACACCCAAGTCCCTATGAACATTGGACTTGTTCTAAACACCTATAATCCCCATAAGAAGTTTCAAGTCCCTATGGATTTTAGACCTTTTTTAAACACATTCCATCTCTATAGAATTCATTATTGCTCCAAACACCTCCTAGTTCCATGGGATTCCCACTTACAGTTTACACCTTCCATCTCCATGGAAATTGCCATTGCTCATAGCATCTCATATCCCCATGATATTTTATCTTGCTTAGAATAAATTTAAGTTCCACTAGACATTCCTATTTTTCATAACACTTCCTAGTTCTATGAAATTCTCACATGCTTTGAACACCTACTAGTTGTTCTAGATTTTTTACTTGCACATATCACCTCCAATCTTTGTTAGAGATTATACTTGCTTCAAGAACCTACAATCCTTGTCAGCTCTTGTAGTGGGTTTTACACAAGCATTATATCTAGAGTTCATGTCCCAAAATGAGATGAAGTTCAAATAAAAAATCCTTGGAGTGACTCTCATCCTAGAGTCTAACACTAATGAGAACATTGATACAGACTTAGGCCACATTGACCTAGGGGACTTCTAGACCTAGATTAATGAAGAGTTTAAGAATGACTAGATCTAGGTTATCTATGACTCTAGACTCCTACAAGTAGTAAATTTCCATCTAATGGTCCAAATCCTTGAGTTGGTGCTAACACTATCCCAACATTATGATGCTAATAAAAGAGAGGTTGTGAATGATAAAGGGGAAAAGTTTTGAATCTAGACCCCAATTTTATTAATTTAATGTTTGTAATACCAAAGTTTGAGAGATATCTTGACACAACTCCAGAGACATGCCAAAAATTATTTCAAGATAACAAAGATGGGTGTTAAAAAATGATAAATAAATAATGGCTTAATACCCCCAAGGCTACCTCCACTAGATTGCTAAAGACATAGGCAAGAATTGAATTAAAAGATGAGGTTGGGGATATAATCATTTTGTTACATAGGATTACTAGTAGTCTAGATGCTAAGATATTCTAAGAGTGGATGTACGAATATATTTGGGTCATCCATCAGATTACATAATACATACACTATGCCCAACTCATTAGTGACTCCCTCCATAAGCAATTGATGGAGGTGAAAATGATTGGGAAGTTTTTCATGACTTCCTATCTTATATACATATTGTCAAAAAGACAAGCCTTCCCAGTCCTCAACATAGTACCTAGTGAAATAAATAGAGTATATAACTATTGACCTAACCTCACTTTGGAGGCCAACATGTAACATTTCAAGAGAGTCAATGATGCATTTATCTATTGCATCATTATCATGTTTGATAAATATCTTGGGAGAAAAAGATTCTTAGATGCAATAATTACAAAAATCACTCGATGGGGATCTTACTTAATTTAGTTCCCTACCTATTATTATATTAGGGTATTTAGATTTAGTGGCTGCATCTACACACTCCCTAATTATGTTAGTAATAAGGGGGTACTAATAAAGCTGGTAAAATAACTTGTTAAGACTCATAAGCTCATTTACAGTAAGCACAAGTAGAGAATTCATTTACACATCAATATTGGTAGATACACATGCCCCTCCCTCCTCAAATTAAAGTGTGATGATGGATAAATGACACAGATACCACTAATGGATTTGGAGGTTAGGCCATATTATGATGTTTATAGAAACATCAATAACACTCTAGAAATTTTTACATATTCTCACATTCCATATTTTGAAGACTATTGAGATGATCTAGAGGATAGAAGTTTATATTGAATGACCATTATAAAATGACCTTAGAACAAGTCAAAACATTTGATTTGGCACCAATCCTCAAGGACTTGGTGCATGATGAGTCCCTAGTGGACCCAAACTACTATAATCATATTATCACTCAACCCCTTCTACCAGTAAGGTGGTTAGTTCCTAAATCCTTTTATTTTTTAGATAGAATAACACATGTGATCAATAAAATGATCAATTAGCTTAGAAGTAAAGGGGTCCAAGTGACCAAATATATAATGAGTATCATAGAGAAATTGTTAAAGCTCAAGGAAAAAGGAATTCCTTCATCAGTAAAGGGTCCTAGTGGGACAATAAGAGAACAATAAGAAGGTACACTGATCTCTCAAAATAAAATGAAGAAAACTAAGGCCAACAAGGGGTAATCTAGCAAGGATGGGGTAGTATTATACCAACCAATCATCATCTCATCCAAGGACATGGTTGCAATTGGATCCTCCATAGCTTCAATCCCAATGTCTGTCATAGTGATAACCCCCATCTCTGTAGTTCACCTTACACCTATATACATTGTTCCTGAAGCTCCAACACCTCCACCTCCTATCTACACTCCCATTTCATCATAGGTTTCCACTCCACCTCTCACTCTTACCACATTACCTATAATAATAATTTAATAACAACTAGTGCAATTGAGTCAAGTGGACACTTAGGGTCCTCCATTAGTGGATACTCAAGTTTCCACTCCACTTTCTATTCCATTTCACTCCCTCTTTCCATCATATTTACAATTCCTTCCATTCCATCTCCATTGATTTCTAACATAACTCAATAATATATAACTGTAGACTCAGTCATCCTAAATTTAGTTTTGCTGGCCATCCTAATTCCTAGGATAATTACTACTTCATCATCATCCCTTTTCATCTTCCTTACCTTACCAAGCCTAATTGGCCCAACTCATTTAATTGATTCATTTAATGCTTTGGTTTCCACCCTTCCACCAACTCCCAAGTTCAGAGTCCCTATGTCTACTCACCCAATATTATCACTTCCACCTCTTACACCCATAGTAGACAGTTGTTCCCATTTCCCCCACCTCTTCCACTTCCATAATTTTACAAAATCCTTTAGGGGAGATAGGAGAGAAACAAATTTTTGATGCAAATGTGGATTTACAACCAAATGATGGAGATGAAATTCCACAAGCTTCTATTAAGAAATCAATGGAAACATCAACACAAGATTCCACACTTACCACAGTGGCTAATAATGCATCAACATCAACTATAGATTTTTAGGTGACAATGTCTACACATCAGGATGCTAACCCTAGTTAGCTATAATAAATAGTGGGAAAGAAGTGAAAGCAAATGATATCCCAAAGTACACTAGACTTTGGCCTTTAAAAAAAAAAGAAATCCAAGTCTATTCCTTGGACCTTCTCTAGAATACTATGTGACTCAACATGGGAGAGATATGTGGAGATTTAAATCCCTCTACTGACCAAAAGAAGATCTAGTGGCAAGGGAATATCAAATTTCAAAGATTCAACTTGGACATCCAACAAGGGAGGGGTTAAAGCATAATGTTCAATATGGAATCAAATCCCTCTTTGAGAAAATAGATAGTGAAAATATCACTAAAGATGTGTTGAAAATAAGGTTGATAAACTCATAGATGCACTGAACAAATTCATAGATCCCAGTGGTTCATCAATACAATCTGAGTTAGCACAACCAATCAACTAGATCCCAGATCAGGAAACAATTAATGTGGTGACTAAAATTACGATCATGGGAATGACTACTAAATAATGGTTAGAGGAATTTATTTTAAAGGGAAATAAGATTTTTTCTATGGTAACGGACCATTATATAGTTATTAGAGAAAGAAGGACCTCTTTGAGAGGATAGGTTAATAAGTATGAGGGAGAAATACAAAGCTTGAATATCTGTTATCCCAAATTGACAGTTATACACTCTATTGATATAAACATCCTCCTTACCAAAGAGATACTAAAAAATGATAAAGAATAAGAGGAATTAGATAGAGCTACATAATTTAAAATAAATTTTCTCACAGACACTGCACATTAGGCCAAGGTTGCCCATGATAAAGCCATTGACATGTTGTATGACATTGAAGAAATGTTGAGTAAATTGTCATGCAAGTTAGTAAATGATGAAGATAACCTATTTCTAGTAAAAGAGGTTTAGAGTAAATTCAAAGAGGTGGTATAAAAAAAATTCTAAAATTATAGTCTTTACCTTGAGCTCTATCCACCACTACATCAAGTATCAGAATGCATTCGATAAGATGGGGAAAAAAATGCAAGAAATCAAGGCTTTGAGGAGAGAATGTTTTAACACATCAACAAACTGTGAAATCACCAACCTCTACTCTTTTAGTGTAGACTCAGATAAAATCCAAGATATTTTTAATGCTTTTGATGCATATGTCTATAAGCTACAAGCTGACAAAGACAAAGAGGTATAAGAAATATTAGAAATTGATTAATTATGTTATTTGAAAACATTCTCACATGTACTATATTTTAATTATTATAAAAGCAGTGTAAAGTTGTATATTGTAAAGTTGTAACTATATTTTATAACTCTTTTTGAGAAAGAGACAAGTGTATTTTACACTTTATATTTTGACAATTTAGAAACTGTAAAAATCAAACTTGTAAATTACACTTTTCATTTTGACAACTTATAATTGCTCAAAGTTGTAAAAACACATATTGAAAATTACAAATTCAATTTTGACAAAGTGACATGACTTTCAAATTGTAAAAGTCCCACTTTTAATTTTCAAGTTAGGGTTTTACAAAAATTAATTTGAAACATTTCTAAGTTATCTTTTATTTAAATGTTAGTTTCATTTTGGGTGCCACCCATTTACATGAAGAGTTTTGGAACTGCATGGAGAAGACCCAAGGCATTACATGAAGATTTTTCCAAGTCTATCCATGCAACACCAAGTTGAAGATCACACCCAACTCTTGCATGGATTCTTCCAAACCATTTTACCAAGTCAAGGATGCCAAACTAAGTTGAAGATCAAGTATATTTTTGCATGAAGTTCAAGATTGCATGATTTATTCTACTAAGCCTTGAAGTTTTGATAAATACATCTCATATATGAGATATTTTTTTATAAATATGGATAGAAACCTATATCCCAATTTATCTTTTTGTTGTTAGTAATATTATTCTTCATTTTGAAAACATTTTCTACAAGTTGTAACTTGGAGAGTGAAATAAATTAAAGATTTTGCCTTTCTTGTCTGAAAAATCCCTATTTATGCAAGTTATTTGAATATTTTTAGAAGTTTTAATTTTTGTTTTAGTCACAAGAACTCATTTGTGGTAATTTTTACCCTTATAAAAGATTGTTTGATTAAAATAAAAGAATATTTTTCCTTCTGTGAAAAATAACAAAATATTGCCTTTGATTTCCCATTTGCATGAGTTTGTGCTCAAACAAATTTAAATATATTTTATATTCTATTGTGTTCATTCAAGCAAGAATTACAATCCACTAAAAATATTTTGTGCAATCACCATTTTCATTTTTTCAAGTTTCATTTCTCAAACTCTTTTGCTAGTCAAACCCTAGTTTAGGAGCAAGAACATTAAAGGAGTGGAATTTCTATAAAATTGGTATTTTATCAATTGCACTAGATTTAGTGAAAAGAAGATGGATTTATTCAAAGGTTAAACTCAATTATCCAAGGTCCTACATCTTAGAAGTTTTCCCATTGTATCATTAGTTTTTACATAATGAGCTACTTCCACCAAGAACAGGTGCAAAATCTATGTGATAACATTTTTTTGCACACCGATGGGACCATGAAAATTACAAAGAGATTGGTTTTATTTTTAGTGAGAATTGTAAAAGCTTTGTATAAATATAAAAAGTACCTGGCGACTCCACTAGCCAATAGATTCAAAATTTTAGGGTTTAATTATGCTAAGCAAACAAAAAAAATCATCTACTAAAGGTAAGAGAGCTGATTTTTTAGAATTATCATTTCCTTATAAAAAGAGATCAAAATCAGTTTTCCCTATCCCTAGAGTATATCGTAGAATTTTATTTACATCTCCACAAATTACTCCCATCAGTTTCATACCTCCCATAATGGCTAAAAATCTAAACTTTATAGCTTTTAATGGAGGCATCCCAGTCTAATTGGCCAAGTATGATGATATACCTACTTTGGCTTTAAAAATCTTTCCATATTTTAATGGTAAAACTTACACCACTCTTATGGAACACATACACGATATTTCTAATCTATATTTAGTCCACAATGTGGTACAAGACAATGTTACAATCAAACTCCTAGTCTCCTCTTTCAAAGGTAAAGCCTTAAAATGATACAAAGGTCTTTTCCCCAACTCTATCTGAGTTTGGGATGAACTAGGGAATGCACTATGTACCCAATTTGAAGACAAAAGGAACCACCTTTCCCTAGTTAAACAACTAACTATTATTCAATAGGCTCTTCATGAGCACATGACTGACTTCAATTTCTATTTTTAGAAGACATGAAATATAATTCTAGTGTTGTTCAAGCCAACCCTAAATAATGCTTTCATATATTACTTAAGAACTCTAAATAGTGATATAGTTATTATGATTCAGTCTATGGGTGGTACCATACTTCCTAATACCTATAAAATTGCAATAAGGCCAAAAAATTATTTAATACAACTAGGGAAAATTTCTCCCATGCCACCATTGCCTTTATTTCTAGAAATACCTCTTATTCCACCACCTATAATTTATCCAATTCCCACCACAAGTAAAGCACTAGATTTAACCCATATACTTATAGATGATTTATATGAGGTTAAGTCACTACTCAAAATTTTTGACAATGAGTTAGTAGCAATGAAAAAGAAACAATGTCAGAACTTAAGCTTTATCAATAGGCTAACCCAACATACCAACCCAATAGGTAGCCATACCAATGTGATTCATAGCCATACCAAGGCAATTCATAGTTTTAGGGCTAAGGTATGTAAGTAAAACCTCCAAACATCCATGCTCTACTTTCACCAGGTACTTCTAAATATATTGTACCTATTCAAAACAACCTGGCTAGAGAGTATGAGTGGTGTTATCCTTGTTCACAACCATATAATTAGAATAATTATCCTAATTGTGTTATTATTCAAGCCTTGATAGTGCAAGGCATATCAAGTACACAAAGACAATATGAAGAATCTACTTCCCAACAAGCAGATACATATGAACCTATTCAAGGTGAGGCAACTCTTATAAACTGGAAAAAGGATGAATTTTATGGTTTAAATCAAGAAGAAGTATTATTAAATGGAGGAGGTCCAGTGGAAACTAACATTTATTCAAAGACAAGAGCAATAGAATGTGATCAACCCCCTAGGATGGAACAAGCTACAACCTCCAAAGTTGTACTAGAACCTGCAAAGAATAATATAGTGCAAAGGTCACCCTTTGTACCTATAAACCAACCCAAAGTAAAAGTGCTAAATCCAAATATTGTAAAAGAGGACATAGCTCTTATAAAGGCATCAAAAAAGGTTAGTAATATTATTTTCATCATTGTTGAGAAAATGAAGAACACCAATCTAAATGTTACCATGTGGGAAGCACTATACATTCCTGCATAAAGAGATTTGTTGCAAGAGGCTTTGAAGAATTTATAGATAACATACAAGGTTCTAGCCAAGGGGCCTAATATTGTAATTAATTTGTGTCAACCAAAAACTAACACTAAAATGAGCAAAAATGGTAAGCCTTCCCCTTTCTATCTTTCAATTATAGTAGGGAAGCATCTCATTCATAATTGCATGGTAGATTCAAAGGTTAGAAATTTAGTGATGCCCAAGAAAATAACAATTCCCTTGGAATAAAATATACACCTATTACTAAAGGAGTGGTGTAATTGGATGGGACTATTGTTCAAACCATAGAAACAATAAAAGGGTTGAATGTCATTATTCACACTTGTCCAATCTTGTCAATTTCACAAGATATATCAATAATAGATCTTCCCCCTTACTTTTCCATTTGTCTTTCATGATATTTCACTACAAATATGGGAGGATATCTATCTTTAGATTGGTCTCACATTTTTCTTAGGATGAGATATGGAATAAGAGTAATCATAAGCACTGAGCCAATCACAAAATACCATATTGAGCCATTCAATCCTATCCTAGTAGAGATAAACTGCACACTATAAGATCAGGAAGAAGAAGAGGCTCATGAAGTTACAACACCTATAAAATAGATTATATACACTCATTTGGATGAATGGGGATCAACCCTTCAATTTGATCCTTATGAATATGTATAGGAAACTAGGCTAGGTATATACTACATTCATGAAAATGATTAATTATCCCAAACCTAGTAAAGTCAGCTAAGGATCTTCAAGGGATGTGGTAATTTTTATTTGATGATTCAAGAAGTAGAAATGGTGCTGGTACAGGTATTATCTTGAACTCTCCACTGAAGGAGAGTTATTTATATTCTTTTAGACTTCATTTCACTTGTACCAATAATGTATTTGAATATGAGTCTTTAATTTGAGGCCTATAATTGGCCAAAGAGAGGGATAAAATCCCTACAAATATTTGGTGACAGTGAGATAATTTTTCATCAAGTGAGATCTAAAAGTGTAACTAAGAATAGTTTGTTAAGATCTTATAAACACAAGGTTTGGGACCTATTAGAAGACTTTACTTCTTTGAACATTCAACCAATACAATGAGTATAAAACAAAGATGATGATCATATGGCCTCTATAGGCTCCCAATATAACTTACTAGAGGGAATAAAGAAGAAAAACAACCATCATGTGAGGTTAATAATAAGGCCATTTGTTCATGTTAATGTAAGTAATTGGCAAGTCTTCAACAATGATTAACAAATTATAAAATTTTTGAGAGAAGAAGCTAAATTCTTAGATAGGAACCAACCAAGACTCTAGGATTAATATGGAGATCAAATCATATAGTTAAATACAAACCAACTATGGGCCTTGTTACACTAGAGAACATCTTCAATTCAGATGATCAACTAAAAGATGAGAAGAAGAACATCACAATGAATGAAGAAGACTATGAGCTAGTGGTCATATTAGAAGGAAAGACACTGAAGATAGGAAATGTATGCAATAATTCTAAAAAACAAGATTTTGTTGAGTTGTGTCAAGAGTTTGATGGAAACTTTACTTGGAGTTATCATGATCTAAGAGGATTTGATTGGATCTTAGCCCAACATATAATAGAATTGGATCCAAATACCAAGCATATCAAATAGAAGTAGAGACATATTAATCCACAAATAGAACCCCTAATGAACAGTGAACTATCTAAACTAATAGAGGCTAATATTATTATTCCTATCAAACACTCATCTTGGGTTGTAAATTTGGTCCCTATAAGAAAGAAAAATGGTGCAATCAGGGTGTGTGTAGACTTCAATTGTTTGAACAAAGCATCTTTAAAAGATCATTATCTTCTTCCCCTCATGGAATAAAGTATGAAAATAGTATTAGGATCTGAAAGGTTTTCTCTTCTAGATGGTTATTCTAGATATAACCAAATCTTGGTGCAAGAATTATACGAATTCAAGACTAATTTCACCACAAAATGGGGTATATATACATACAAAAAGATTCCTTTTGGTCTGACTAATACTGGTACAACATTTTAGAGGGTTATGGATAGGGAATTTAGAGGTCTGATAAATGAAATGATCTTAGCATATCTGGATCATATCAATGTTTACTCAAAGTAAGTTGATGCACACTTGGATCACCTTTGAAATTTTTTCAAAAGGTGTAGAGAATTTGGGGTTTCCCTTAATCCCAAAGATTTCATTTTCATAGTTCATGAAGGGAAGCTACTAAGACACATTATGTCAAAAGAGGGTCTTATAATAGACCCATGAATATTAAGTGTTATATTTGCATTAGCACTATCAAGCCATAAGAAAGGATTACAAAGCTTTCTTGGAAAAACCAATATTGTAAGAAGATTTGTTTGAAATTTTGCTTCTATGGATAAAAACCCTTACTCCAATGCTAAAGAAGGGTATCATCTTCAACTAGACATAGGAGGGAAAATATATCTTTAAATCTATCAAATAGGCTATTTCCTAGGATCCTACCCTAGTCAACTCAAACAATGAGAAAGATTTAATTATCTATGTATTTGGAGGGGAAGGAAGCATCTCATCTATTCTGACTCAGCACAATCAAGAACAATTAGAATAACCAATATCATTCTTCAATCCATCCCTAAAAGACTATGAATAAAATTATAGTTTCATGATAAGAAAATATATATATATTAATTAAAGCTTTCAAGAAATTTAGGCAAATATTCTCTAACAATAAAATTCATCTGATGGTGATTCATTAAAGTGTTAAAGAGTTCCTACTGAGCTGGGAGATAAATGAAAAAAGGGAAGGATGGATCACAAAGGTCATGGAATATGATGTGGACATCAAAATCATAAATCTTGTAAGAGGAAAAAGATTGTGTGAATAACCA
Organism: Torreya grandis; assembly: GCA_037957365.1. Lineage (NCBI taxonomy): Eukaryota > Viridiplantae > Streptophyta > Pinopsida > Cupressales > Taxaceae > Torreya > Torreya grandis. Next base: position 1,812,241 of record JARHVA010000648.1, read on the forward strand.
GCTTCTAATATCAAGACTACTAAATCAGTATCTGAAACCATATATGCTCAAAGTGAACCTCAGATCACCAATCCACCTCTTTTCAATAGATAGATCCATGACATGACCAATTTTCTATAGACTAGTGAGTACCCATATAAATTTCAATAGTAAAAAAAAGGTATTTATGACTCTAATCCATTCCCTATGTTATTTTTGATGGATTATTATTCAAAAAATATATAATAGGAATCATACTAAGATGTATCAAATGCAATCAAATCCCCAAGGTACTTGAGGAATTTCAAAATGGTCCATCAGGAGGACATTTCTCTATAAGAACCATAACCATCAAGATAATGAGAGGGGGATATCATTAGCTAGAATTATTCAAATATGCCCATCAATGGGTAAGGACCTATGAAAAATTTGCTTACTTCATTGGCAAATAGAGATTAATAGCATTCCCTCTCAGACTAATTCAAGCAGATCAACCATTCACTCAATGGGAATTGGATTTCATTGGTATGATCAATCCACCATTGAGTGTAGGACATAAATGGGTCCTCACAACAATGAACTATTTCACATGATGGACTGAAGTAGTTGCACTAAAAGATGACATAGAGGCATCTATTCTAGACTTCATGGATGGCATATTCTCAAGGTTTGGTGTTTCTCACACCATTATCTCAGATAATGACAAAGCATTTATGGGAACTCAAGTGAGTGAATGGGATATAAAGCATAATGTGTACCTAAGTAATTATTATAATTACTAATCTCAAGATAATGGCTTGGTTGAGTCTACTAATAAGAACCTCATCAAAATTATCAAAATAATAATAGAGGATAAACAGAGGTCATGTCACATAAAGTTGAAATCAACACTATGGGATGATAGGATCACTCTTAAGAGAGCCATCAATAACTCCCCCTTCATGTTGGTATATGTAAGAGAAGAATGAGTCCCACTCTCAATTGAGTTACCATCTCTAGAACTCAATCACCAATTGGATTTGATTGATAATGATGAAATGATAATAAGATTGCCTGAACTCATGGAATTTGAAGAATTCAGGAACCAATCAATGAAAGCCTTTGAATAAAATTAGGCTCAAACAAGTACTTTAGACAAAAAGGCATATGACAGGAGATTTAATTAAAGAGATATGGTTCTCAAATGGGATGCAGACAAGGGTAAACTAGGCAATCACACCAAGTTTTATGCAATAAGGAATGGTCCATACATTATTAACTCAGTATAAAGGAGCTAATGCATTTCAACTATCCAAGCTTGATGGATTAGAACTACCTAGCCCAGTTAATGGGATATGCCTCAAAGCTTGATTTTGAGGTAGGAATTCATTCCAAATAATAAAATTTTATATATAATAGGGTTAGTTGTGTTTTCAAAATAAGTGCTTCTACACAAGTCAACTCATTAATATTTTTTCTTCCTTAGTTTGTTATATTTTTACCTATTTTGTTATTGTTTAGGCAAATTTCAAGTTTGTTCTTCACTAGATTGTAACGTGTTAAGCTTAAAATGATTCCATGCCCAATGAGTTATAAGGCTACTAGATAGAAATTGATTAGTAGACAATCATCTGGTAGAGGTCACCAAAAATGTTGATATTTTTACCCCAAAAATATCATAATATCAAATAACCTAATGGAGACCCCCTATTTGTTTTGAACAAATCCATTTAAGTGACCTAAAACCCACATTCTCTTTGTATTACAAAATTCAGAACTCTAGATGCAATTTACAATTGTAAAATTGCAAATTTTTTCCTAAGATTTGAATCCTTCAATACACTAACCTTCCATTTTTAAAGAATCTGAAACTTTGTCTATAATTTGTAATTTAAATCCTGAGTTTTGGATCCCACAATCCATTAACCAGTGGAATCTGGAAACTTATTTGCAATTTGCAATTTTGCAAAATTATAGATTACAAGTGGAGTTTCAAATACCACAAACTAAACACCCCTACAAGATTCAAAAATTGAACTATAATTTGCCATATTTCAAATTACATCCTAAGTTCCATTTCCTATGAAACACTAAACCCAAAATTTGGAACTTAGAGAGAAATTTATAATTTGTAAAATTATAAATTGCAATCCAAGTTTTGGATCCTGCCAATAGCCTAAGCCACCGAATTTGAAACTCTAAATGAAATTTGTAATTTTACAAAATTATAAATTTCATGTGGAGTTCTGCTTTCCCATTTATAAAATAAGTCAACCTACACTACCCATGGGATCTAAGGGTTAACACATAATTTGTAAAATTACAAAATTGCATGAGGACTCTAGATTTTTACCACCAATTGCCATGGCCACATTATTTGTAGGGATTTTCTATAAATAATTCAAATTTAAGGATTTTTAATTCATTATCTAAATTTTCTATTTATTTTTCAAGCTCTGATGATCTTCAACTATGCCTTCGACCCTTAAACCACACATCAATTCATGTCTACAAGCAAACTGCCACATTGTTTTTGCCCTACATGTTATTCCCAAAAATCTTCCTTATGATTTTTGCCATTGTTTTCTACAATTAGAGATTTTTGAGTTATTTTTCATTTCTCATAAAGTTTTTTCCATTAGCTAGGGTTTTACATTGGTGTCATCTAGTTTTTAAAGGTTTTCTTGTTATCATAATTTAAAGAGTTTATTTTGTTTGTGTGGTTGTCATTTCCCCAAAATTTTACGATTAGTTAGATATAGGGTTTTTCTAAGGTTATTATTTTCAAAATTTCATTGTGAAAACCTAGATTTTTTCTCACCCACAAAATTCATAGTTGAATATAGGGTTTTTATAACCCAAAACTAGGTGAATATACCTACATATATTAACATAAATAAAGAATATTCTTTTTTAGATACCCTTATATCCCTATGGATATTAGACTTGTTTCAAACACCTAGAATCCCCATAAGAAATTCCAAGTCCCTGGGGATGTTGGACCTATTTCAAACACCTTCCATCGCTATAGAATCCACTATTGATCCATACACCTCTTAGTTCTATGGGATTCTTACTTGTAGTTTACACCTTCCATCTCCATGGAAATTACCATTATTTATAGCATTCCTATCCCCATGGGATTTTAGCCTTCTCAAAATAGCTCTAAGTTCCACTGAACATTGTTATTATCTAGAACACTTCCTAGTTACATAGAGTTTCACCTACTTTAAACACCTGTTAGTTCCACTAAACTTTTAAACTACATAGAGCACCTCCAATCTCCACTGGAGATTATACTTGCTTCAAGCACCTGAAAACCCCACCAGCTCTTATAGCTGGGTTTACACAAGCATTTTATCTAGAGTTCATGTCTCAAAAAGAGATGAATTTCAAATCAAAAGGCCCTAGAGTGACTCTCAACCTAGAGTTTAACACTACTAAGATTACTGATACAAACTTAGGTCACATTAACCTAGGGGACTTCTAAAATTAGATTAATGTAGAGTTTAAGAATGACTGGATCTAGGGTATTTATGAATCTAGACTCCCACATGAAACAAATTTCCCTATGATGGTCTAAAGCCCTACATTGGTGCTGAAACTAGCCCAACATTATGATGTTGATAAAAGAGAGGTTATAGATGACAAAGGGGAAAAGATTTTGAATCTGGACCCCAATTTCATTAATTCAGTATTTGTAATATAAGAGTTTGAGATCTATCTTGATATAACTCAAGAGACATCCTAGTAATTATTTCAAGATAAAAGATATGGGTGTAAAAAAATGATAAAAAAAAAATAGCTTAAGTCCCCTAAGGATGCTTCCACTAGATTGACAAAGACATTGGCAAGAATTAACTTCAAAAAGGTTGGGGATATAATCATTTTGCTACACAGGATTAATGGTAGTCTTGATGATAAGATCTTCCAAGAGTGTATTTACTAATATATTTGGGTCATCTTTTAGAATGCATAATACATCTACTAGGCTAAGTTCATTAGTGACTCCATCCACAAGCAATTGATGGAGGTGTAAACCATTGGAAAGTTTTTCATGACTTCCTATCTTATAAACATATTGGCCAAAAGATGAACCTTCCCAAGCTTCAACATAGTTTTTGGTGAAATAAGTAGAGTATATAACTATTAACCTCACCTCACATTAGAATCCAATAGGCAACATTTCAAGAGAGTCAATGATGCATTCATCTATTACATCATTTTCATCTTTGATAAATAGTTTTGGAGAACAAGATTCTCAGATGCAGTAATCATAGAAATCACTCAATGGGGCTATTACTTCATTCAGTTACCTACCTATTCATATATTAGGGTATCTAGATTTAATGTCTACCCCTACACACTCTCCATATATGTTAGTGATAAGTGGGTATTAATGGAGCTAGTAAGACAACTTGTCGAGACTCATAAGCTAATTTTTAATAAGCACAAGTTAGGAATTCATTTCCCAATTAGTATTAGTAGATACACATGCCCCTCCCTCCTTAAAGTAAAGTGTGATGATGGAGAAATGACACAGATGACACAAAGGACTTTGGAGGCTAGGCCATATTCTGATGTTTATGGCAACATCAACAACACTATGAGAATTTTTACATATTCCCATGTTCCATATTTTGAAGACTATTTAGAGTATCTAGAGGATGAAGAGAAGGTTAGATTGAAGGAAAATTATAGGATTAACTTGGAATAGGTCAAAGCATTTGATTTGGCACTAGTCTTAGAGGACTTGGTGGATGATGAGTCCCTAGTGGACCCAAACTACTAAAATTAGATTATCACTCAACCCTTTACACCAGTAAGGTGGTCAGTTCCTGAATCCTTTTATTTATTAGATAGAACAACACATGTGATTAATAAAATGATTAATTGGATTAAAATTAAAGGGGTCCAAGTCACCAAAGATCCCATGAGTATTAGAGAGAATTTTTTAAAGCTCAAGGAAGAAGGAATTCCTTTATCAACAGAGGGTCCTAGTGGGTCAATAGGAGAATAATCAGAGGGGTTAGTGATCTCTCACAAGAAAAAGAAGAAGACTAAGGAGGGGAAATATAGAAAATATGGGGTAGAATCAGACCAACCAATCATCATCTCATATGAGGACATGGTTGTAGTTAGATCCTCCAAAACCTTAACCCCAAAAATTGTCATAGTGATAACCCCCATCTCTATAGTTCACCCTCTACTTGTGTACATTGTTACTAAAGATCCAACACCTCCACCTCCTATCTCCACACCCCATAAATTTCAATTTTCCACTCCACCTCTCATTCTTACCACATCACCTTTAAAAATAAGTCAATTACAATGTGTAATTAAGTCAAATGGACACTTAGGGTCCCCAATCAATGGATACTCAAGTTTCCACTCCACTTTCCCTTCCATTTCATTGCCTCTTTCCATCCCATTTAAAATTCCTTTCATTCCATCCTTATTTATTTCCAACATAACTCAATAGTATATATCCACAAACTTAGTCATCTTGAATTTAGTTCCACTAGGCATCCCAACTCTTGGGATAAGTACTACTTCATCTTCATCCCCTTTCATCTTCTATACCTTACCAACCTTGAGTGACCCAACTCATTTAATCATTTCATTTAATTCTTTGGCTTCCACCCTTCCACTAATTCCAAAGTTAAGAGTCCCTATGTATACTCACCCAATATTATCATTTCCTCTTCTTACACTCCTAGTAGACATAGTTATTACCATTACCCCCACCTCTTCCTCTTCCATAGTTTCCTAAAACCCTTAAGGCGAGATAGGATAGAAATAGATTCTTTATGCAAATGTGGATTTGAAACCAAATGATGGAGATGAAATTCTATAGGCTTATGCTGAGTAATCAATGGTAACATCAACACAAGATTCCACACTTGTCATAGTGCCTACTAGTACAATAACATTAGTTGTAGATTCTTAGGTGATAGTGTCTACACATCATGATACTACCCCCAGTTGGATAGCACAAATAGTGGGAAAGAAGTAAAATAAAATGTTTTCCCCAAGTACACTAGACTTTGGCCTTTCAAAAATATCAAACAAATCCAAGTCTACTCCTTGAACCTCATCTAGAATACTATGTGAATAAATAGGGGAGATATATGTAGAGATTGCAATACCCCCACTAGACAAACAAAAGAATATCTAGTGGTGGGGGACTATCAAATTTCAAAGATTCACCTTAGATGTCCAACAAGGGAGGGGTTAAAGCATGATGATCAATCTAGCATCAACTCCCTCTTTGAGAAAATGTAAAGTGATAAGGTCACTAAAGATGAGTTGAAAAACAAGGTTGATCAACTCGTAATTGTAATGAATAAATTCATAGATCCCAGTTTTTCATTAGTATAACTTAAGTCAGCACAACCAGTCAAATAGATCCCAAATTAGGTAATAATTAATGTAGTGACTAAAATTACAAGCATGGGAAGGGCTATTAAAGAATTTTTAGAGGAACTCATTTCTAAGGGTAGTAAGATTTTTACTGTGATAATGGACCATTATATAGTTATCAGAGAAAGAAGGACCTCTTTGAGAGGATAGGTCAATAAGTATGAGGGATAAATACAAAGCTTGAATCTCTATTATCCCAAATTGATAGCTATATATTCTTTTGATATAGACATCCTCCTTGCTGAAGGGATAATAAAAAATGATAGAGAATAGGAGGAATTAGATAGAGCTACATAATTCAGAATAAAGTATCTCATAAAGGTTTCACATAAGGCTAAGGTTGCCCATGATAAAACCATTGACATGTTGAGTGAATTATCATGTAGGCCAACAAATGATGAAGATAACCTCTTTATAATAGAATAAGTTTAGATTAAATTCAAAGAAGTGGTAGAAAAATAATTTGCTAAAACTATAATCTTTACCTTGAGGTCTATCCACTACTACATCAGGTATCAGAATGCATTGGATAAGATGGGTAAAGAAATGCAAGAAATCAAAGCTTTAAGGAAAGATATTTTTAACACATCAACAGACTATGAAATCACAAACCTCTACTCTTTTGGTGTAGATGAAGATAGAATACAAGAGATTTTCAAGGCCTATGCATATGTCTAAAATCAACAAGCCAATAAAGATAAGGAGGCAGAAGAAATATTAGAAATTGATTAATTATTTTTGTTGAAAACATTCTCACATGTACTGTATTTTCATTATTGTAAAATAATTATATTGTAAAGTTACAACTATATTTTATATCTCTTTTTGAGAAATAGAAAAGTGTATTTTACACTTAATATTTTGACAGGTTGGAAACTGTAAAAATCAAACTTGAAAATTACACTTTTCTCATTTTGACAAGTTATAATTGCTTAAAGTTATAACAACACATATTGAAAATTGCAAATTCAATTTTGACAAAATGACATGACTTGAAAGTTATAAAATTATCAGTTGTAATTTTCAAGTTAGGGTTTTGAAAAAAGCAACTTGAATTATCTATTAGTTATCTTTTTTTTAAACGTTGAGTTTCATTTTGGGCACCACCCATTTGCATGAAGAGTTTTGCATCTACATGGAGAAGACCCAAGGTGTTGCATGAATATTTTTACAAATCTATCCACATCACACTAGTTGAATATCATGTCCAACTCTTGAATACATTCTTATAAACTATTTTACAAAGTCAAGGACACCACACCAAGTTTAAGATCATGCCTCTTTTTGCATAAAGTATTAGATTTGCATGATTTATTCTACTGGGTTTTGAAGTTTTGGTAACTACATCTCATCTATGAGATGTTTTGTATAAAGATGGGTAGAACCTCATATCCCAATATATCTTTTTTATGTTAGTAATATTATTCTACATTTTGAATGTATTTTCTACAAGCTGTAACCTAGAGAATGAAATAAATTGAAGATTTTACCTTTCTTGTCTAAGAAATCCCTATGTATGCAAGTTATTTGAATATTTGTGGAAGTTTTGATTCTTATTTCAGTCACAAGAAATCATTTTTGGTTTTTTATACCCTTGTGAAATATTTATTGATTAAAATAAAATAATATTTTCCCTTGTGTGAAAAATAACAAAATATTGTCTTTGAATTCCCATTTGGATGAGTTTGTACTCAAATAAATTTTAATCTATTTTATATTCTATTGTGTTGATTCAAAAAATAAATAAAATCCACTAAAAATATTTGTTGAAATCACCATTTTAGTTATTCAAGTTTCTTTTCTCAAACTCTTTTCCCAATTAAACCCTAGTGTAGGAGCAAGAACACTAAATGAGCATAATTTCTATAAAATTGGTATTTTATCAGTTATACTAGATTTAGTAAAAGGAAGCCGACCTTATCTATAGGTTAACCTCAATTTGAAAAGGTCCTATAGCTTATAGTTTTTCCCATTATATCATTATTTTTTACACAATGAGCTACTTCAACTAGGAATGGGTGTAAAATCTATGTGATAACATATAACAAGTGTGGCATCATATATTAATCAATGTAATATTGTATACATTTAAATCAACCTAGAAGGACCCAAAATTAAATGTTAATATATCAAAAATGTCATATACATAGAGGATATATAAATATCACACTAGTGTCTCGATAAGTACAATGCTAAAATAATACCAAAACTGTGTCAAAATGCCAAAATACCAAGATCCCTATGATCAACTCTAGCTCTATGTGTCTATGGGACTAGTGGATAGAGGTGGCCTTAATGGTCTTGAAGGTATTAGTGGTGGTGGCCATGGTTGATGGAAGGATTGACTTGAGGTACCTATAACATGTGTCTTGGTGTGAGGCTGACTAGATCTACTAACTACTTATTGTGTATCCCATACCTTAAAAGAAGCAACCTATTGGTCCTTGGGCATGGTCATCTCACAGGCTCACCAATAGTAAGAATCCCCATCCTTGGCCCAAAGGCACTCCCCAAACATATGTGATAATCTGACATGTAATGTTTCCCTAAGTCATATCTCATGCTCACCTAAGCCTATCCATAATAGCCAATGCCTAATCTCTCTCACTAATAGCCTAATATCTTTTAGTGGTGAGTTGGCCCTAAACTTGTACCATCATGTCTATTTCATCCTTTAGCCAAGTGATCTCTATTTGTAGTTGAATCATATCATAATTCCTTATATCTAGGGTGCTCTACCAATTAGCTACCTAATGGTTTAACCCTAAAATATCTCTCACTTGAGTGATGATCTCCTATTCTAGCATGCATATATCTCTACCCACTATAGTTGTATCAGAAGGCCCTACTTAGTCTGGATCCACTTGTGTACCTAAAGGCCCAGCATGACCTAGATCAACCTATGCTAGTATAACCACTATCAAGCTAGGATCAACAAACATTAAATCAAGGCCATCATCTCCATGTCTATGTCCATCTCCATCTCCTCTGCCATATATTACATTAAATCCATCATCATCATCACTAGCCTCATCATCACATCCTACCAATTGCTAACACTACCACTCAATATCTTAACCTCCATCTCCTCAATATCCATGGGCACATATCCCCCTACTAAAACTATAATTATTAACATCAGAGGGCATACCTTTACCCATCAATGTATATAAACCAAGGGTCATAAGATAGAATGACCCTTGCATTTGTAACTCCTACATAAGCCCAAAAAACTTGATGAACATTGATGATTTAGCTCACCATACCCTCGTTCATTGAGATAACATGAGTATCCTAACTAATCTCCCATGTAACATGGGAAAACTACCATGGCTCCTCAAGTACATCTTGTGTAAATCCAAATTATTAGAGTACCCAATCAGGGTGGCACTCCTCAATAATGTGGTATTGTATTTTATTTAGAAATCATCTGGTAGTCATGAAAGCCTTGTACCATCCATATCCAAATCACTACAACTCATATGTGAGGTAAAACATCCAAATGAAAAACTAAAGTGTAAGATTATTGAACATTTAATGATAAAATGGGATATTCCCCTATGACTATGCCTGTTTGATCTTATCTAAACCTGGCCATATGTTAATGAATGCTCTAGGTCCTATGATCTATACATCCCTACCTGTCCCTCAATCTAAATGTGCTCCTAGCCCTAAACCATCATAAGAGTGTAATCCTCGATTTTCCATCCACCATGGTACGCTATCATATGAAAATCTCTATAGAGATATGCCAAGATAAATAGACACTAATAAAAACATGTAGACTCATCAAGAATACTATGCACAACACCTCTAAGGCCCATATGAAGGTATCAACCACTCTTGTTAGGAATAAGATGTCATTGACAATGGTCATAATAATTACTACCTTCCTATCAATAAGAGATTATGGTGATAGATCCCTAGAAGGTAAATCATCCAATCAAATGTCTATATAGGTATCTATCATGTCTATATCAACCTAACCATTAAACATGGGAATACCTGATAAATGACTAGATCAGCAAGAATCACCTATTAATATGTCATTGGTGTTCAAAATAATTTTTGTTCATGTATTGGCAACTTGATGATACTCTAGGTATCCTCAAGTGTCACAGTAGCCTTTCCAATAGGTAAGTGGAATGTGGATGTCTTGTTATACCAGTTCTTAGATAAGACACTCAAATATGCCTAATTTTCTTGGATGACTAGAATATGTGCCATGTTATGAAGATATAGTATCTATAAAAAGGTAATTATGTCCTCTATCCAAACCTACAAAGGTCACATATAGTGCGAGTGTCACTCCCAAAACATCAACATAGTTAGTCACTCTTAGAATCATACAAAAAATAGTGTTAACATAAATATATGCATCTACCTAAGCCAGGGCCTAGTCTACTAAGTCTAATTGACCCTCTCCAAGAGGTTGGACCCCTGTTAGGTTCCCAAAACAACTATTTTTGTCTTCCAAGGTGAATCTACCATTTTCCTAAGTGGTAAAGTCACCATTTAGGTGATATTACATATTTTTAGGCATTATCATCATTTTTGTTTTTTAAAAATGATGACTTCACCTAAAAATGGGAAAAATCATCATTTCAATGATTTTCACTTGATATTGGCATTATCATGTGTAAAGAATGATGACTTTATATGAAGTTATGATCTGAAAACTAAAAATGCAAGTGTCACAAAATCGAATAACACTTGTCACATTTAAAAGATCTACTATTTTCTTGACTTTTCCATTTAACTTTGTATAAAGAAATTAAAACCAAAATTATAATGAAGATAAGAACTAAAAAAATAATAGATAAATTAAAATAATTCACCAGAAAATTGATAACAAAGTTTGGCTTCAATAGCCTACGTCTCCGGGTTCGTTCAAAGTGAGGACCATTTTGTGCAACAAATGGCTTACAAAATCAATACAAGTCTTTAATTCACCTTCTCTGATCTCTGATTACCTGTAAAAATATCTCTTAGACCTGGCATTAATGGCCCAAGGCTCTACAAGGCTTAATTAAATCTCTAACCTTCTTATTTCTTATACATAGTCAGTTGCATACTCCCCTTCAAATGGAAATTTGCTCCCTTTATAGCACTTATAAGCCCATGGCTTAAGTGGTCAAGGCTTATCCTTTTGCATAGGAGGTGATATGTTCAAGGTGTTAGCCTTCCTTTTTGGGTGCTTTTGTCTTATCCCTTAATCCCACATTTATTGTGTGAGAAGGGATTAAATGTTTTAAATAGCTTAGCAGCCTCCTTGATAAGTGATGACATCCCTTTTAGGGGGAGACTTAGGTGCAAGGCTTATCATGATTCCTAACTTAGGTGCTAAGTTTGGCTAATCCTATACTTAGGCTGATGTTTGGAGATATGTGGATTATCACGTGGTGTTTTCATGGCATGATAGGTTGGCATGGTAGATTTGGTTTGTTAGACTCTTTACAAATCTTTAAATATATATCCCACATTGATGGGGTTTGAGTAAACTTTGTGACTTAAATACAATGTTGCAAACAATAAAATATGAAGTATAGGAGGCCAAGGCACCCCTCCACAAGAGTGTGTTGACCCTCGTTGAGGGCCCCCAACAAGCATATAGTGGGTCCCATGGATCCTCATATGACCACCTATCAAATATTAGAGGCTACCAAACACCAAACCAATTTTTTTGCACAAATTTATATTGCCATGTGTCAAATGATTATTGGAACACTTGGCATATTTGAATAATGCCATGTCACTTGTCGACACCCATTATTTCCCTATCGCAAGAATACTTCAACAAGCTATATCTCGAGGGACTCTGTTTTGCATTCTAGAAGAAGTGTTGGAAAGCTCTCGATGAATTCTTCAATGTGCAAGTAGTTTGACAAAAAATTGAAGACTTTCAAAATGGAACGGTATATGGATCCACTTGGATCATTCCTTCCCACTGAGAAATTTTGGACCTCTGAAAGTTGAAATTAATTGGTAATGAGGTGAGGGTATTTCTCCCTCACCCTTCTGGCTTTCATCCATTTGGCCTTATTTGGGTGCATCCCTTTTAGACCAACATGAAGATATTCAACATCGCCTCTTCACAAAGTCTATACATTCTTGTCAAGAATAATATCTTCCTATAATTTAGTTAGATATTCAGAAGTAAAATCATCAACAAAAGGAATGAATACACTTTCATCATGATCAATAATCATTGGAGGCTCATACAATTTTAGATTTTCCATGTTTACAACTAAATAAATCTACATGTAAGATGGTAAATCTAACCAAAAAGCATTTGTGCCAATTTTTTTTGTAATCTAAAATGGACCATACTGGATTGGTTTCAACTTTTTACCTTCACCTATCAGTCTTTCCTTACTGATGTGAAGCCATACCATATCACCTAAAACAACATTCAAAGAAGAATTAAGAAACTAAAAGAAATGGTCAAGGCTAGAAGTACCTGATGAAGTTGTGCACACCAAAATCAGACGTTGGAAGATTCTCCTCTTTGGCTGTGGAGGAATGACACCTGCGAAGAAAAGGCTAAAACACGGAAAAATGTTAGTCAAAGATATGGTGGGCTGTCAGGCGAACGCCCAATCCTGAAAGTACGAAGACTTCATAGAAGGATATCAACCCACTGATAAAAAAGTAGAATATTGGATGAAAGTAGATAATAATGACAGAAATAAATGATAGAAATAAATGACAGAAAATAAAGATGCGTACCTAATATGCAGCACTATTCTGCACAGTCACCGGCGTCGGTCTCTATGGTGCCGGCGTCGGTTAGGGAAGGTGCCGACGTCGGTTGAGGTGCCGTCGTCGGTCGGGGTAGTGACCGGCGTCGGTAGGGGCAGGTTCTGGACAGAGTTGCAGAAGGCTTTGGGAGAGTCAGGACAGGTTCTTGACAGGGTCGGGACAAGGTTTACACAGAGTCGGGACAGGGTCTGATAAAAGACAGGGTCTGAGAGAGTCGGAACAGGGTCTGGGCAAGGTCGGGACAGGGTCTGAGAGAGTCAGGACAGGTTCTGGGCAAGGTCGAGACAGGGTCTGAGAGAGTCGGGACAGGTTCTGGACAGAGGCAGGGATGTAAATGAGAGATGCTGGGTCTGTGGTTTGAAGAATCGGGATGACAGAACTGATAAACAAAGAATAACCAAGAAGAAATAAAACAAACAGAGTAAATACCTACCTGCCAGAAGACGCGATGAAAGCCATAGTTGAAGTTGTCTGTGCATTGCCTGATTGAAATGCAGATTGGTTGATGCCGAGAGTGGGTTGATGTCGAGAGTGTTGATGTCGGAGTTCGCAGGTTGATTGAATGATTGCTTGGGTTTCGATTGATCAGCCTTTCGAATGGTTGGCGGAGGCTGATGAAGGCGAGGGACGGTTCCAGAGACGGTTCGTCAACCGTTTCGGGAAACCGAATGATAACTGATAACGGATAACGGCAAGGTGACCGACGTCGGTAGGATTGCCGACGTCGGCTGATAAGTGACCGACGTCGGCGACATCGGCCGGGTAAAGACCGTCGTCGGTAGATGCATAATGGGGATGGGGAGTCGACATGATTTCGGTGTCTACATTTTCCCCTTTTTGTCTTGTTGGTTGTTCTGGACGAACTGCAAGACAAAAATAGGAGTGAGTGCCCCAGGTGAAGAATAAGGTTCATTTCATCTTGTTGGTTGTTTGAATGAACTACAAGACAAAAATAGGAAGCGAAATGCCCCGAGTATGGATAAGGTATTCTCCCTCAAAGCAGGAGGCGAGGGAAGGGAACCGAGAATCAGGTGCTGATTTGACAAAGAGTGGATGAAAAAGGGGTGAGGGTGAACGCTGCAAAAGTTGTGATTGCGCGCATACCACTGCACGAGATGGTCAGGCCAAAGTGTCGTAGGTCAAGGGTCGAGGAGTGCCAAAATTGAAGTAATCGGGCCCTAGCATTTAGTCGTCTGCTGATTGGGTTACTCAATCTAAGCTGAAGCTCTAAATGGGTCGTCACGTTCTAGGTATCCCGGGCTCAGGAAGTGCTCCTAGAAACACGAAAAAGTCACAAGTAGTGTGGATCAACCGGCTTGCGATCCTATACTTGTGAGGGTCCAAAAAGGTCTGCGCACAATTTGGCTAACCAGTCATGAGGTAGCATACATGCAAAAACAACCAAGGCAACAATGTCTTGGAAGTGGTTGAGGTCGGAGGAGATAGGCATGATCTCCAATGGTTGGTGGTTGATGGATGGATGAATGGATGAAAGGATGCGGCCGAGCTAACCCCAGAAGACCCCATGTCAACTGAGTGCTGCCTACATAGCCCTGGTAAGAGGGCCTCAGGCCGATGTAGTTCTCCCTAGAAGGGAGGAAGGGTCAAAGGGATGGAAATGGGTCGTGGTGAAGGGCAAGGTTATGGTTAAGAGAAGGAAAGAAGGTTTGTCCATCAGAGAGACGAACAAATGAGAATGGTCGAGCTAACCCCAGAAGACAGTCGTGTCGACTGAGTGCTGCCTACATAGCCCTTGTGGAAGGGCCTCAGACCAATGTAGTTCAGACAAAGGGTCCAAGTGGTAGACAGGTGGTTAAAATGGTTGATAGATTGGTCATGGTTATGATGAAATGATGAGGAAAAAAAGATGTTGCGGCCTTGTCCAAATGGTGTATTCTGCAACATTGGTTGATGGGTTTTTCATCCCTAGAAATATTCCATATTCGTGATGGATGTATGCTAAAAATGAATTTAGGTTTATTTATGCGTCAGCAAGTATTGGTTTATGCTGAACATAAATTGCGGCGGGCCGATAGTTTCTATGTGTATTAGTGTCCATAGAAACTAAGGTGAATAGGCTAGGTCATGTTGATGGTCTGAAAAGAGAGTTGAGCTGAGTCGATTGACAAGTGATGAAGGTGAATGTGATCAAAGTGTAGAAGAAGTGAAAAGCATATTGCTCTTTCATTGACAAGGACCAAAAAGAGAGCATAGATAGGGGTTATGAGAACCAAGAGCCCCATTCATGCGTGACGTCATTGACCATAGTTATGTTAGAGCGGTAATCGAATCACTTAGACATTAAAGTGAGCTCGAAGTCCCTTGAGCAGGTGATAGGAGGAGGAAAGAGGGTAACCCATTTTAAGAGCAGAGATAACTATGCCCCTTTTTATAGGAGACCCTGAGACAACTATAAGTCAAGTCCATGACTTTTTTTTTTTTTTTAACGGTGAACTGATCGATGCGGGAAGTCCACAGAGAGATGTCATTTGCTTGGTGGTTAGGTTGTGAAGCTGATCAATGCAGGAAGCTTCTAAAATGGTGTTGTTTATTGCCAGATTAGTCATAGCCATCCTTCGAGGGAGTGGTCTAGATTTTTGTTTAATATAAAGGCTTTTGAATAGCTGTCCTTCGAGGGAGCAGTCTATTAATTACAGCAATGATAGTACAGCTATCCTTCGAGGGAGCAGTCTATTTTTGATTTTGATATTGATATAGTGACCATGGATATGTTTTGACATCTTGATTTGTTTTTATAGAAGTGTGAGTCATGGACAAGATTATAGAAGGTCAAGGGCTCCCTTTTATTAGGACAAAGCATCCATACATCATAAAAGGGTTATAGGAATTGTTAAGAGGAATAGGGTTGAAAGGAAGTAGGACTAAGAGGAACGGGGATTGCTCAAGGGACGAGCTCAAGTTAAGTGTCAAGTGGACGAATACTTGACTAGCAGTAGAATGGTCACAGATGCAACGCATTAAGAGGCTCAGGTTCTGGTCATCCATCAAGAGAAGACAGATGGAAAGTCCCTGATCCATACTTGTGCGTGATAATAAAAGGTCCGAGCCAATTAGGAGCAAACTTGCCCCATTTGCCTCTTTCCAGATTAGTCAGGGGTTGATTGATGAGTGAATGTGAATTTGGTTGATATGGTTGTTGATTGATCGAGGCAGGTTGAATGTTTTGATAAAAAGATTGGTCAATGTTTGGTTGAGATTTGGTCATTTGATA
This sequence comes from Torreya grandis, assembly GCA_037957365.1. NCBI lineage: Eukaryota > Viridiplantae > Streptophyta > Pinopsida > Cupressales > Taxaceae > Torreya > Torreya grandis. The sequence goes on from JARHVA010000648.1 coordinate 1,828,616, forward strand.
ATTGGTCAATGGTTGGTCGAGAGTTGATTGGTTGGTATTTGGTCTTTGGTTGGGTCGAATATTTGGTTGAGGTCGGGTTAAATGTTTGGTTGCTAGTCTGGTTGAGGTTAAGTTGAAAGAGTGATTGATATGTGGTCGAGACTGTGTTGAAAAATTGGTCGAAGTTTGGATGAAGGTTGAATTCCCCCAGCGGCTAGGGAGAATGTTTGATGGATTAGTTAAGGTCGATTGAGGTTTAGTGGTCAGATAGACTGTGTTGATGTTGAATAAAGGGGTTAAAGGTAGTGAAGGGACCCTAGTCTGTTGTGGAGATCCCGATTTAGATGATGAGGTTGGAGAGGTATGGGTCGGTGTTGATAATTTGTCAAAGGGGTGGTCAAGAGGATCCTTGATAAGAAAGGAATCCTTTTTCTGGTGGTGATGAATGACAGCTTTAAGAGCACAACAACGCTCGATGTCATGTCCCAGAGTGTGATGATAATGACAGAATGTAGAGTTGTCGAACCAAGATGGTTTTGATCCGAGAGTTGATGAGTGGGGTGGTGTTGAAGGTTTGTTGATAACGTGGTTGAAAAGAGAGGTGTCATTCTCCAAACATTGGTGAACAACGACCTTGAGGGCATGACAATGCTCCGTGTCGTGCCCAGGCATGCGATGATACGCACAAATGCGAGTGTCATCGAACCATGGTGGTTTTGGTCTGGGAGTTTGATATGGTCTAAGAGGCGGGAGATTGAGACGAGAGGACTGCAACAATTGCCGTAAGAGCAAGGCATATGAACCTGCTAACGGGTCGAGATGTTTTATTGTAGAGAGGGTTGGTGACATTGGTTTGGGAGGTGTAAGAGGCATTGGTCGATGGTTTGAAGGAGGTATAAGTCTGACGGGTTGATAGAATAATGGAGGTGACTTACCTCTGTGAAGTATGGGAGTGGGAAGCACTCCGAGTAAAGTAGACGGATGTGGGCCCAAGATTGAAGGTAATGACGAAGATAGGGGAGGAGGCCTCCAGTGTGGTTTAGTATCCTTCTTTGGTTTGGGTTGAGGGCCACCTTTGTGCGAGGTGAGATTAGATGTGGGGTGAACACCAAGAGGTTTAATCTCTTTGGGCATGAGGGACGCCTGCGCGGGTTTGGACTTAGATGTGGACGGTTTTTCTCTCAATGGAGAAGGGATTAAAGGTGTGGGCTCTTTAAGTGGAAAGAGCTCTGGAGTAGTCATGGCTTCTGTGTGTGGTTGGGGAGTCAAAAAGGTGTGATCATCTATAGATGATAAAAAGAATGAAGACGAGGCAGCTGGTGTTGATGTGGTCAAAGCGTCCTCCAATATGGGAGAAGTCGATGGAAGACAAGTGGGAGAAGAAAGTTCTTCGCCATGTGGAGGAGGTATAGGGGAAGAAAGGTCTTCCACCTGTGAAAAAGGTTGGTCAGGGATAAGAGAAAAGATAGTGTCGACCGTGTGAGTGTCATGGTTTTGAGGGTCATTGGTCGAAGTCTGGACGTTGTCTTGAGTAGGCAGGTGATTAGAAAGGGGTTGCTTGAAAATGTCAAGGTTTTGGTTGGGTGGTGTGTTCGGGTTATCTAAAATAAGATTCCCCTTGTCGAGCATGTCCTGGATGATGTTTTTGAAAGTTTGACAGTGATCCGTGTCATGGCCTTTGACACGGTGATAGTTGCAAAAATGATTCTCCCTGTACCATGCAGGGATAGGTGTTGAGGGGTCGAATTGATGTGGTCGGATTGGAGGGAGATTGAGGACCCCCTGCTTGACGAGTTTATCCAAGACAGAGGCATATGACTCCCCAATTGGAGTGAATTGATGCTGTATGGATTGACGTTGAAAATGTTTATTGATGTAGTCTAATGTTGAAGATGATGATCGGTTGGTTATTGTTGAAGATGATGGTCTAAAGATGATAGTGTTTGCCGACCCCTTGGTTTGAGAGTGGGCAGAAGAAGGTCTGGAAGAAGAATGGTCATTGGTTCTTGTGTTAGTGTTACATAATTTGACCTTATCTTCTTCAATGGCATGGAGTTCAAGCTTTCGGGCCATGGTGAAGGCCTCATCGAAAGTGTGGAATGTTTGAACCCGCAAGGTGGACGAGATGTGACTGACACATGCTCGAGAAAAGAGCTCAATGAGCTCGGGTTGAGGCAAGGAGAAGGAGAGTTGGTTGATCAGGCCTCTCCAACGGGCGACAAAATCGGCTATGGATTCGTCATCAAATTGCCTGATGGAGTAAAGGTCTGTGATCGAAACTTGTTTAGTGATATTGATTGAGAAATGGTCAACGAATAGTTGGGCGAGTTGGATGAATGAAAAGATAGAATATCTGGCAAGAGAACTATACCAGTCAAGGGCAGGGCCAAAAAGTGACATAGGAAACGTGCGTAGAAGTAACGCATCGTCGTGGGCAATAAGGTAACAGGCATGTCTGAATGCCTTTAGATGTTGTTGTGGGTCTTCCTTACTCTGAAAGCGAGTAAATTTAGGAAGCTCCCAATGGTTAGGGTATGGTCGAATAGGGACGGAAGGATGGATGGGCTCGTTGTAAATCTGGTCATATGAAGAGACATTACTTGAACCGGAGATAGAAGCTTCGAGACTGGACATTTTATCCATCAGCATCTTGATGACGTCTGCTGACAGATTGGCGGGTTGAGTGCCCCCTAAGTTGTAAGGCGCTTGGAAGAGGCTAGAAGAGGCGTGCGACATAGTCGGTTGTACAATGTACGGATGACTAGTCGCAGGGGCAAAAGTAGAGGTTAAGGGTGGTTGGGTTATGAAGGTAGAAGGCATAGGCTGACTAGATACCGCCAAAGGAGGTTGTGTGACGGCATTGACAAAGGGCGAGGTAGGCACTCCTGCATATATAGGCGCAAGAGTGTGTGGGGTCGAGACAATCAAGTTCTGGTATAATGTAGAACTTGGTTGAATTGCAGGTGGTTGAGGGGGTAACGAAACCCCGGTGGAGGTTGGTCTAAAAATAGACGAGGAGGCCGAACTTTGCGTATTGGCCATGGTTGGGTTAATAGTTGAGGTGAAAGGCTGAGTCGTAAAAGGTTGGGTGGCGAACGGTGTGGATGTCGTCGCCACGTCGTCCGAAAGGTCCCGCATTGGGTTTCTCGCGAGATAGTTTAGGAGGGCTGCGGTATTGAAGTCCAAGAATCTTGCAAAATCTTGGTCCCCTTCTGGGATGATAGGCGTCTGGGTTGGAGATAGTCTAGTAGGAATTCTTTCGGTCTTCGAGTAGAACTCCATTATATGATTGTTTATAGACGGGGTAGGCGAAAGCGATTGATGGCTAGCGTGGTCAAGAAGAGCCTTGGTTTGACTACGTGTTAGAACCATTCAAGGCAAGAAAGAACGTCCTCACAAGCTCAAACAAGTAGATAAGAACTAAAAAGATGAAGACACAAGCAGATCCTAAAACCCTAGAAGTAAATTATTAGGATTATAGTGGCTTATGCCTTAGAATGTGTGTAGTGGAAGGTTGGTTTTGTGAGTCAGGTCCTAGAAGAAGTAGTCTATGGATGGTTTCAGGTTTTGTTATGGTGCTCAAGAAGTCTGTGTTAGGTTCAGTACGCGGCCTGGTGCTAAGGAGCAAGCTCCCCTCACTTCACGATTCCAGTGGTTAGCTGGTTTCGCTTAGCCAAAATATACCTCGCCTAGAGTTTAGACTCCGCCAGAGAACGGAGTGGGCTTTCCCCTTGGTGATGAAATCCAAGTAGGGTCACCGGGACAGGTAAGGTATCCGCTGGGGGATGAAATCCCAGTCGGGCCTTGTCTCAAGTAAGTTAAAATGTTTATTTTGTGCAGGTGGTCTGGTCGTGTAACATCAAGTGATCTAGATTAATTCAATATGCGGTTTAATTACTATGTGTGGTCTAAAAGATGCAGGCAATCAGAAATGAATGCAAAGTGTTTTAATGTCCAAGTCGAAATGTTTGTTCGTATGAAGACGAATGGAGAAAGAGTCAAAGAATATGAGTTTTAGCTAGTCTAGAAGTGCAAGAAAGAAAGAAATGTTCGTTTTAGTCCTGCTTATGATGTCGTTTAAGAAGAGACGAAAGGAGGCAAAAAGGAAGAAACCTAATGCACCTAAATGAACGAAAGAAAGAATCCAAGGAGGACCTAGGGTCCCACCGGGTGTGCCAAAATGTTTCTATGCAAAATTGCTTTCTACATTCAAAGAAGAATTAAGAAACTAAAAGAAATGGTCAAGGCTAGAAGTACCTGATGAAGTTGTGCGCACTGAAATCAGACGTTGGAAGATTCTCCTCTTTGGCTGTGGAGGAATGACACTTGCGAAGAAAAAGCTAAAACACGGAAAAATGTTAGTCAAAGATATGGTGGGCTGTCAGGCAAACGCCCGATCCTGGAAGTACGAAGACTTCCTAGAAGGATATCAACCCACTGATAAAAAAATAGAATATTGGACGAAAGTAGATAATAATGACAGAAATAAATGACAAAAATAAATGACAAAAAATAAAGATGCATACCTGATATGCAGCACTGTTCTACACAGTCACCGGCGTCGGTCTCTGTGGTGCTGGCATCGGTTAGGGAAGGTGCTGACGTCGGTTGAGGTGCCGTCGTCGGTCGGGGTAGTGACCGGCGTCGGTAGGGGCAGGTTCTGGATAGAGTTGCAGAAGGCTTTGGGAGAGTCAAGACAGGTTCTTGACAGGGTCGGGACAAGGTTTACACAGAGTCAGGACAGGGTTTGATAAAAGACAGGGTCTGAGAGAGTCGGGACAGGGTCTGGGCAAGGTCGGGACAGGGTCTAAGAGAGTCAGGATAGGTTCTGGGCAAGGTCAGGACAGGGTCTGAGAGAGTCAGGACAGGTTCTGGACAGAGGCAGGGATGTAAACGATAGATGCTGGGTCTTTGGTTTGAAGAATCAAGATGACAAAATTGATAAACAAAGAATAACCAAGAAGAAATAAAACAAATAGAGTAAATACCTACCTGCCAAAAGACGTGATGAAAGCCATAGTTGAAGTTGTCTGTGCAGTGCCTGATTGAAATGCAGATTGGTTGATGCCGAGAGTGGGTTGATGCTGAGAGTGTTGATGTCGGAGTTCGCAGGTTGATTGAATGATTGCTCGGGTTTCGATTGATCAGCCTTTCAAATGGTTTGTGGAGGCTGATGAAGGCGAGGGACGGTTCCAGAGACGGTTCGTCAACCGTTTCGGGAAACTGAATGATAACTGATAACGGATAACGGCAAGGTGACCGACGTCGGCAGGATTGCCGACGTCGGCCGATAAGTGACCGACGTCGGTGACATCAGCCAGGTAAAGACCGTCGTCGGCAGATGCATAATGGGGATAGAGTCTAGCTTTAGCTCTGTGCTCATTTTTACATGCTGCCAGGGTCAAGGTTGGTGAAACAAGTGATCGACAAGGGTTAAATAGGCGAAGAAGAATAAGATGGGGAATGACCAGGGGAGTCGACACGATTTCGGTGTCTACAATAGTATAAGAATGAAGTTCTTAGTTATATGCATGTTGTATGTAACACAATTATTCATCCCATAACTTTAGATGTTTATTGCTATAACCCCTAAGCAAATGTATCATAATGTGGTTCACAACCTCTATTTGCCCATTGGTTTGTGGATGAAATGCAATGCTCTTTTTTAATTTAGTGTCCATTAGTCCCCAAAAAATTGACCAAAACTCCCCAATAAATTGAGAATCTTGATCAGAAATAATTGAAGTAGGCAAACCAAAATGAACCCAAACATGTTTAAAGAACAAGTGTGTAGTGCCTTCCCTAGTAATTTGCTTAGTGCAAGGAATCAAAACACACATCTCGCTAAATCTATCCACAACCACATATAAATAGTCATGTTTTCTTTGTGTCATAAGCAAAATCCCCATAAAATCCATGGAGATACTTTCCCATGGGTGAGTAGGAACAGGTAGAGGAGTGTAAAGTCCCAGTTTCCTGTTACTAGGTTTTCTTATGGCACAAAGCGTACATCCCTTAATATATTTGGCAACATGTTCCTACATATGGGGCCAATAACATTACATTTTTAAATGTGAAATTTTTTTAGCAACTCCAAAATGACCAAAAATAAGAGAAGTATGTGCTTCTCTAATCATGTACACACTCTCATTTTGAGGAATACATAGTTTACCCAAATGATACAAAAGATCATTGTGTACATGATAGTCCAATTCTTCTACTTATCTACTACTCATCAAGTCTTTATAGACATCCTAAAAATCAAGATCATTAATATACTATTCTTTATAACTTTCATGAGACAAAGAACCATGTTGTAAAAGAATAGATGTAACAACCATAGGAGGCCTAAATAACATATCTGCAACCTTATTCTGAATACCTTTTTTATACTTAATCACAAGATGAAATTGTTGTAAGAAACCCATCCAACGCAAATGTCTAGATTGTTTTAGCTTAGTTTGTGATTGGAGATACTATAAGGGCTGATGATCTGTATGTATTATTGTTTCTTTGCCCATTAAGTAATGTTTCCATTTTTTAACACTTTAAACCAATGCATATAATTCCTTATCATAAGTTGGATATTTTCTTACTGCACTTGTGAAGGTTTTAGAATGATAACAAACTAGTTTCTTACCTTGCATTAGAATGGCTCCCATAACATACTCACTTGCATCTGTCTCGATCTCAAATGGTTGTTGTATATCAAGAAGTGCCAAGACCAGAGCAGTACTTATCTTTTATTTCAAAGTATCAAAGGATTTTTGGTGTTTGCCCCCCCACTGAAAGACCTATTTCACACTTTTCAAATAATTCAAAGGCAATGAAATATATGAAAATTGAGTAATAAACTTTCTCCAAAACTATACTACACCAAGAAAACTTCTAACCTCAGTTGTATTAGTGGGTGTAGGCCAGTTAACAATGACTGCCACTTTTGTAGGATCAATTTTCAATTTACCATGTACTATAATGTAACCCAAGTATATCAAAGAGGTCTTGCCAAATTCACATTTTAACATTTTAAAATAAAGTTTTTCCCTTCTTAATGCATCCATGACTTTATTAATGTGGATCACATGCTCTTCCCAAGACTTGCTAAAAATCAATATATCATCTAAGTAAACTATGAAAAAATAATCAAGGAACTATCTAAAAACATAATTTATCATTCTCATGAATGTAGCCGGGGCATTACACAACCTGAAAGGCATAACAAGCCATTCAAACAATCCCTATTTTGTTTTGAAGGCAATTTTCCACACATCACCTTCATTAATTCTTACTTGATGATATCCACTTCTCAAATCTAGCTTGGTGAAATAAATAGCATGTTTTAATTGATCCAACAAATCATAAATATGAGGAAGAGGGTAACGATTCTTAATATAAACATTCATCAAGTGCCATATTTTTTTGGCACCAAAATAATTGGCAAACCAATAGGAGATGAACTTGGATGAATAATACCTCTATCTAATAGATCCATTACCTATTTTTTGATTTCCTCATTTTCCACCACTGATAACCTGTACATGCCAATGTTAGAGAGAGGAGAATCTTGCAATAGCTGAATTTCATGTTGAACTCCCCTTTTAGGGGGCAAACCCTTATGATCCTAAAATACATCATCATAAGTAGAAATGATTTTAACCAATTCATTCTTGTGTTCAGGATCACAATTTTCCAAAGCCTGAGAATATTCTTTTTCCTTAGACTTAATCAACATGAGACAAAAAGTCTTACTTGAATTAACTAGTCTTTTCATTTACCCTACTGTAACCAAGGAAAGACTTACTTTAATGTGATGTGATCTGAATATATATTCAATGCCATCCTTAACAAGCAAGTACTTATTGTCCTCTCTATAAAATATTGCTTTTCTATCATAAAGATATGGGCTTCCCAAAACAATCCCACATATGTCCAATGGGACAACATCCAACTCAACCTCATCTATGAACTTGGATGTGATGGCAAACCTCAGTCTATAAGTTTGTGAGACTTTTAGCTTCACATTGTCACACACCCAAACATAGTGGATAAAGATTCGGATGGGGATCGGTTTGTAAACTAACTTCTTAACAACCTCTTCAAAAATTAAATTTGCTTGTGAACCACTATAAAATAGAGTGTCAATCTTAGTATGTTTTGAAACAACTCTAATGTGTAACAATTAATTTCTTTTCTTATCAACATGCACATAATTATACTTAAAACAAGATGCATCATTTGATGACTTAGTGCCAAAAACTGAAAGAGAAGAATCATTATATAATCCCATGGCTGTGATTTTAGTTTCTTCACCTGAATCTGAACCTAAATCGTGGACCATAGCATTAGTATTCTTTTCCTTCTTTTGAAACCTCTTAGGCCTTAACTCAGGGTGTAGTTTCCAACACTTAGAATCATCATGATTTTTCTTAAAATGATTATAAAATGGTTTTCCTTCTTCTTTTTTAACAGTAAAAGTGGATTTTTTTACCCTTTCCTGATGAACTTTCCCCTTTGGATTTCTTAACATTAGATTGCTTACTTTTAACTTTAGGAAGAGATTCTTTTGATTATTTTCCTCTAGCCTCTAAATGAGTGGCTTGAACACATACTACATCTAAATTAGTGGGATTGAACATAAGAATCATATGTCTTAAGTAACTATGTAGCCCACCTATATATTTTAGCAGTGTTTCTTGTGTGTAAAGAGGAACATTCAAAAGTAAAGATTTTCTCCTAAATTCTTGTGTATAATCTTGAACATTTTGGCCTTTTCCTTATCTAAAACTTTGCCAATCCATAATGGCTTTTTGCATATAGCCTAAAGGCTAAAATTGCTTTCTGATTTCTTTAACAAATTCATTCCAAGTAGAAATCTAGTTACCTTTTTGAAGTTCAGCTTCCTTCAACTTACTCTCCCACCAGATGAGAGCTGTGCCTCCCATACGAAGAGTAGCCAAATGATTTTTTGATTCATCCCCTGTAATCTTTTGGACACTACAATAAACTTCAATCTGCTTGACCTAATTATCCAACTTTTTGGCATTAACTTCACCATTAAACATTGGTAATTCAAACTTAATATCCAATTTGAGTGAAAGGAGAGATTTCATAGTTTTTTTACCGTCATCCAATGAAGAAGGTTTTTCAGTTTCTTTACCTTTAGATTCTTGTGAATCACCTTTCTCATTCTCAGATTTCCTTTGTTTATCATGGTATAGTTATTCAACCATGCTTCTCATCTCCATGAAGGCTTGGTGGAAAGCTTGTTCAGATTCCATCTCTTCTTTGACCATCCCTGAAGCACACCTTGAGCCAATCTCTGGATTATACTCAATGAGTTTTTCTTCACCCTTTTGGGATTTAGACCTTGTCAACATACACTAGTAACCATAGTTAAATAATAACTGCTATGATACCAAAAATCTGATTTGAAAACTAAAAATGTAAGTGTCACAAAATTGAATAACACTTGTCACATTTAAAAGATCTACTATTTTCTTGACTTTTCTATTTAATTTTATATAAATAAATTAAAACTAGAATTAAAATAAAGATCAAAATTGAAAAAAATAACAAAGAAAATTAGAAGAATTCACCAGTAAATTAATAATGAAGTCCAGCTTCAATAGCCTACATCTCTGGGTCCATTCGAAGTGAGGACTATTTCCATTAATTTTGTGCAACAAATGGCTTAAAAAATTAATAAAAGTCTTCAATTCACCTTCTTCGGTCTTTACTTGCCTGTAAAAATATCTCTTAAACTTGACATTAATGGCCCAAGGCTGTACAAGGCTTAATTAAATCTCTAATCTTCTTAATTCTTATACACAGTCAGTTGCATACTCCCCTTCAAATAGAAATTAGCTCCCTTTATAACACTTACAAGCCCATGGCTCAGGTGGTCAAGGCTTATCCTTTTGCATAGGAGGTGCTAGGTTTAAGGCATTGGCCTTCCTTTTTGGGTGCTTTTGTCTTATCCCTTTATCCCACATTTGTTGTGTGAGAAGGGATTACATATTTTAAATAGCTTAGCATCCTCCTTGATAAGTGTCAACATACCTTTTGGGGGGAGACTTAGGTGCAAGGCTTAGCATGATGCCTAACTTAGGTGCTAATCTTGGCTAAGACTATACTTAGGCTAATGTGTGGAGATATGTGGCTTAACACATGGTGTTTGCATGGCATGATAGGCTGGCGTGGCAGATTTGGTTTGTTGGACTCTTTACAAAGCTTTAAATATATATCCCACATTGATGGGGTTTGAGTAAACTTTATGAATTAAATAAAATGTTGAAAACAATAACATATGAAGTTTAGGAGGCCAAGGCACCCCTCCATAAGAGTGTGCTGACCCTCACTGAGGGCCCCCATCGAGCAAATAGTGGGGCCCATGGATCCTCATATGACCGTCTATCAAAGACTAGAGGCTACCAAACACCAAACCATTTTTTTTCCACAAATTCATATTACCATGTGTCAAATGATTATTGGACCACTTGGCATATTTGAATAATGCCACGTCACTTGTTGATACCCATTATTTCCTTGTCAAAAGAATACTTTAGCAAGCTATATCTCGAGCATTCGGACTCTATTTTACATTCTAAAAGAAGCGGTAGAAAGCTCTCGATGATTTCTTCAATGTGAAAGTGGTTTGACTAGAAATTAAAGACTTTCAAAATGGAATGGTACATGGATCCACCTAGATCAAGTCTCTAATTTTCTTGACAAAGCCACTATTTGCCCTAAAATGCAAATGGGGACTTCACCATTTTTAAACCTAAAACACATAATAAATGCAATAAAAAATGCATTAATGACCAAGTTGAATTTACTTACTGATGGGCCATCATGTGGTAGTCGCATGTACTCCCTCACTTGCTTCGAAATGTAATGTTAAGCTCTTCCATAGGCCATTTTCTCATCTCAATTTGCATAAAATTAGAGCCAAGAAATCTCGATAGGCTCGGGTGAAAATAAATTATTTTCCACCCCAAGAGTGAATATATATCCAAAAAATTGATTTTTTACCCCCTAGGGCCTACATTTCATTCTACATACTCCAAGATGTGTATCTTTCACATCCATGGTCTATTTTGCATGCCATTTGATCCAATGTGCCTTATTTTTCAAATGTATTGTATCCAGACCATCTTTTAGGCCTCCCTTGAGACCCATTTAACAATGCTATTTTTTACCTAATCCCTATGTTTATTTGAATATGTATCTTTGAACTCATATTTAGGTTAAACACATAATAAATGCAAGAAAAAATGCATTAATGACCAAGTTGAATTTACTTACTGATGGGCCATCATGTGGTAGTCGCATGTACTCCCTCACTCACTTTGAAATGTAATGTTAAGCTCTTCCATAGGCCATTTTCTCATCTCAATTTGCATAAAATTAGAGCCAATAAATCTCGATAGGCTCAGGTGAAAATACATTGTTTTCCACCCCAAGAGTGAATATATATCAAAAAAATTGATCTTTTACCCCCTAGGGCCTACATTTCATTCTACATACTCCAAGATGTGTATCTTTCACATCCATGGTCTATTTTGCATGCAATTTGATCCAATGTGCCTTATTTTTCAAATGTATTATATCCAGACCATCTTTTAGGCCTCCCTTGAGACCCATTTAACAATGTTATTTTTTACCTAATCCCTATGTTTATTTGAATATGCATCTTTGAACTCATATTTAGGTTATAAATGTATTGTTACTCTTTGCCAGCTCATCATAAATATATTTTATGTATTTTTCACATAAGCTACCCTTGCTAATTTGCCTAGATGTGGTAAATTATTAATTTTTGATTGATCAATGATATATTTCTACCTTTTGGGGGCTATCTCACTTTAAATCATGAAATTTAAATGTGTGAATGATTGTAACTGCCTTTAGGCAAATCATTATTTTTTTACCAATTTAATGATTATAATTGCTTGTGGGTGAATCATTATTTTTTATGTTTCATGTTAATAATTATAACTACCTTTGGGCAAATCATTATTTTTGCTACTCCACCTTACCTATTAGGGTAATTTCCTACATCAGTGATTATAACCTCCTTTAGAAAAATCACTATTTCACATTCTGTTACAAATTATAACTGCCTTTAGGTAAATTAGTATTTCTCCCACTGCCCTATCAAGGTAAATACCTATGCCACTATTTATAACTATCTTTGAGAAAACCAATGTCACATCTTTTATTATTGATTATAACTACCTTTGAATAAATCAATGACTCTGCCACAATTACTATTTATAATCACCTTTGGGAAATTCATTAATTTCACCCCATGTTTCCACTAAATTGTTTCATTTCTTCCTTTTAAGGGAATGTTTAATAACTCTATTTTTCCACCTCCTCCCTTCAGGGATAATCATGGGCTTATTGATCACTCTTTGGGGCAGAACTATTTGGCTTAATGAATTTTACATTCTTTGAAAAGACATTATTATGTATGTGTCTTGAAATGCCTTTTCAAATAGGGTTAAACTATAAACACTCAATTTTAGAAAATTTCATGCTTAAATAAGGATTTAGATCAATTTCTAGCAAATGACACAATTTAAGCCTAAAAATCACATGAATTACTCAAATTCATCCATGTAAGGGATTTAATTGCTTAGAAATGTGATGATGCTATTTTATTTGGGATATTACCTTGTATACACCAATAACTAATTTAGTTTCAACTCTAACCAAATTATGACCTAGTAATTTGACACTTTTGGCTATTAAGCTATTAATTCATAACATTTAAAATAATTGTCAGATGCTAAAAAACACTAAGAAATATTAATTATATTTTAAATATTAATTAACTTGCTTAAATAAAAATTCCAAATCAAATTAGTGAATTCCATTTATTAAAAATGAATTTTAATTCAAATATGAAGTCAATGGTCAAAAGAGCTAATAAACTAATTTATTATTTTCTAAATATTCTAAAATTATGAGTCACAACCTTACAAATATCTAAATTGAGTTGTCATGCCTCACAAATATCTGTAACTAAAGTGTTAATATTTCATGAGTGATTTGACCTAACTCAAGGTTAGACTAACTCAACAGAGGTTAATTTAGACTCAACCAAATTTAATATTTAACCTAACCTCCCTAGGGTTAGAGTTAGTTCTTTGAGATATAAATACAAGTTCCCATACCATATGCCAAAAATCTTTTATGTGTAAGGTTATTCTATTGGAATACCATCAAGAAGCAATTGAGAGTAGTGTTATAATGCCCATTTTATGTTAAGATTCACACCAAGCCATAAGTGACCATTGGAGAAGTTCTTCCACAATAGAGAAGCATTTCTAAAATACTCTAATCATCATGGTTTGAGTATGAACATACTTATGCCAATAAGTAGGCATCAAATTTGATAAAGGAGGTAAATTAATTGTGTTGTTTTTATCTCTATTCTGTGATCTTATTTACTGTGTTATGTTCCCCTAGTTGTTATGTTTACTATGCTTCATTTTTAATCATTTGGACTAGTAAAGAACTAATCAACATTAATGTGCTCTTCAAACTCCTAAAATACATAATGGATACCTTGATAATTGACTAGATCACCAAGAACCACCTACTGTTATGCTAGTGGTGTCCAAAATAATCTCCATCCATGCATCAACAACTTGAGGATATGCAAGGTATCCTCAAGTTTCATATTAGACTCTCTAGGAGGCAGGTGGAATGTGGACATCTCATTATACTAACAATTAAGTAATGTACTAAAAAATGCTTGATCTACCTATATTATTGGCATTCATGCCATGCCATGAAAATCTAGTGTCTATAAGAAGGTAATCATGTCCTCTATCTAAACCTGTAGAGTCCACAAATAGTGTGAATGTTACTCCTAACATGTCAACATGGCTAGTCATTCTTATAATTATAAAAATGTTAGTGTTAGCCTAACTATATGCAACTACCTAAACCTAAACCTATCCTACTAGGCCTAATTGACCCTCTCCAAGAGATTAGACCCCTGTTGGGTTCCTAAATTAGTTATTTTTGGCTTTTAGGGTGAAAACACCATTTTCCTAAGCAGTGAAGTTGTTGTTTAGGTGATATTGCACATTTTTTGGTGTTATCACCATTTTAATTTTTATGAAAATGATGACTTCTCCTAAAATTAGGTGTAATTTCCACTTCAACAATTTCCACTTGATTTTAATGTTATCATTTATAGGAATGATGACTATTATACGAAGTCACCATTTTCCTTGGTGAAACCACCATTTGCCCTAAAATGAAAATGGAAACTTCACTTTTTTTTGACCTAAAACATATAATAAATTTAATAAAAAGTGCATTAATGATCAAGTTGATGTTACTTACCAGTGGCCCATCATGTTTTTTCCATATGTGCTCCCTCAATCACTCTAAAATGTGACATTGAGCTCCTCTATGAGCCATTTTTCTTAACTCAATTCACACAAAATTAGAGCTAATAAATCTTAATAGGATATGTGAAAATGAATTATTTTCACCCTAGGGGTGAATATTTGAATTTTTACCCCTGATGGCCTATAGTTCATTCTACGCACTTTCAGAAGTGTATCTTTCACATTCATGGTCCATTTTGCATGCCATTTATTTCTATATGCTTTATTTTTTTCTTGTATTGTAACCAAACCATATTTTTGGTCATCCCCTGAGACTCATTTAATAACACTATTTTTATACCTAATCCCTATGTTTGTTCAAACTAACAAAACACACAATATGATTGCATACAAATATTGGATCTAGATGTGAGACCAATAACAAAGACATTCACTGTGAAATAATGAGAGCAAAGTTGAACACACCTATTGTACCCAATACCCCCCCTTTTCCACAAGAAAATAGGGACACACCTTTTCTTTCAAAATATGTTTTTTTGTATGTTTATACAAAGTTTTGGAAATCTATGATATTTCACTTTTCTAGCATATGATATTGGCATGGTGTTATGAGACTATGAATTTTTTAGGTTCATATTCTTTGAGTTAATTCTTTCAACCTTCGTATAAGCCTATCTTTTGGATGTTATGTTTCAAGAAATTTTCAGCCCTATTCTCCTTTAAGCTTATTCTCTTGAAATCCTCAATTTGATAGAGAAATTATTGTAGACTTCTTATACGAGATGATTCTCCTGATAGAATTTAGGATATGGACCTTTTGGCCTTAAGAAATTATGGACTACGTACACTTTCTTGAAACAAATTCTATGATGGATTATCCTTTTGACCTTATGCAACTTATCTTTCAAAACTTTTAGAATGACCTTGAGCCATATAAAAGTACCCTTCAAGAATTTTGAAAGTGCCCTTTGGAATTTATGAAGTAGATCCTTTGAGACTTATATCATGGACAAATGCCTTATGAAGTAGACCCTTTAGACTATTACCAAAGTACCCTTTGGCATTTTAGAATTGCCCTTGAGAATTTTGAAAGTGCCCTTTTTACCTTGCCAACCTACCCTTCAACCTTTGCAAAGTAGACCCTTCAGGTAGACTCCTACCTTAAAGTATACCCTTCAATTTATTTCTACCTACCCTTCAGAACCCTACCATCTAGCCTTTCAGACTTTTTAAATTGACCATTTATCCCCTTTCTTGACCACTTACTTTAGGGCACACACCCTTCAGGTTTTGTGCAAGCTCCCCTATTAAAACTATTGTTTTATCCCCTTTATTTTTTGGTATATAAGCTTTGGGTGTTTTCCCTACCCCTTATGCCATGATCTAAAGTTACCTTTAGCCTTTGT
This sequence comes from Torreya grandis, assembly GCA_037957365.1. NCBI lineage: Eukaryota > Viridiplantae > Streptophyta > Pinopsida > Cupressales > Taxaceae > Torreya > Torreya grandis. The sequence goes on from JARHVA010000648.1 coordinate 1,844,373, forward strand.
GTTTTGGGCCAACTATCACAAACCAATCCTTCAGGTTTGGTTAAACCTACCCTACTAGATCTTTGTCCTAAGTTGTGTGCCATTTTCCAAGTGGCCACATACCCTTCATATGTCTTAAAAAGGACATTTTAAACTTCATGGAATATCCAATTTCCCTTTTCATTTTTTGACATACCCTTCAAGACTTCTATCTTGGGGGCCTTTTTGTCATATAGCCATTTCCTTCAAACTTTTTGTTTCAGGCATTTTATTTAATGTGAAATCCCTGAAATAATTCCTCTGAAAGGCACTTGCCCTTTAGACTTCCTAAGTTGACCCTTGAAGTTAAAGGCACATACCCTTCAAGTTTTTCCAAGCTTATCCTTTGGGACCTTTGAAGCGACCCTTATCCATAAAAAAGTTTCCCTTTGAAAATCAAAGGTGCCCTTCAACCCTCCAAACTACCCTTCAAGAATTTTAGAAGTACCCTTTCGCATTTATGAAGTAGACCCTTTGGGACTTTTGTCATGGAAATTTTTTCCTATGAAGTGGACCTTTTGGACCAAAAGTACCCTTTAGAAAGTTTGAAAATACCCTTTGACAATGAATTAACCCTTCAGAATAATTGTTTTAGGATTTTGGCCCAATGAAAAGATTCCCTCAAAATAAATGCTATAGATACTTTATCTAAAATAATTCCTCTAAGGGAATTATCCATGAACATTGACCTGAAAGCACTTTTTTGACACTATGATCCTAAGTGATTTATTATGAACACTATTTAAATTATGCCATACTTAGCCAAACAAAGATATTCAATAAATTCTAAAAAGCCTTGTCAACCCAAGATAACAAATTTAAAAAGTGAACATTGTACATTTAATATTTCAAGAACTAATATTCAATATAGGACCTTATATAGGTGATACACATCCATTGAAGTCATAATTTGCATCCAAGTTAACTTTCAATTGAAGCATCTTTATTCCTAATAGTGATCAAGAGCCCTAGTTCATACCTTGAGAATTCAGTGTACAATAGTGACTAAGCTAAGAGCTGAAGGGATTACATAATACATAGCATATTGAAGGGAATTTTAGCAATCTAGATGATGTAGCTATGGCTTCCACATCTAGAAAATTTTGAGGGAAAAATACCCTATCAGTATTCTCAATCAAGGATTCTATATACTTTAAAGACACTATCTTTGATGTAAAGGTATTCTAAGATAGGTATCATAACTATTCACAATTCTAGGATGCTATTGATTTTGTCAACATGTTTTCAGTAGATGAAAAAAAAAAACACTAGTAGAAAGGCTAATCATTAAGGAAATTCTAGCCTACAAACATCAAAGGTTGCATCTCACCATGACCAAACCATAGGTTATGTTATGCATAGACCTCCTTAGGGATTTGATCTTTTTTGATAAAATATCACATGATGCTTACTTTTTGCATTCTCATAGTGACATAATGGTCACAAGATATTTAGGAATGATTTTTAAAGGTATCTATCTCTTATAATCCTAATTACCTACTATGACAAACATACATGGGTATAATTTAATGGAAAAACCTCAATCCCAAATGTGCTATCCTCATGGATACTCCCATATCAATCTATCACCTAACAAAGATCAAATCCAATGGGAGTGATCCTAATCAACAAATTTAGAATGGGAATCTAGATAGGTATGGATTTATTTAATATATTTTATGGTATTCCAAGCATCTATTATGTAAATTTAGACTAGATACCACTAATATACATGATACTATCATACAATTCTACCTATACCCTGGGGGAAGTCATTAGTTTGGGATTGTGAGAGCAAATTCTTCATAAGGATAAACATCCCACCCCCATGAGAGATTTATATATGATGTCATATTTGGTCAACATAGTCATGGATACATGTTACAAAGAATTGGGAAATCTATGGGCTTCAGCCACAGATTGCATACAAAATAGAATCTACGACCACTTCTAATTCATGCATGCATACGCTTATCATAAGCATATGGTTAGGATATGCAAAGATGTTTATCCATAGGTGTGGAAATCCATTCATGGTTCACCCATGCCTTTAATTGGAGAGAATATTATAAATAATCTAAGTGGAAAAGGAGATTTTTTATTGTACTTAGACATTACCATCATCATGGTCTAGGGAAATAAGGTGGAGCCCATATGTCTCCCAAGATATATACCTAATAAGTTGGCCAAGTAAGATATTGATTTCCAACTGTGTAATAACATTGAGGAATATTTAGTCAAAAAAAAGGAAGGATTATTATTTGGGAGCCTACTTTCAATTGGTATAATGACATACACTATGAGGAAACATATTATAGATGTTGGAGGAAAGCAGAATCGATATAGCTTTCCCATAATGGCACATAGAGATTGGGACCCTCATGGGTGAATCCAATAACACATTCATAATTTTAACATTCCTTATTACCACCGACCCTATTGTAATGTCTTTCTTTTCATGAATGCCAAGATAGATGAAGTGCTAGAATGAGCATAAATTGATGTGTTATAGGAAGATCATTTAAGAATGATCTAAACTAAACCTAATATTTCCACTAGGGAACTGAATAGTTGAAGAGATCTTCAAAGGATGGAAACATTAAAACTTTTAAAAGGGGAAATATGGAGAGAAAGGAAATTCCTCATATCAAGGAATTCTATTAAAATTGAAACTAAAATTAGTCAAGAAAGAACTATGGCTCCCTTAGCCTAGTGCACAGAGAGGAGGAGAAAGGGGAGACCCTATCAGTTTAGAATCTAATGAGGAGGAGGACAAGATGCAAGAGATACCTAATATTATCACATGCCAATTCCCCATGGCTACCCTCCATACATCTACTATTTTATTTGTTGGGGTAACTACTACATAAACAACAACATCTACCTCCCAAGGCTCTCCCATTCAAGGAAAGACCCCTTTGGTTTATACTAGGAAGCCCAAGAATCCTATAGGTATCCCAATAGTGAATATACATCAAGGATGGCCTATTTCACCTCAAGGTTCACAACCATCAAGATAAAATGTAGTCAACAATACATATTAGATGATTCAGATGAAGAGGCCGAGTTAGAGACAACTAAAGCTATGAGTCTTCAGGGTGATCCCATCCAACTATATCTTCAAGGTACATATACATTATTTGGATTCCCTTTGACCTCAATTTATATCATTTATTAGATACCTATATTTTCTATATAATTCCCCATTACCTCTACTACATACACCCCCTTATTTATTTCCACCTTTGTGCCCATTTCCAAAACCACCATTGATCCCTCCACTACCACTACCACACTATTTACCATAGCTATTCCTTGTGTACCTATTGGTACTTATATTGTGATACTTAATAAAAATAATAAGTTAACTAGGAGAGTATATATTACTCTAGCCACCACCCAACTTCATGTCTAGTCTACACAACTCTCCCTTCCACTCCCCACTTCCACTTTTATAGAAGAAACCACAATAACTAACACAAGTAGGGGGATGAAGGCAAAACCTCGTATGGTTGTAGTCTACCCACTTCCTCAAGTTGGAGGAGTGGACTAGTCAAAAATAATATGGCCTTCCTTGCCTAATGTCTTGACCAAAGATAGTAAGAAAAGGAAGAGAGAAGAAGAGGAGGCTGAGCAATAAATTGTTATTACAACTATTGATACGCCCCTCAACATTCCACCTTAGGCCATAGAATTAAGGAGTCAAATTCCGAATTATAAGGTCAACGAGCTCCCCTCTATGTCTACTTTATTTGACCCCCCAATTGGATCAATCTAAAGATTTAAGAAGAGAAAATTTGAGGATGACCAGGGTAAAAACATCATCTTTGAAGAATGATAGCCGATATTCTCCCTCACTAAGAGGCAAAACAGGCAGTCAAGGGAATCTATATATGAAGGGAATATTTTAGACTTGGCTCAAGCACATAAGCATATGGTGGTGGCCATATATGAAGGCACAAAGTTAACTCAATATGATATAGAGGAGGAAGTACAAGAATTATGAGCATAGATTGAGCAGTTCAAGGAACAATCTAACACTATGCATATTCTTACAAGTATTGAATCTAAGGTTAGGGAGGTAGCCTATAAATTTTATAATTCTTTATAGGTTATGGAATTCATTAAGTCTGAGATGATGCCTCACATGAACTAAGAAAATCAACTCTGCATCTCTTTGGCTCAAGACAATACTAGGCTTAAAATGCTAGTTGCCTACATAGGCAACTCATTGTATAACCACCTTGATCTAATGACTACATTTGAGGCATCTAATGCCCTAAGCCTAGTTTTCATTAGACATGAGGAGGTCAAAGAGCATTTTAAGGGAATTTCATCCTTAATTCTAGAGTATCAAGTTAATGAGGCCCAACTCCTCCAAACTTTGGAAGAGATAAAATTGTCTAAAGTAAGGGATTCTATAGGTAAAGTTATTAGTAGAATAAATTTTTATAAAATTATCTATGAGGCCACTAAGAAATTCAATTAGGGCATACAAATCTTGGAAGTAGAAAGGATAGAATAAAATTTAATCAAAGTGAATAGGAAGGTGATTGAAGTGGAGACTTTTAGGAGTAAGTTTTGGCTAATGAAAGATGAACATGCAAGACTCCTCAGGAAAACCAAGAGACTCCACCAACCTTTATTGCTTAAGTTAGACATTATTCACCAATAGCATGAGGTATCACATAAATTTTATCAAGATAATGAGGTGAATAAAAATTAGGCTTATGGAAGTGTTGTTACATCTTTAGCTTTTACTTCGACTTCCACTCCTACTAAAGCCCATGCAACACTTCAAACCACACAACATTAGCCTTGTGTATGTACAAATCCTGGCAACATGAATATTTATATTCTCCTTATAAATTAGAAAACTCATTGTAAAAGTGACTTTGTATTTTCTCATACATGCACACATTACATGCTTTTGTAAATTCAATTTTTCTATTTATAGCTTTTAACTTAAATAGTTTTGATTGTAGTTAGAACTACATGTTCTAGCTACCATATGTAACAATCATGTATAGACTTAGAGGATGAGGTGAACCCTTCCCAAATATATATAAATATAATTGTACCACCCAAATTTATTTTCTGGTCAAAATTTTTTGGAATACAGAGTAGTAAGCCATTTTGGTCATCAAACGAAGTGTTTGAGTATTTTATTTCCACTATTTTGTTATTAGTTATTATTTATATGGTTGTTTATTTCAATAATATTTAATGTTCCAAAGATTCAAATATATTCTCAGTTACTTCAGTTAATATGCTAATCCTAGATGTGCAATAGATGTTGAGGATTAGTGAATGTATTGATTGAAATAGTCAAGTTAGATTGAATCATATTTTTGGATGTGTATTTGTGTTTTCTTGGTGTAGTTTTTTAAGTGTGTGTAATAACTGCCTTAGATAGTTTAGTACCCTGAGCCATAATATCCTAATTGAATGGTGTGAAATAGCTTCCTTGATAGGAACAACCTTTGTCTAAGGTTGTTGGACTTATTACATATCTATTTTCTTAGACTTCTTAGCTATGTATGTTTGCATGTGTGCAACTATTGCTAGCAACAAGCATTAGTTTTAAGAAAATATAGGTTTGTCTAGAAACCAACTAGAGAAATAATTCTTGAGACCCATGGAGATTTATTTTCTGCCCTACCTTACCATATTTTGTGTTTTGTTTCAAAGATCTACCCACTCTAGTTTAGAATCTAGTCACCCATCCAACTCATGTAAGAATTCATCCTATTAAAAAGCCACACCTCCATCCAAAAACCTTGTTAACAACCTATATACCCTACCAACTATTCTATCAATAGGTTTTCAAAGATTATATATCTACAACTTGTACCCTAGAGTGGAGTTTACCTCCATTGAGATCTTAAAACACTAGAGACTACCTCATTATGGCTATGGTGTGCATAAAACCCACATCAATAGTTTTAATGGTGCTAGAAGTAGGGCTTGAGTTTCCTCCCAATAATAAAGGTTAGTCCTTACATAGAGTTGTAATAAAATCACCTAGGAGAATGACTAGATCCAATTCCTAGGCTAGTTTATTAGTTTCACCCTTAGCAAGTCATAAAAGACCTAGAGCTATGCCAATACCTCTAGTTTAGAATAATCCACCTCCACTAAGGCACCCTTCACCTATAAGGAACCCTTTGATTTTTAATCAACCAATGGCTCAACAACAAACTTGGTTAGTTAGATATGGTATTGCTATCCTTGGAGACATGCATGACCTACTTTAAAATCCCAAGAAGTACCTACCTTCTTTTTCTCCTTCTGGAGCAAAGACAACATAAGAACATATTAAAGCCGCATTAAAATTAACGAATGTAGTCAAAGAGGATGTTGCATGTTGATTGTTCCCTTTTACTTTGATTGATGTTGCTTATGATTGGTATTTAGATCTAACTAATAACTCCATCACCTCTTGGGTAAAGTGTTAAGGGGATTTTCTTGTGTAGTTTAGATAGGTCACCAATCTAATATTGGTGTATCAACACTTCACCAATATGAAGAGAGAGCTTAATGAGCCCATTTTTGCTTTCAATGCAAGGTGGAAAAAAATGTAAAATTGGTTGAATCTAGGATACAAACCAAAATTAATATTGGCATTAAAAATGTACAAGAATGCTTTAGATCTCATCATTGCTATATTTTTGAGAAGAGCAGTCACTACCAATACTCTGGCACTAGAATTTGAAGAAGCCATTAACATCGATAGATAACTCAATCCATAGACACTTGATGTACCTAACATCATTAATGAACTCCCAAAACTCAATTTGATATCATACATGAAGAAAAATGTGTCTACATACAACCAAAATTAGTTATATGTGATACCTCTACTGACATAGATGACATAACCTAGTTTTGGCTATATGAACAATCACATGACAAGCCCAAGTTATCAGTAGAACTAGTGAGCACCTACACTTCCCATTACTATATTACAAGACACTGATTACACAAAGGCTAAATTGGATTCTATTCAAAAGATGGTTTATAAAATGAGTAACGATTTCTTGAATATGTAATGAAAGATGAGAAATACCAATACTTAGGTGAGAAAATAGAACACTAGGTTCCAAAGGTATAACAAGCCCTTTAACAAGTTTGCTAATAATATGGATCAACTTGTTAGACTTTTTGATATCAACATCACTGAAATAACTCTCCTTAATTGGTGCAGGATACACAATACACCCCAGCATGGTGAGCTTGATTTCATTGAATTTTATATAGCATTTGAGATATTTTAGAGGGAAGTAACTAAGATGGATTAGATGAATAATCCACCAGAATCTGATTAAGATCTAGGATCTTCTAGTACATCCATGTTCTTTGAAACTCATGAATTTTGCTTCTTGGGAGAAGATGACAATGAGCCAAAAGATAATTTAGAAGAATTGCATGTTTTCTAGTAATTTTATATAGGTGCATACAACTTAAGGAACAAGCATCCTTTGACCACATCGACTCCTCCAAACACCATAACAATTTTACCTAATCTTAAAATAGACAACAATCCACCCCCTCTAAAAGGGAATGATCTACCACCAAACAAGGATGAATCGAGTAAATATGGAGGATATAACATCATAGAAGATATGAAGAAAATCAAGATAAATATCATGCTTCATGAGTTAGACCAAATCACTAAACAAAAGGAACTACTATGGAAGTCTATCACTGGAAAGACCCCTGTGGAGAAAACTAGAACTTTAGATAAAGAAAAAGAAGAAAAATTAGCTAATACCAATGTAACCTACAAAATAAAGCTCAAAGTACCACCATTCCTACTAACCATCAAATAATTTGGTAAGAATATTCATAACTATTTGGTTGACTCTAGAGAATCTACAACTATTATGCTTATTTATATATGTAAAAATCTTGGTCTTACTCCTATCCCTTCAAAGAGATCAGTCTCTCAGCTAGATAAAATGGTAGTAACAATAGTGGGAAAGTTAAATAATATACACATTCAAGTAGCATTAAAACCTAGGGTCCAGATGACTATCAATATCCTAGTAGTAGACATAATGGAAGGTTACAAGTTATTGTTGAGTAGGGACTAGTCCAAAATTATCAATGGGTACCTTTTCATATATTTTTTGTACATCTATCTACCATGGAGAGGATTTGTAAATCAGATTAGAATTGATAGAGAGCCTAGAATGAAATATCCCATCACTGAATACAATGTCAAGAATGAAGAAGTAAAGTATGATTTTCCCTCATTGGGTATTTATACTTTTACCACTCATAGTTTAGTGAAAAACATAAAGCCTAAAGGTTTAAATTAGATATGGAAAATGCATTTTGATGGAGCCAAATCCAAGCAAGGTGTGGGAATTGAGTTTATTAATCCTCAAGGTAAGAATTTTGTGGCTACTTACAGATTACAGTTTTCTTATATGAATAATAGAGTTGAGTATGAGGCTCTAACCTTAGGATTATAGTTTGCACTAAATAATAATGTGAAGTAGATAAAAGTATTCAGGGACTTAGAGATGGTAGTTCACTAGATAAGAAACAAATACTAGTGAAGCATGGGATTTAATTAAAAGCTTTGAAGCTTTCAACATAGTAGCATTCCTGAGAGATCAAAATTAAGCCATTGATTCACTGAACACTATTTATACCAATCTAAAATAACTATAGGAATCTAAGGTAAAAATATTTTCCATTAAATTGGTTTCTTTTCCCTTTATCCCAAATAATGTATAAAACTTCTAGGTTTTTGATGATGACCAACATATCATCAAGTTCTGGACTAATTCAGGGGATTTTAAGTGCCAAATCATCGATGAAAAGGATGTCAATCACCTTTATCAAGAAGAAATGGATAAATAAGGTATTCTCTAGCTTAAAGATAATTGAATACCAAATAGCTTAGTCTCCTTGGAAATGCCTTTTGACTTGGATCCTATTGGGACCAACATACCCCCATTTTTGAAAATTGGGACCCTTGAAAAATATTAAACTTTAAACATGGAAATTTAGCAGGTTAAGGTAATTTTTATAATTTTAAGATCATCCACTTTGTTAAAATAAGGCTTACTAAGTTTTGTTTTTCTTTAATTTTGACTAACATTGCTAATAAATGTTCTTTATTGCTTTTAGTTATAGGGTCCATAGTGTCTGTCCCTGGAAAATTTAGGTTTCAAAACCCTAACAAAACCCTCAATTCAAATTTATATAATGGTGGGAACCAAATTAGTAGGAACCCTTTTAAAATTCATTTTGGACCTAAGTATAAAACTCATGTTTTAATGCTTAGTCATATTTTTTAACATGACTAAGACTTAGCCTAAAAATCTAAGTCCCCTTTGTTATTTCCCCCTTTAAAGTTCCTTATGGGCCTAACTAATATTAATTATATAGGTTCCTTTTAATATTTCCTACCTTAAGGCCACATTATATTTATTAAATACTAATGGGACCTTAGTCTTAACATCTTAGCTTAAGTTCTAGTTCCCCATGTCTAATTTTATGTTAGCTTGGTCCTTCGGTTTATACCTTAGCCTAAGGTTTTAATCCTAAGGCCCTAATGTATTTATTAATACAATTAAAACCTTCATCTTAATAATTTAGCCTAGGTATTTTATATCATTGTGGTTCTAGATTAATTTTGTTACATCTTGCAGGATCCAACGACCCTCACTTTATCACAATATTTGATCCAATAGAGTGAGTAAACCCCAAGCTTTAGCTTAAACAACATGTACCTTAGATATTCTAATGGTTCACTCTTCCTCATGGCTGTATGATCATATAGCATGAGGAAGGCCCAACATAATATTGCATATATCTCACTAGCTAATCATGTTCAAGCTCTCAAATCATGATCAATGGTTCTCATTTTGTCACAAAGACTCGATCAGATAGAGTGAGGCACAATTAAAAAGATAATAGACTACAAAAAGCATAAATTATCAAAACATGGTACCCTTGAATTTGATTATCAAAGACAAATGGGTCCCACCTAACAAAGCAACCAATCACAAGCGAACGCTTGGATCATGATCTTTCATCTGTCATTTCATTGGAAATCTTGATTTAATAGAGTGAATTAAGTCCAAAAACTTGGAAAGCCCCATAGAGATGCCAAATAGAACTCTCACATTAGGCCACAAGAATTTAATGAGCTTAAAATTGAAATTAACATAACCATCATTTGACATCTATGAAGACGTATTTGATGTCCACACGACTGTCAACTTTAAGCCCATCAAATTAAAATCTTCACTAGATTAAAATTGATGTTTATGCCTTTATTATTTGATGTTTGTGAGGATGTATTTGACGTCTATGAGACCATCAAATTTAAGCTAATGAATTATTATTTTTAGGGTCAAAATTCACTCTAGAATCTTATTAGAAGGCTCAAAAATGGCTTTACAATCTGAGGGAAGTGCTTAAAAAATACTCAAACACTAGAAATCTTCAATTTTCAAAATGTGGAAATGGTCATATGATCTAAATATACACAAAGAAAACTTAGTCTAAATCTATATTTTAGGGTTCCCATGTCATTTTTTTAAAATATCATGAACCTTAAACTATAAGACTTATGCTAAGTCTTGTTTTAAAAGCGAGACATTTATTATGTAGGACTTAGAACAAGTGATTTATATCTAAAGGTTCTAATGTGTTTGTTAATAGATTAAAATCCTATTCTTGTTAGACCATTATGTCATGATGATCCTTTTGAGCATATTTTATAAGCCTTGGCATAAATATTTTAGGCCAATGCATATATTTTGTTTATTTGAACACAACGTAAACATTGGCTTAGAACATTTAACCTTGGCCCCTTTTTATATGATTTAGAAAAAATAGACATAAATCCCTTAGCCTAAGGTTGGTTTCATTATTAATAAACATGTAGTAAACCTTAGCCTAAGGAATTTAAGCCTAATTCTCATTTTAATAATATTATAACTTAAAGTTTGGGCATCTTTATAGATCAACAATTTGTGTTTCATTGTTGGAGGATGATCCAAAAATGTGAGGATCCCATGGACTTTTCAATGAGGCCCTGAGATCCTACGAGCTTGATGCATGGAAAAATTACATTCAAAGTAGAGCTAACAAGATGATCTAATGGTTCATTCTTTGTCAATGCAAGATGATCCAAAAACATGAGGGTACTCATTAATTTTCAAAGGCTTAAAAGCTCATTGCATGGCCAATGTTCATTCAACAAAGCACTGACATAAAATTTAAAGCATGAGGAGGTATGTAAAGATGCCAAGTGTCACAACTATGGATATTTCCAAAAAAAAATTGAATCATAGGCAACGACCTAGATAAAAATCAATGACACATGCTAATCTAGGATTTTGATCTAATGATGTGAAATAAAAGAGGCATTTTTAAATGCCAATAGCTTGTGCTCAAATGACTTTTATGAAAAATTATGTGAATGACCCAAACTAATGCCATATAGGTGTCATGCAAGTAGAAAAGGACAAAATACAAGATCTTATGGGATAAAAAATGCAAAGGTATAAAGGCAAAGGTTCAAATCAAATCCAAGGCATACATAAGCTAACACCTAGATGTATTCTACCATTAAAGCTCCAAAACCCTAAACCCTACATAAAAGTGACCCAAACAAACTCAATTGGTTATAATTTGATCCAAGGAGAACTTAATTAAGTTTTTGAGTACAAGAGAGATTTCAAAAAGATAATCTAAAATCTAGTGTGAATAATTAGCAAAAATAGGGACCATGGTAGCTCACATACAACAATTAAAGGAAGAGGCTAAGCTCTACTTGTCAATAGACAATGAAGGTTAGATCTTCAAAATACTAAATTAGACCTTTCAACCTTGAATGTCTCAGGTATTAAGAATTGGTTTGAGCTCTTCTTCATGGTAGAGGAATTACCACCCACTTATAAGGAGGAATAAGGAATTACCACCACAAGTAAGAGGCACTATGACCTGGTTATAGTCTAGATGGCTGGCCTTCACCATGCCATGATAAAACTTGAGGTATTACATTGTATATACATCCTTTCCCCCATATTTGTTAATTTTAGAGTGGATAATGAATGGATCATTAGGGAGGGAAAATATAAAAAGATAGACTATATACCCCCTATTGATTTTGAAATATATTATAAGCTCCCTCTTCCCTATGTAGACCTATCTAAGATCATGGAATGGACCATCAACCATGACCTAGATTCCATCCTTAGACCCTAACTACATCAAAGACCCCATATCTTCAAGGACTTTGAGGGTAAAATCCCAATATCTAATTCAAAAAGGGCATGATAGTTATAATGACCCTATTGAACCGAGCCTTTAGAACCCCCTCAACCACTTATGTAAACAAAATCTAGAATCCCTTTTTAGATTTCATGGTGGAAGAAAATATCTCCCCTCTAATTGGAGATTTAATCAGTGTTTTCTTAGCCAAATAGTTCACTACCATTAAAAGAAAGATATCTTAGCAATTTTACATGATGTTATACCTACTAGATACCTTACTAGCCTCAATCATCTTCCTTGGTATTATAAATTGGTATCCTAAGGGAAAAACTACCCTTTCCAACCATTACTAAAAGTTGTATATCTTTAAATACAGGAACCATATGCAGTTTATTTATGACTATGTCTACCTAGCCATAGTGGAGGCCATCACAGGTGTTTCTATGCCTAGGGTCCATCCACTCATCAAGAAATATGTTGAAATTATGGGGGACATATGGTATTACCTTGATTATATAGTTATCAATATTGAGGGGATCATGTCCCAACCTTATAGATCACCAATATATGTTTCAAGCAAGATTGCAGAGTAAGAGATTGCCTCCCATCCATTCCATGACATTGATGGGACCTACAAAGAGAAGAGGAAAGGTGTACTCCACCCCTTCCCCTTGATTATTATAAAAACCATATTGAAAGACTAGAAATAGGTGGAAATCATGTCTACACATAGGGATTCATTTGGCTTCTAGCTAGATAAAATCAAAATGTGGGATCTAAAGAACATAATGGGTAAGCATTTGAAGGATAAGAATCTCCCCAAGCCTGAGTATGTACATCAACTTAATGTTTATGACATCATATATATTAAGGCTAAGAATTATTGGGAAGTATTGGCTAGGATCTAAGGCCACAACATCAAGCTTGAATACAGGTTAACAAAGGATGACAAGCCATATGGAAAAGCATGGTAAATTCATCCTTTGCAATATCACTTGCTACCTAGATCATCTAGAATAGCTGAAGAGCAACCCCAAGTAGAGAAACTAAAGCCACATCCCTAAGAGTAGGTTATGCAAGGCCAAGATGAATAAGGCCATGGTAAGGAGAAAGTAGGGGAGGTGAAATTAGAAGAGAGACCTAAGGAGGGGCCCTCATCTTCAACACTACCACAAAGGATACCTTCCCTAATTTGGTATATTTATATGATTTCATTAAAACCAAAAGAGACACTTGAGGGTGCTCTCAAAAAAATTATAGAGGCATATGATACAGATAGGGAGGATGGGAAACTTGAAGAAACCCAAGTCCAAGTGGGAGAGCCTAGAGATAACAAAGGAAAATAAAATACTTTAGGTATGGTCCCTATGACATCCCAAGAAAAGAGGAAAGTAGATCTAGCATTGGTTCCTATAGGACAAAGGAAGAGACCAAGACTAACCATTTCTCACCCCATAAGTGAGGTAATTTTTTTTAGTGATGAATTACCCATTCATGGGCTAGTTATCCCTAACTAGTTCATTTATGGTAAATTACAAAAAAATTATCTATTTTCCATTCATGGGCCATAACAAGAGTTGCTGATGTCGAGATAAAAAATGACATGAAGCTGTGGATAAAGGCCATCATAAAAGAGAAAGAAGAAAGGAGGATTATGGTCACTTAAGGAATAGAAATAAAGAAGATGGATGCTCTGGGACATCTAATAGCTTAGGTGTGGAGGTCCCCGAACCTCCCAAGTTTAAGAAGCCAGTTACTACCATCTAGTTCAATCCTAAAATAGCTAGATTAGAAAGGGTTACAACCAAGATATCTATGGTTGGAATAAAACAATTCACCTTAAAAATGGTGGAACCCTTTGTGGGATTAACCCCAATTGAGGGTCAACATTTTGGTGAGGCTAACATTCATGAAGAGGATGTGGAAAGCTTGATTGAGGCCCAATCAACATAGGCTAAAGATGGGATCTAGGGAATGAAGTAGAGGATCCTAAATTTAGAAAAGGAAAAAGAAAACCTAGAGACATAGGCATTTCTATCAATACTTGATGTAATGACCAAGATGCTTGATGAGTCATTTTTTAAATGTTTGAAGCACTCAAAACAATGAACTGAGGCAAAGTGCATTAGAGTGATAGAGTGTATTAGCCAAGAGTTTGGTCACCCAATGACAATCCTTAAAAGATAAGATAGCTGAGCTTCTCAAAATTTAAACAAGGAAACAAATCTTAGGCTTCAAAACCATTAGTTTAGGACACTTGAGCATAATTATAAGAGTTTTTGTTGATAAGGTTCAAAGTTTGAGTGAATGGCACAATGATGTGGAAAGACTCCTAGAATATGATAAAGAGATAATTGCAAGGATTGAACATCTTCTTGGGAAAATGCTTATAGATCCTACATAACCCACTACCCTTGTAATCATAAGTGATGAGGAATTCAAACATAGGGCTACTTTGGTAACTTGAGAAAGCAAAGGAAAGAGCCAAGACAAATCTAGGGATGATAACAATAAGATCTTAAACATGATATTCAATGTTGAAGAGTGGGTAAATGAAGCTAGGAGCATTAAAGAATCCATGGCTAGAATTGATAGAGAATTTGATGACTTGGTAGATCAAGAGGAGGATTGTATCTTGAATCTTGTTGTGGATCTAGAGTTAGTTGATGAGCAACATGCTAAAACCATGAGTATCCTTCAACAAAAACAAGCAAAGGGCCCACTAGTAAATTAGACAATATTCTATTTTGTAAAAATTTGTAGCATTTTAAAATAGAATATTCCATTATAAAGGCATATGTTAGCTTGTTAGCATATTTGCCTCTAGGTCAATCTAGCTATGAAGAACAAGTGTATTTTAGAACTTGTAAGGACAACTATCCTTGTCTTTTATACACCTATATATTGTAATTAATTAGTATAGTTACTGATCTTTCTATAAAGGCATGTATAATCATTTATAAAGGGGAGATATTTTTGAAAAACTTTTGTACACTTGAAGCAATTAATATAATCAAGGAATTATGCAAGGATTGTCCACATTCGATATGTCAATTGTTATATAGCTTTTCTCTCAATTGCTAGTTGAGGTCCAGAATTTGAATGGTGTATTTGAATTTTGAGTTGTATTTTATAATCATAAGGTCTATAATTTGTGCATATGTTAGATTATTTGGAATATCTTAGCTTTTGCTTCATTTCATTTTTGCTTTGTATTCAGATGTGATAATCCTATTTGATTATAGTAGTAAATCCTTAAAGTAGACGTTGTTCTTACTTGTGACTCTTTACATTATCCTTTGAAGTTTTCTTGATATATAGTAGAATTTGAGCTAAAGACATTTTAAATTGTATATTGGTTTGAATTCATGCTCAATTGTAGTTGATGCTTTATCATGATATTTGAGACTAAAATTGGCAATCACTTATTTCTTTCTTATCTTACCCTTCTCTTTGCTCCTTTTTTTATATAAGATCACTTTAGTTTTAGCTTCATTGTAAATATCCACTGAGATTAGTTTTTAACTTAAATTTGGAACATAATTCACTGAGTATTAATAAATATTTTATGCAATTCATAAAGAATGGAGTAGGGTGCCTCCCAACCACCAAATCATATAAATATTGTGGAATAATTTATCTTGCTATATTTGTACTTCACCATAGGCAACTAGATTTCCAAAACCTACAACTCATGCTCTGAATTTTCTAAATTCTAAAATGAGAAGTGTTATTTAAACACTAAGAGCACCTGTGGTTCATTTAGAAGCATCAACAAGCGAAGCTCTATTGGAGCTAGAAGGATGGTGGTGAATTTTTCAAATATTTGTTGATGTTAGTCTATTTTATCTAAAGATTAGTGTATCTTTGTGTTTTTAGTGAATTCTTTGCTTATAAGTATAAATATCATTAATTTTTGCTGTTTATAACACATCTTTGTGATTCCTTAGACAAAGATTGAAGTCCTTGGGGTATTGATGCTTATTTTCTATAAAAATTAGCTTTAACTTTAAAAATACATAGTAATTGAGATTAGGATGACCTTTTTGATCAAATGTTGGCATATATTTCATATATCTAAGTTCCTTTATGCTTAGAATTATAAAGATAGATCATATTCATGTAATTGAATGCATATTTGAGATAATTCAATCAAAGATCAATGTCCTTTGCAATTTTTCATACCACCTTTGAAAAATAATCTCAATGTGTAGGTCTAACTCTTTTTATTTAAAAAATTTAAATTGATACATCATATTTCAGGTAGGATCTTCAAATTTCAAGTTGGAATTTCTTAGGATTAGAACAAGATAACACTCAGAGACTAAGGATCCTTTACTAGAGCTTGAAGTTCATAGAAAATCTAGACATGACAAAGGTATATGCAAGAGATCTAAATCTTTGCCAACTTTACCTCTTTAAGGTACCTATGCCTTCAATCTTCATCCATGTATGGCTTGGTTGGGAGAATCCTTAATTAATGTACCAGGTGTGGTGCATGATCTCCCATGTAACCTTGAGAAGTACTTGCCTACATTTAGTCCAAGATGTATAGTAACTATTGAAGAACATAGACAATCTTCTAAGGCTACCTTAAGATTAATAAATGTTATGCATGAGGACGTAGCTTGCAAGTTATTCCCCTTCACCTTTAAGGATGTTTCTTATGAATGTTTTTTGAACTTGCCTAATAATTACATCACTAACTAGGATGATTTCAATAATGAATTTATAGATCAATTTGGTAATATTGTTAGTCCTTGTGTTATCTACCATTAGTTCATCACCATTAAAAGATATGAAAATGAGCCTATTAGGTCCTTCAATGCTAGATTTCAAAAAATGATTAGTAGGACCATAGACCCTTATAAGCCTAATGATGTTTTAGCTCTAGAGATTTACAAAGATGTATTAGATCCCATGACTTATACATTTTTGAAGAGATCCATGCCAGCCATAACTTCATTAGCTATAGCCTATACTGAGGTAGTAACCATAAATGATCAGATACAACCCCAAGGACAAATGGCATATTTTGTGCCAAACATTAAACCATAAATGCTTGTGATGAACTTATTCCAAAACAATAACCAAATATCCGAGCCTTAAATCGACTCTCAAACCTAACTCAATTGCCATTGAGTCATGCAGCTCCCAATTAGAATTTAGGATTCTTAAATCATCCTACTAATGGCTTCAATCCAAATAATAAAAGGGCTTTGGTACCATCTACTAATAATAACTAGGTACATAATTTTTAAATTCCTAAAAATGAGAATGAATCTATCTTAAAAATGGTCCAAAAGTTGAGCACTAATTTTATTCAGTTGCAAAAATAATTTGGAAATACTATTGAAAGTTTAGGTAGGAACTTCTCATTTCAAAGGTATAATAGGCCAACCAATAGATTTTAGAATGATAGTTTTCATAACAATAAGCATAATGACCCATCTTCTAAAAATAAGACCATATACATTAACCTCACAATATTGAATTACCTGATTATTGTAGGGTACATTATAAAATTAAGCATGATGAAATTGACTATATTGAATTTTACAAAGCTTTTGAGGCTTTCCAAGAGGAGTTGGATACATTTAAAGTGGTCCTTAACAAGGATAATAGTGTAAATACTTTGGGATCTAAGTTATTTGATCAAGCCTTCATGGTGGACACCTTTGATTTCCCCTTTCAAGAGGAAAATGAACTTGATAAGATCCTTGAAGAGATCCAAGCCTTTCAATAGTTCTTAAATAAGACCTATCCATAGAGGAATAGGGAATATATGTATCCTTTTACCACCTCAATTCCTCCAAATAATTTTGGAAATCCTCCAGACACTTTTTCAAACAATAATCTTGAGTCACCTAAAGGGAGTACTTCTAAACCTAGCATTGAAATTCTTAGTTCTTATAAAAATGGATATAACATAGTTTAGGACATGAAGAAGATAAAGGATAATATTAAATTACATGAACTTATGATGATTATAGATCAAAGGGGCCTTCTATTGGATCCTTTATTAAAGAAGTCCAATAATCCACCAAAGACTGATTATGCTAATGTGACTATGCACAAAGCCAAGGCCGAATCTCCTCCTTTCTTATTCACTATCAGGATATTTGGTAGGAACTTACATAATTTAGTATTAGATTTAGGAACATATACCAATATCATGCTTGTAGGTATATTCAAACAACTTGTCCTGACTCCCATTAAGTTTGATAGGGATATTACACAATTAGACAAATCTAGAGTTAGGGTAATTAGGGAGCTTTTAAATGTTCACATGCAACTAGATTTTGAACCTAGGGTATAATAATTCATTGATATTCAAGTTGTTGATATACTTGATGTTTATGGAATCTTATTTAGTATGGAATGGACCAAGGCTTTTAATGGTTACATGTCCATAGATTGCTCACATCTCTGTCTACCTTGGAAGGGAGTTCCTAATCAAATTAGGGTTGAGAGAGAGCCAAAGATGAAACATATGATAATGAAGTACAATGATATGAACAAGAGGGTCAACATAATTAACTTAGACTTAGGGGTTTTCACTCTAGAGATTGACAAGGTATGTGATCCCAAGAGTGCTCATGTTGTTCTTAGACTATGGAAGTTACATTTTGATGGTGCTAGGTGTAATGCTGGATCATGTGTTGGTATTATTTTAACTGACACTACTAATAGAAAGTACCATGCTTCTTACAGGCTCTAATTCCATTATAATAAAAATCTTGTTGAGTATGAAGCTCTTATCCTAGGTTTACAATTTTATATAAAGAAAAAGGTCAAAGAACTGTTAGTTTATGGGGATTCAGAACTAGTGGTCAACTAGGTAATAATTAAATACAAATGTAAGCTCTCATACCTAAAAAGGTAGAAGTTTAGGGTTTCAGATTTGATTGAATCCTTTGATTATTTTGGCATAATTTCCATCCCAATAATAGAAAAACAATATTCTAATAGGTTGGCATCTACAACAACCAACCTCATGCCCAACCAAGATTCCCCTAATTTCAGCATTGAGCTGATCCCTTCTCCTTCAGTGCCTGATAATGTTGACCATTTCCATGTTTTCAATGATGATCAGTAGATATTAGATTTCATGACCAATTTTTGAGAATTTTATGCTCATATTATTGATGAGACTGATGAAAATACATCTAAGAGGGAAATTTTTATGGTAAAGTCATTCAGCTAAATGACAACAAGATCCCCAAGGGGATGATTGCTTTGGAGAGTCTGTTTACTCAGGACAAACCGGCTAAAGTTTCCAAATTTCCTAAGGTAAGTGGAAAAGTTTATAATGATATTGATCTTGGCCTAAAAGATTAACCGTAGATGATAAATGTTGGAAAAGTCTGCATAAACATTGAAAACAAGAAAGCCAAATAACTCCTTACCTAATACAGGGATGCCATAGCTTGGTCTTATGATGACTTAAGATATTCGATCCAAGGGTCATTACCCATACTATACCACTTAAAGAGATTTACAAACCATACAGGTAGAAACAAAGGCCTATAAACCTTATCTTAGAACCCATGATCTTCAAGGAGGTCAAAATATCATTAGATGTAGGATAGTCTTCCCCATTAGGCATTCCACCTGGGTGGCTAATTTGGTGCCAGCAAGGAAGAAGAATGGTGAGATTAGACTTTTCATTGAATTAAAAAACTTAAACAAATCATCAAAAAAGGATAACTATCCCCTTCCTTCCCTAGACCAAGTGATTCAATTTGTTTTAGGTTTAGCTATGATGTATTTTCTTGATGGCTTTTTAGGTCACAAATAAGTGTTAGTTGATAGAGAGGATAGGATGAAGATATTTTTCACCACAAAGTGGGGAACCTTTGCTTACAAGAGGATGCCCTTTATGATAATGAATACAAGATATACTTTTCAAAGAGATATGGACCATGCCTTCCAAGGCCTGATTGCTAAATGCTTCATTATTTATATGGATGATTTAATAATTTTTTTTCTAAAAATAGGGAATATCACTTCATGCATTTGTAGTAATTTTTTGAAAGATGTTGAAGTTATGGAATTTCCTTAAACCCTAATAAGAGTATCTTTTGTGTAGCTAAAGGTAAATTATTGGGTCATGTTATAACCAAAGATGGGATCTCTATAGATTCTAAAAGAGTGGAGGCCATATCTAGAATAGAAGCTCTAAATAGTAAGAAAGAGATAAAGTCATTCTTTAGTAAGATAAATTTTGTAAGAAAATTTATTTATAGATTTGTAGAGATTTTCAAGCCACTAAATGACATGCTAAAGAAGGATGCTAAGGTCACATGGAATGAATATTCTATAAAGGCATTCAATGGTATCAAGGAGGCCATTAGCCAGGCTCTAGTCCTTATAAGTCCTAACTTCTCAAGGGACTTTTACCTCTATTCCTTTGCATCATACCACACTATGGCTATAGTGTTAACTCAGAAGATTGATGGGTGTGATCACCCAATAGCTTTAATGAGCACTAATTTTAAAAATGTTGAGTTAAATTATTTATTGATTGATAATCAAGCATATGCATTAGTTAAGGTAGTTAATAAATTTAGGCATTACATCCTTAGAAATAAGGTACATGCTATCTTACATGACCCTACCACCAAACTTATGTTAATTCAGAATGAATTGGGAGAATGTAAAGGTAAGTGGATGTCAATTTTATAGGAATATGAATTGGAAATGAAAATAACAAAATTGGTAAGGTGCCAAGGTTTGATCAAGATGATTGATAATAATAACCCTCAGATAAGTATTATGCAAGTGGATCAACAAAACTTTCAAGATAATGAGTGGTATGATTCAATCATACATTTGCTAATTAATGTTATTTGTCCTATAGGATTATCTAAGGATCAAAAAAGGGCCCTAAGGTTGAAGGAAACCCACTGCTTGATTAGGGATGGGGTCTTGTATAGAATAAAAATTTAAGGGGTTTATTTGAGACATGTCTCACAAGAAGAAGCCACCCAAATGATGAGCATTTTCCATGAAAAGCTGAGTAGTGGACATCCATCTAGGAGGACCAAAACTCATAAAATTCTCAAAGCTAGCTATTATTGGCCAAATATTTTTAAATATGATCATAAACATGTGAGGGAATGCCACTCATGTCATATTTTTAGCACCAGGGAGCCAGAGGCAACAATGCCTCTATAACTAGTCATGGTTGACAAACCCTTTACACAATGGGTGTTAGACTTTGTTGGGGTAATCAAACCTAATTCATCTAAAGGTCACAAGTATGTCCTTACTACCATAAACTATTATACAAGGTGGATTGAAGTTGAAGACACTAAATAATGTAGGATTGAATAAGTGATCAACTTATTGAAATAAAACATCTATACTAGGTTTAGAACCCTAGTCTCTTTAGTGTGTGACAATGGGTCTAAATTCATATCTATAGAGATGACTGAATGGGCTTATGATAATGTCATCAATCTCAAATTTGCATCCAATTATTATTCCCAAGGAAATGAAGTCTCTAAATCTATAAATAAGAACCTAATAAAGGCAATCAAAAAGTCTACTACAAACAAGCCTAGGACTTGGCACAAGCTCTTTAAGTTTGCACTTTAGGTTGATAGGATAAGAATCAAGAAAACCTTAAGATCCTTACCATTTCTATTGGTGTATGGATAAGAATCTATCGTTCCTATCACTCTTAAGTTTTTTACATATAAATTTATGCAAGAATATATGGAAGAGGGTTAGGAATTAAAAACCTCTAGATTGTTGGATATCATTTAGATGGAAGATGTAAGGGAGAAAGCCTTTACTGATTTTAGAAAACATCAAACCACAGTCAAGACATGGTTTGATAAAAGTTCTAAGATCAAGGTGTTCAGATAGGAATACCTAGTTCTCCTTTGGGGCAAAGCATCTAAGACCAAGGGCAAACATGGTAAATTCACACCCTTGTAGATTGGCTCATACCAAATTGCAGAAACATTGGGGAACAACACCTTCAAGCTCAAAGATCTACAAGGAGTAGAGTTTACATTTCCCACCAATGGGCAATACCTCAAGCACTACTTATCTTCTACTCCTCCAGAGGTCTTCATGGAATAAATTGTAAGATGATTAGATTTAGTGTAGGTAGGCTAACTAGCTTCCTTTCAGTTCTTTCCTTCTTGTCCCTTGTTTGTGAATAAGCATGTATATATTTATTTTATTTTATTTGCTTTCTATTATGTGTTTCTTTTCTATAAATTTATTCCTTGATTCCAATAAGTCCTATTGGACAATCTTGAGCTCAAAGTTATGAAGTTTCTTTGAGCCCACCAAAATTTATAAATGTAGGTATAAACCCCATGCATATGATGATCATGATGTTGAAATGTGATCATAATGTTGTAATTAACAAAAATTGGTAAAACCTAATGGAAGAAGTTAATCATTTCATTAGAACTTGATCACTGTCTTGACCTAAAATTGGTTTTAAGAATACTTGCACTTGTAGGGTGAGAACTCAAATTGTCATGATATACCCATATTAGTACTTAATTAACATCTTTGCCTAGGATAATGGTTATAACCATAGGTGACTTTCCAAAGTAAAACACTTGGCTAAATCATAAAACTTGGCTATTCTAGTTTCTAACCTTGATAAGATCATAAAAGTCTCAAGAAAATAAAAAAAAAGAAATTGATGCAAAATCAAAAGCTTTATAAGAATAGGTGATTATGGTAATCTCTATCAACACTACGAATGCCTAGCTGGTAGTGGAATAAGGCCTTAAGTGGAGCCAAAGGCATCTCTATTGTGGCTATGGACACCTAGATAGCAACAGAGCAATACCCAAGCCTTCCCTAAGCTAAAATCATGGTTCTTAATGAACATCTTAACATGTTACAAGTTAGTTATAGTAGCTAAGGACATGAAACCTAGAAGTTGTTTCTTGAACCTCATGGCAAAAGTGGAATCAAAACACACACATAATATGGCTATGTCTTGGTATTTGGTTCTAAATCTATAAGTGCAAAGTTTGTTTCAACCATAATATGATCTAGATAATGATATTGATCAAATGGAGTGGATGAATTAATTATTTGTCTAAACCAGAGTCTCTAAGTTCTAACATATTACTATGTTTTACCATTGAGTTGTCATTTATTGGGACCAACATACCCCCATTTTTGAAAATTGAGACCCTTGAGAAATATTGAACTTTGAACATGGAAATTTAGCATAGTTATTTATATAATTTGAAGATCATCCACTTTGTTAAAAATAGGCTTACTTGGTTTTGTTTTGCTTTAATTTGGACTAACATCATTAATAAATGGTCTTTATTACTTTTAGTTGTACGTTCCATGGTGTCTGTCCTTAGAAAATTTAGGTTTCAAAACCTTGGCAAGACCCTCAATTCAAATTTGAATAATGGTGAGAACTAAATTGGCAAGAACCCTTTTAAAATTCATTTTGGACATAAGTATAAAACTCATTTTTTAAATCTTAGTCATATTTTTTAACACGATTAATACTTAGCCTAAAAATCTTGGTCCCTTTTGTTATTTCCCCCTTTAAAGTTCCTTATGGGTCTAACTAATATTCATTATGTAGGGTCATTTAAATATTTCCTAGCCTAACCTAAGGTTTTAACCCTGATGCCTTATTGTATTTACTAAATACTAGTGAGACCTTAGTCTTAACATCTTAGCTTAAGTTCTAATTCCCTGAGTCTAATTCTATGTTAGATTGGTCCTTCAATTTATGCCTTAGCCTAAGGTTTTAATCCTAAGGTCCCAACGTATTTATTAATATAATTAGGACCTTAGTCTAATACCTTAGCCTAGGTATTTTATATCACCATGGTCCTAAATTAATTTTTGTACATCTTGAAAGATCCAACAAACCTCATTTTATCATGGCATTTAATCCAATATAGTGAGTAAACCCCAAGCTTTGGCTTAAACAACATGAACCTTGGATAATCTAATAGTTTATACTTCCTTAAAACTTTTCTATTGGATGTCATGAGGAAGGCTTGACATAATCCCACACATGGCCTATTGGCTAATCAAATTCAAGATCTTAGATCATGGTCAATGGTTCTCACTTCATCATAAAGACTCAATCAGATGGAATAAAGCATAGTTAAACATTCAAGGTACTATGGAAGGCCTACATTATTGACATGTGATACCCTTAAATTCGATGATAAAAGATAAATGGGTCATACCTGACAAAGTGACCAATCATGAATGAGCTCTTAGATCATAATCTTATGGCTATCATTTCATTAGCAATCTTGATTTGATGGAGTGAATTAAGTCCAAGAATATGAGAAGCCCTATAGAGGTACCAAGTGGTATTCCCACATTGGGCCACAAAAATTTGATGAGATTAAAATTAACATTTGTATGACCATTATTAGACATTCATGAGGACATATTTTATGCCCACATTATTGTCAACTTTAAGCCCATCAAATTAAAAGCTTTATTAGCTTAAAAATTAATATTCACACGACTGTCATTTGACATATGTGAGGACATATTTGAAATTCATAAAACTGTTAAATTTAAGATAATGAATTATTCTATTTAGGGTCAAAATGCACTCCAAAATCTTGTTGGAAGGCTTAGAAATAACTTTAAAATCTGAAGTAAGTGCTTGAAAAATGCTCAAACACTATAAATATTCAATTTACAAAATGTGGAAATGGTCTTATGATTTAAATATATGCAAAGAAAACTTAGTCTAAATCTATAATTTAGGGTCCCCATGGCATTTTGTTTAAATATAATGAACCTTAAACTATAAGACTTATGCTAAATCTTATTTTAAAAGGGAGATCTTTGTTACGTAGGACTTAGATCAAGTGATTTTTAGCTATGGGTTTTAATGTGTTTGTCAATACATTAAAATCTTATTTTTACTAGACCATTATGCCATGATGATTTTGAGAATATTTTATAAGTCTTGGTATAAATATTTTATACCAATTCATACATTGTGTTTATTTGAACACAATGTAAACATTGGCTTAGAAAATTTAAGTTTGGCCCCCTTTTATATGATTCAAAAAACTTAGACATAAATCCCTTAGCCTAATGTTGGCTTCATACTTAATAAACATGTAGTAAACCTTAGCCTAAGGAATTTAATCCTAAGTCCCATTTTAATTATATGCTAACTAAAAGTTTAAGCATCTTTACAGATCAATAATTTATGTTTCATTACTGGAGGATGATCCAATGATGTGAGCCTCTTGTGTAATTTTCAATGAGGCTATGAGATACCATGAGCTTGATGCATGGTAAAAATGCATTCAAGGCAGAGCTAATAGGATGTTTTAATGGTTCATGCTTTGTCACTGGAGGATGATCAAACAACTTGAGGGCACTCATGACTTTTCAAAGGTCGACAAGATTACTGCATGGCCAATGTTCATTCAACAAAGCATTGACATAAGATTTGAAGAATGCAGAAGCACATAAAGATGCCAAGTGTTACAACCATGGAACTTGACAAAAAAGGAAATAATTATAGGTAAGGGCCTAGATTACAATAAATGACTCATGTTAATCTAGGCTTTTGATCTGATGGTGCAAAATAAAAGAGGCATTTTAAAATAACAATGACTAGTGCTCAAATGGCATTTATGAAAAATGTCATGAAAGGCCTAGACCAATGCCACATAAGTAGAAAAGGAAAAAAGACAAGATATTCTGGGATAAAAATGTAAAGGTATAAAGGAAAAGGTCCAAGTCAAATCTAAGGCACATATAAGCCAAAGCCTAGATATATTCCACCACTAAAGCTCTAAAACCCTAAACCCTACATAAAAGTGACCCAAATTGACTCACTTGGTTACAATTTGATCCAAGGAGAATTTAATTTTGTTTTTGAGTGTAAGAGAGATTTCAAAAAGATCATCTATAATCTGGTGTGAATAACTAGCAAAAATAGGAACCATGGCAACTCACATATAGCAATTTAAAAAAGAGATCGAGTTCTACTTATCGACATATAATGAAGGTCAAATCTTCAAAGATACCAAATTAGACCTTACAGCCTTGAATGTCTTAGGTATTAGGAATTGGTTAGAGTTCTTCATTATATAGGAGTTACCACCCATTTCTAAGGAATAATAGAGAATTACCACCACAAGCAGGAGGCACTATGACCTAGTTGCAGTCTAGATGGCTAGCCTTCACCACACCATGGTAAAACCTAATGTATTACATTTTATAGACATCCTTTCCCCTATCTTTGTTGATTGTATAGTGGATAATTAATGGATCATCAGGGAGGGAAATTCCCAAAATATGGCCTATATTTCCCCTATTGCTTTTGAGAAATATTATAAGCTCCTTTTTCTCCATGTGGACCTATCAAAGATCAAGGAATGGACCAGCAACCATGACCTAGATTCCATCCTTAGACCCTGGATGCATCAAGGACCCCATATTTTTAAGGAATTTAAGGTTAAAATCCCAATAATATAATTCAAAGAGGGCATCAGAGTTATAATGACCCTATTGAACTGAGCCTTTGGAGCCCCCTCAACCACCTATGTAAACAAAATTTGGGTTACCTTTGTACATTTCATGGTGGAAGAAAAGCTCACCCCTCCAATTAGAGATTTAATCATTGTTTTGCTAGCTAAATAATTCATTACCATTAAAATAAAGTAATCTAAGCAATTCTACATGATGTCATACCTACTAGATGCCCTACTGACCTCAATCAACTTTCCTAGTATTAAAAATTGGTTTCTTGAGGGAAAAACTACCATTTCCCACCATTACTCAAAGTTGTATATCTTTAAATATAGGAACCATATGCAATTTATTTGTGACTATGTCTACCCAACCATAGTGGAGAGCATCATAGGTATTCCCATGCATAGGGTCCATCCACTCATCAAGAAGCATATTGAAATGATGGGGGACATATGGTAATACCTTGATTGTATAGCTATCAGGATTGAGGGGATCATCTCCTAGCCTTACAAATCACTAGTATATGTTCCAAGCAAGCTTGAAAAGCAAGATATTACCTCCCAATTCATCCATGGAATTGATGGGACCTACAAGGAAAAGAGGAAGTGTCTATTCCACCCCTTCCCCTTGAATATTGAGAAAACCATATTGAAAAATTGGAAACAGGTGGAACTCATGTCCACACATAGGGATTTATTTGGATTCTAGTTGGATGAACTCAAAATGTGGGATCCAAAGAACATATTGGGTGAGCATTTGAAGGACAAGAAGCTCCCCAATCCTAAGTATGTACATCAACTCAATTTTTATGACACCATATATATTAAGGCTAAGAATTATTGGCCAAGATCCAAGGACACAACATCAATCTTGAACACAAGTTAACCAAAGATGACAAGCCATCAAGAAAAGCATGGAAAATGCATCATTTATAGTATCACTTGTTTCTTGGACCATATAGAATAGCCTAGGAGCAACCTCCAGTAGAGTAGCCACAACCATATCCTTAAGAGCAAGTTCTACAAGGCCAATATGAATAAGGTCTTGGTATGGAGAAAGTGGGGGAGGTGAAATTTGAAAAAAGACTTGGGTAGGGTCCCTCATCTTCAACACTCCCACAAAGGCCACCTTCCCCAATTTAGTATATTGATATGATTGCCTTGGAACTAGAAGAGACACTTGAGGGTGATCTCAAAGAACTTGTAGAGGCATACTATATAGATAGAGAGGAGGATTAGCTTGAAGAAACCCAAGTCCAAGTGGGAGATCCTAGAGATAACAAAGGAAAAGTGCTTACTTTAGGTATGGTCCCTATGACATCCCAAGAAAAGAGGAAAGTGGAGCTAGCATTGGTTCTTATAGGACCAAGGAAGAAACCAAGACTAAACATCTCTCACCCCATAAGTGAGATAAATTTGTTTAGTGATGAATTCCCCATTCATGGGCCAGTTATCCCTAGCTAGTTCATTTATGGGAAATTACAAAAAATTCCCTCTCTTTCCCATTCATGGGCCATGATAAGATTTGTTGATGTTGTGATACAAGATGACATGAAGCCATGATAAATGTCATGGTAAAAGAGCAAGAATAATGGAGGATTGTGGTCACTCAAGGACTAGAAATCAAGAAGATGGATGCTTTAGGAGCATCTAGTAGCTTAGGTGTGAAGGTCTGATAACCTCCCAAGTTCAAAAATCCAATCACTACCATCCAATTAAACACTAAAATAATTGGATTAGAAATGGTTACAACTAGTATAGATGTGGTTGGAATAGAGGAATTCACCTTTCAAAAGGTGGAGCCCTTTATGGGATTAACCCTAGTTGAGGGTCAACAACTTGGTGAGGTTATCATTCATGAAGACGATGTGGAAAGCTTGATTGAGGCCCAATCAACATATTCTAAAGTTGGGATCTAGGGAATGAAGCAAAGGATCCTAAATTTAGAAAAGGAAAAATAAAACCTAGAGACACAAGCGATTCTATTAGTACTTGATGCAATGACCAAGATGTTTGATGAGTCATTTTATGACATGTTTGAAGCACTCAAAATAATGAAGTTGAGGTAGAGTGTATTAGAGTGGTAGAGTGTATTAGCCAAAAGTTTGGTGACCTAAAGGTAAGCCTCATAAGACAAGATAGTTGAGATTTTAAACATTTAAGCAAGGAAATAGATCTTAGGCTTCAAAACCATTAGTTTAGGACACTTGAGCATAATTATAGGAATTGTGGTTGACAGGGTTTAAAGTTTGAGTGCATAGCACAATGATGTGGAAAGACTTCTCAAAGGTGATAAAGAGATAATTACAAAGATTGAAAAAATTCTTGGGACCATACTTATAGATCTTTCACAACCCACTTCCCTTGGAATCATTAGTGATAAGGAATTCAAACATAGGGCTACTTTGGTAACTCAAGAAATTAAAAGAAAGAGCCAAGGCAAATCTGGGGCTAATAATAATAAGATACTAGAAATGATATTTAATGTTGAAGAGAGGATAAATGAAGTTATGAGAATTAAAAAATCCATGGCTAGAAATGATAGAGAATTTGATGACTTGATAGGTTAAGAGGAGTGTATCCTAAAGCTTGCTATGGATCTAGAGCTAGTTGATGAGAAACATGCTAAAGTCATGAGCATCCTCCAACAACAATAAGCAGAGGGCCCACTAGTAAATTAGACAATATTCTATTTTGGAAAATTTTGTAGCATTTTGAAATAGAATATTCCATTATAAAGGCATATGCTAGCTTGTTAACATATTTGCCTCTAGGTTAGTCTAACTGTGAAGAACAAGTGTATTTTAAAACTTGTAAGGATAGTTGTCCTTGTCTTTTATACACCTATATAATGTAACTAGACAATATACTAACTTATCTTTATATAAAGGCATGTATCACCATTTGTAAAGGGGAGAGATTTTTGAGCAACTTTTGTACACTTGAAGTAGTTAATTTAATCAAGGAATTCTGCAAGGATTATCCACATTTGATATGTCAATTGTTAATATAGCTTTTATCTCAATTGCTAGTTGAGGTCTTAAATTTGAATGGTGTCTTTGAATTATGAGTTACATTTTCTAATCATATGGTTTCTAATTTGTGCATATGATAGAATAGTTGGAAGATGTTAGGTTTTACTTCATTTCATTTTTGTTTTGTATTCAAATGTGAAAATGCTATTTGATTATAGTAGTAATTCCTTAAAGTAGACCTGGTTCTTACTTGTGACTCTTTACATTATCCTTTGAAGTTTTCTTGATATATAATAGAATTTGAACTAAATCTATTTTACATTGTATATTGGTTTGAATGCATGCTTAGTTACAATTGATGTTTTGTCATGATATTTGAGACTAAAATTGTCAATCACTCATTTGTTTCTTATCTTACCCTTCTCTTTGCTCCTTTTTTATACCAAATCATTTTAGTTTTGGCTTCATTATAAATATCCACTTATATTAGTTTATAGCTTAAATTTGGAACATAATTCATTGAGTATTAACAAATATTTTCTATAATTCATAAATAATAGACTAGAATGGCTCCCAACCACCAAATCATATAGATATTGTGGAATAGTTTATCTTTCCCTATTGCTATTTCACCAAAGGCAACTAGATTGCCAAAACCTAAAACTCATGCTCTAAATCTTCTAAATTTTAAAATGATAAGTGCTATTTAAACACTAAGAGCACCTATGGTTCATTTATAAGAATCAATAGATCCTCAAGTGTAGCAACTCAAGTAGCATAAGGTCAATAAATTAGACTTCAAGAAAGAGAATCCATGAGATGAACATAATCCATGATTATGTCAATATGGGTCTTAGTTATACTCCTGAGGAAAGGTAGCAAGTGACGGATTTAATTTATCAGTACATGGATGTTATCTCTTATAAATATGAGGACCTAAAAGTATATGACCCCTAGGTCATCACTCATACCATTCCCCTCAAACAAGATTATAAGCCATTCAGATAGAGGTAAAGGCCAGTGAACCCCATTATGGAGCCTCTTATTCAAAAAGAAGTAGAGAAGTTACTAAGTGCCAAAATCATCTTCTCGATATGGCACTCTACTTGGGTGGAAAATTTTCTCCTTGTAATAAATAATAATGGTGAAATAAGACTATGTATGGATTTTAAAAATTTGAACAAAGATTTTGAAAAAGACAATTACGCTTTGCCATCACTGGTTGAGGTAATACAAATTATGAGTGGTTCTAAAATGATGTCATTTTAAGATGGATTTTTACGTTATAATCTAGTATTAATGGAATATAAATATTAGATTAAGACTGCGTTTACCATGAAATGGGGAACCTACACATACAAAAGGATGCCATTTGGCCTAATCAATGTAGGAGCTACCTTTCAATGTGCCATGGATCATGCCTTCAAGGGATTGATTGAGAAATGCATAATTATTTATATGGATGACCTCATAATATTTTCAAATAATAGAAAAGATCATATAACTCTACTACAGTCTAAATTTGAATGATGTAGAAGATTTGATGTTTCATTAAATCTAAAGAAAAGCATATTTGGGGTAACTGAAGGCAAACTATTGGGACACATCATCACTAATGACGGGATCACCATTGATCCTAATAGAATCTAGGAAATTTCAAATATTCAGCCACTAAATAGTAAAAAGGAGCTACAATTGTTCTTTATAAAGATAAACTTTGTTAGGTATTTTATCTCAGGGTTTGTTAAGATTATCAAGCTCCTAAATTCCATGCTCAAACAAGATGCAAAGATAGAATAGACAATTGAGGCCAAAATGTCTTTCTAAGATATAAAAGATGTTATATCATAGGCTCTAGTATAGATTAGTCTAGACTTCACAAATGAATTCTATCTATATTCATTTGCCTTAGAACACACCATTGATGCTACCATCACACAGAAGTAGGATAAAATTGGTCATCTGATTGCCTTTATGAGTACCAATATGAAGGATGTAGAGCATAAATACTTCATGATTGACAAGAAAATATTTTCCCTTGTTAAATTAGTGAATAAATTTAGACATTATATTTTGAGGAAAAAAACCATTATTGTCATCCCAGACCCTACTATCAATCTCACCTTGTCACAAAATGAGCTAGGGCAACATCGAGGGAAGTGGATGGATAAAATCCAAGAGTTCAACATAGAAATTAGGACTAGAAAGATCATTAGAGAACATTGTATTATTTAGCTTATGATTGAAACCAACCCCTAAATCACTATTGAATGGTTATGTGAAGCATAAATTTCTAAAGGTGAGTGGTATATAGACATAATTTAGTACATACTTATAGGAACCTAACCCCTAGAATATAATAGAGAAAGGAAGAGAGCCTTGAGACTCAAAGATGTTCATTTCATGATCAAAATGGGAATCTTATATAGGAAGAACTATGAAGGTATATATCTTAGATGTGTCTCTGTAGAAGAGGCCAAGGAGATCCTATAGAATTTACATCAAAAGATAGGTAGTGGTCACCCAACTGGCAACACCACAACCCATAAAATCCTAAGGTTGGGATACTATTAGCCAACCATCTTCAAAGATGCTCACATTCACATCGAAACTTTCCATGAATTTAAAGCATTGACCAAAAGGGAGGTTCATGCACCCATGCCTCTATACCCAATTATTGAAGGATGGTCATTTTCATAGTGGGGCTTAGACTTCATTGGTGTAATCAACCCAAACTCTTTAGTAGGCCATAAATTTATGCTTATGGCTAAAAATTATTATACTAGATAGATGGAAGTATTTTACACAAAGAATAATAGAGCATAGGATGTGATTCACTTTTTGGAGGAACACATTACTACTAGATTTTACATGCTCATCTCTCTGGTATGTGACAATGGACCAACATTTATATCAACAGAGTTCACTAAGTGGGCACATGACATTAAAATTATAATTAGGTCAACTTCTAACCACTACCCTCAAGGAAATGGATTAATTGAGTCAATAAATAAAAATATGATTGAGGAAATCAAGAAGTTAGTATGAGACAAGCCTAAGGACTAGCATAATCTACTAAAGTATGCTCTTTGGGTCGACTAAATGAGATACATGAAAGTCTTAAAAGCTTCACCTTACCTATTGGTGTATGGACATAGACCAGTTTTTCCCATCACATTGAAGATGCCCACTTATCAATTCATACAAGACTACATAGAGCCCAATGACAAACAATAATCAAGGCTCCTTGATATAATAGAGATAGAAGATTCAAGAACAAAGGCTTTATAAACATTTAATAAACACTAAGATGTAGTGAAAAGTTGGCTTGATAAAAGAGCAAAAGTTAAAGCATTCAAAATTATAGATCTGGTATTACTATGGGATAAATCCCATGAAAATAAAGGATAGCATGAAAAATTTTCTCTATTTAGGATTAGACCATATTAGATTTTAGAGATCATGGAAATAACATGTTTCATCTAAAAGACCTCTAGGGTAACAATTTTACATATCTAGTTAATAGATAGTTCTTAAAGTATTACTTCAGAGCTATTCCATTTGTAGATATCACTTATTGAGAGGCTTTAGATAAGCTTAGACATATGATTAGATTAGATTCCTCACTTTCTAGACTATATTTTCATGCTTTCTAGAATAGACTTCAAAGTTTTCCTAGATTAGTCTTTCTTGCTTTCATTTTAGTCTTTCTTGCTTTCATTTTATAGTTACCTATTGTCTATATTATTTTTTATTGGTTTTATTTGATGATAAATATTGTGTTTTCTCTAGTTATTACCAAAATTAATCCAAAACAACTGAGTGTGAGACTTGTGAAAAGGGGGAAAATTAAAATTTTGACACATTTGGAGATTAGTATATAGTTTGGGTACATTTCTATGTTTTGAGTTATTTAGAATGATAATAGGCAATTAGAGATTATTTTGGATGGTGTCAAATTAAATTATTTTTTTGGGTATTTAGAAGTTGCTCTCATAGTTTTCATACAAATTTAGAAAGTTTTATTGTTTTATTGGATCAAATGCACTTATCAAAATAAAACTTGTTAGAAATGATAATTCTGGGTGTAGATCTGGTTGATAGAGATGTCCTAGTAATGATTTGTTTTATAATTATACCGAATCACTAGGGTTCCAAATCTTCTTTTTCAAAGTAAGAACAAAAAAAGAAAGAGAACTAAGGAGTTCAAAAGAGCAAAAGCATAAATAAAGAAAATTAAAAGAAAAGGCTCACATGATGAAATAAGGTCAATGTACCATGAATCATGGTTAAAACAATAATAGAATGAGAAGAGAAGGAGCCCATGGTATCTCTCTTGGGGATATGAATGCTTGGATGGTAGCAAAATAATGCCTAATATTCCTTTGCTTTTTGATTTAATAGATACTGGAATGAAGCCTAAAGCCTCATCAAAACCTTAAAAAAACTCATCATAGTAAGGGGTAAATAAATTACACATTTGACACATATAGATCCAATAAATTTGAAGACACATATGTTGTGTGAATTAAATTAAGAGTCCCTTCCATATTTTTGATTCAATTTTTTTTATCTATAACACACTTCAAAATTTATTTGTTGATTGCTAACTAAAGTTCTAGGCTCTCTAACACTCATGAGTATTCCCCCCAGTA
The DNA here is from genome assembly GCA_037957365.1 of Torreya grandis. Lineage (NCBI taxonomy): Eukaryota > Viridiplantae > Streptophyta > Pinopsida > Cupressales > Taxaceae > Torreya > Torreya grandis. Next base: position 1,878,744 of record JARHVA010000648.1, read on the forward strand.
AGTCACCATTTGTTTTGCCCAAACCCCCCCCCCTTTTCCACAAAAAATGGGGACCCACCTTTTATTTTTAAATATTATCTTTCATATTCTTATGCAAATTTTTGGAAATCTATGATATTTCACTTTTCTGGCATATGATATTGGCATGGTGTTTATTGTGTTTATGAGAATAACTTGTATATTGTAGATAAATTTTTTAGGCTCATAGTATTTAGGTTAATTATTTCAACCTTCATATAAGCCCATCTTTTAGATGTTATATTTTTGAAAATTTTTAGTCCTAATCTCCTTCAGGATTATTCTCTTAGAAGCCTCATTTTAATAAAGAAATTATTGTGAACTTCCTATCTGAGATGATTCTCTCGATAGAATTCAGGATATAAACCTTTTAGCCTTAACATACACTTTCCTAAAACAAATTCTTTGATGGATTTTCCCTTTGACCCTATCCAACTTATCCTTAAAAATTTTTATAGTGACCTTGAGCCATACAAAAGTACCCTTTAGGAATTTTGAAAGTGCCCTTTTTCCTTTACGAAGTAGATCCTTTGAGACTCTTGTCATGGATAAATGCCTATGAAGAATACCCTTTAGATTAATGCTAAATTACCCTTTGATATTTTGGAATTTACCTTTGGGAATTTTGAAAGTGCCATTTTTCCCTTGCCAACCTACCCTTTAGCCTTTATGAAGTAGACCCTTTGGGCAGACTCCTACCTCAAATTAGACACTTCAATTTCTTTCTACCTACCCTTTAGAACCCTTCCACCTATCCCTTTGGCCTTTTTGAATTGACCGTTTATCCTCTTTCTTGACCACTTCCTTTAGGGCACACACCCTTCAAGTTTTGTGCAAGCTACCATTTCAAAACTATTATTTTAACCCCTTTATCCTTTGGGATATACCCTTCAGGTTTTTTCCCTACCCCTTATGCCATGAACCAAAGTTCCCTTTGGCCTTTCTATTTTGAACTAGTTTCCATGAACTAATCCTTTGAGTTTGGTTAAACCTACCATACTAGATATTTATCCTAAGTTGTGTGCCATTTTCCAAGTGGCCATATACCCTTTGGTTCTTTTAAAAAGGACCTTTCAACCTTTATGAAATCTCCAAATGCCATTTTCCTTTTTTAACATACCCTTCAGGGCTTCTATCTTGGGGGCCTTTTTGTCATATATCCATTTCCTTCAGACTTTTTATTTCAAGAATTTTTTTGATGTAAAATCCTCGATACAATTCCTTTGAAAGGCACTTTCCCTTCAGACTGCTTGAACTAACCCTCTGAGTTAAAGGCACATGCCCTTCAAGTTTTGCTAAGCTTATCCTTTAGGACCTTTGAAGTGACCCTTAGTTGTACAAATGTTTCCCTTTAGAAATAAAAGTTCCCTTCAACCCTCCAAACTACCCTTTAGGAATTTTAGAAGTGCCCTTTAGCATTTATGAAGTAAACCCTTTGGGACTTTTGTCATGGATGAAATGCCCTACAAAGTGGACCCTTTAGACTGAAATTACCCTTTAGGAAGTTTGAAAATACACTTTTTCCATGAATTAACCCTTCAAAATAATTGTTTTAGGACTTCCATGCAATGAAAATATTCCTTTGGAATAATTATTGCAAACACTTTGTCCAAAATAATTCCTTCAAGGGAATTATCCATGAACATTGAGCCAAAGGCCCATTTTTGACACTATGCTCCTAAGTGATTTATTAAAAATAACACTATTCAAATTATGCCATACTTAGCCAAACAAAGATATTCAATAAATGCTAAAAACTTCTGCCAACCCAAGCTAACAAATTTAAAATGTGAATGTTGCATATTTAATATCGCATGAACTGGTATTCAATGCATGATCCTATAGACGTGATATGTAGCCATTAAATCCATCATTTGCATCCAAGTTAACTTATAATCTAAGCATCATTATTCATAATAAAAACTAAGATCCCTAATTTATACCTCTAAAATTTGGAGAGTACAACAAAAACTAAGCTAAGTTTTGAAGGGATTACATAGTACATAGCATATTGAAGAGAATTATAGTAGTCTAGAACATGCAACTATGGATTTCACATCCAAAAAATTTTGAGGAACAAATTCCCCATCAAAATTCTCAATAAAAGATTATACAGAGTTCAAATACACTATCTTTGATGTGGAGGTATTCAAATATAGGTATCATAACTATTCACAACTCTAGATGTTATTGATTTAGTCCACATGTTTTTATTAGATGATGAAATAACACTAGAAGAATGGATATTCATTTAGGAAATTCTAACCTAAAAATTTCAAAGGTTGCATTTTTCCATGACCAAACCAAAGGTTATGCCATGTATAGACCTTCTCAGGGATTTATTCTTTTCTGACAAAATATCATAGGATGCTTACTTGCTACATTTTCATGGTGACATAGTGGTCATGTGCATATCTGGGAATGATTTTCAAAGGTACCTATGTCTTAGCATCCCGGATGCCTACTATGACAAACATACATGGGTGAAATTCAATGGAAAAACCTCAATCCCAAAGCTATTCTCCTCATGGCTACTCCCAGATCTATGTATCACCTGGTAAGGATCAAAATTGAAGGGAGTTATCCTAATTAACAAATTTAAAATGGGAATCTAGATAAGTATGGATTTGATTAATATATTTTATTGTATGAAAAGCATCCATTATGTAAATTTAGACTAGATACCACTACTATACATGATGTTATCACATGATGATATGTATGCCTTAGGGGAAGTCATTAGTTTGAGATTGTGAGAATAAATTATGCATAAGGTTAAATGTAGCACCTCTATGAGATATTTATATATGATGTAATATTTTTTCAATGTAGTCATGGGGACCTATTATAAGGACTTGGGAAATTTATGGGCTCTAGCCATAGATTGCATAAAAAATAGAACTTGTGACCACTTCCAGTTCATGCATGAATATGCTTATCACAAGCATATGGTCAGGTAATGTGAAGATGTTTGTCTACAGGTGTGGAAAGCCATTCATGTTTCACTCATGCCTCATCTTGGGTAGAATATTCTAAATAATCTAAGTAGAAAAGGATATTTTTTCTTGTACCTAGACATTACCATCATCATGGTCTAGGGAAATAATGTGGAACCCCTATGTCTCCAAAGATATAAAATTGATAAGTTAGCCAAGTAGGAGATTGCTTTCCAGTTATGGAATAACATTGAGGAAGATTTGGATAGGAAAAATAAAGGACTATTTTTTGGGAGCCTAATTTTAATTTGTAGAATGACATGCAATATGAGGAATCATATTGAAGATGTTAGAGGAAAGCATAATCGATATGGATTTCCCATAATGGCACATAGATATTAGGACCCTCTGGGTACATCTAGTAGCACATTTACAGTTTCAACATTCCTTATTTCCACCAACCCTATTGTTATGACTTTCTTTTCATGAATTCCAAGATAGATGAAGAAGTGCTAAAATGAGCACAAATTACTAGGCTATAGGAAGATCATTTAAGAATGATCTAAATGAAACCTAATATTTCCACTAGGGAATTGGATAGTTGAAGAGCTCTCTTCAAAAGATGGAAGCATTCAAAATTTTGGAAGGGTCAATTTGGAGAGTAGAAAGATTCCTCATCTCAAGGAATTCCATTAAAATTTAAATTAAAATCAATCAAGAAAGAACCAGGGCTCCTATGCCTAGTGCATAGAGAGGAGGAGAAAGGGGAGACCCTATCAATTTGGAATCCGATGAGTAGGATAAGATGCAAGAGATACCTATTTCTAGTATATGTGAACTCCCTATAGATACCCTCCATACATATATTATTTCATCTATTGGGGTAGTTACTACATAAGCAATAACATCTACCTCCCTAGGCTCTCCCATTCAAGGAAAGACCCCTTTGGTTTATACTAAGAAGCCCAAGAATCCTATAGGTATCCCAACAATGCATACATGTCAAGGTCAACCTATTTACATATATAGGATTACAACCATCATGATAATATGTAGTCATCATCAAAGACATAACATATGATTAGGATAAAGAGGTTGAGATAGAGATAGCTAAATCTATAAGTCTTTAGGGTGATCCCATCAAATTGCATATTCAAGATATACATACCTTCTCTAGCTTCCTTTTGACCTAAATTTATATCATTGATTAGATACCTATCTCTTCTATAAAAGTCCCCATTCCTTCTACTACATCCAACCCCTTGTTTCCTTCCACCTCTGTACTCATTTACACAACCACCATTGATCCCTCCACTATCACTACCACACCATTTCCCATGGCTATTCATTCTACACCCACTAGTAGTTTTGCTATGAGACTCCACAAAAAGAAGGTAAATAGAAGAGTGCAGACTAATCTGGCCACCCCCTAGCTTCATTTCTAGTCTACACATCTCTGCCTTCCACTCTCCACTTCCACTTCTATAGAAGAAACATAATAATTAGTACAAGCAAGGGGAGGAAGGAAAAATACTCACATGGTTGTAGTCCACCCACTTCCTCAAGTTAGAGGAGTAGACTGGTTAAAAATAATATGGCCTTCCTTGCTTGATGTCTTAACCAAAGATAGTAAGAAAAGGAAGAGAGAAGAAGAGGAGGCCAATTAAGAAATTATTATTATAGCTACTGATATACCCCTCAACATTCCACCTTGGGCCATATACTTGAGGAGTCAAATGTAAAATTATAAGGTCACCGAGTTCCCCTCTATGTCCACTTTATTTGACCCCCCAATTGGTTCATTATAAAGAGTTAAGAAGAGAAAATTTGAGAATGAATAGGGTATAATCATCATCCTTAAAGAATGATAGCTGGTATTCTCCCTCACCAAGAGGCAAAATAGGTAATCAGGGGAATCTGTATATAAAGAGAATCTTTTAGACTTGGATCAAGAACACAAATATGTGGTGGTGGCCATACATAAAGGCACAAAGTTATCTTGATAGGAGTTATAGGAGGAAGTCCATGAATTATGAGCATAGATTAAGCAACTAAAGGAACAATTTAGCACTATGCATATTCTTGAAAGTATCAAAGCTTAGGTTTAATAGGTAGCCTTTGATTGTTATAATTATTTAGATACTATGAAATTATTGAAGGATAAGATGTTGCCTCACATAAACTAAGAAAATCAACTTTACATCTCTTTGGCTCAAGATAGTACTAAGCTTAAAATGCTAGTTACCTACACATGCAACTCATTGTACAACCACCTTAATCTAATGACTACATTTGAGTAATATAATGTCCTAAATATAGTTGTCATCAAACATGAGGAGGTCAAAGAGTGGTTAAAGACAATTGAATCCTTAATTATAGATTATTAAGCACATGAGGCCCAACTCCTCTAAATTTTAAATGATCTAAAATTATCTAAAGCAAGGGATTATACAAGTAAATTGATTAGTAGAATCAATTTTGATAAAATTATCTAAGAGGCTACTAATGAATTCAAACAAGGCATACAAGGCTTGGTAGTGGAAAGGATAGAAGAAAAGTTAAGCAAATTGAGGAGGAAGGTGATTGAAGTGGAGATTTTTAGGAGTAAGTTCTAACTAATGAAAGATGAACATGCAAGACTCCTCATACAAACCAAGAGACTTCATCGACCTTCATTTATTAACTTAGACATCATTTTCCAATAGCATGAGGTAGTACATAAAGTTTATCAGGATAATAAGGTGAAGAAGAAACATGCTTATGGTAGTGTTGCTACATCTTTAGCTTCTACTTTGACTTTCACTCCTACTAAAGCCCATGTAGTACTTTAGACCACACAACCTTAGCCTTGTGCATGTATAAATCCTGGTGGCATGAATATTTATATTCTCCTTGTAAATTAGACAAATCATTGTAAAATTGACTTTCTATTTTCTTGTACATGCACATGTTGCATGCTTTTGTGAAGTTAATTTGTCTATTTATATCTTTTCTCTTGAATGGTTTTGACCATAGTTAGAACTACATATTCTAATTTCCACATGTAATAATTATGCATAGACTTGGAGGATGAGGTGACCCCTTCCCCAAGATCTATAAATATAATTATACCACCCAAATTTATTTTTTGGTCAAAAAATTTTGGAATACAGAGCAACAAGCCATTTTGGTCATCAAGCGAAGTGTTTGAGTATTTTCTTTCCACTATTGTGTTATTAGTTGTTATTTATATGGTTGCTTATTTCAATAATATTTAGTGTGCCAAATCTATAACTATATTCTTGGTTACTTCAATTAATATGCTAATCCTATATGTGTAATAAATATTGAATATTAGTGAATGTAGTGATTGAAATAGGCAAGTTAGATTGAGTCATATTTATGGATGTGTATTTGTGTTTTCTTGGTGTAGTTTTATTAGTTAGTGCTATAACTACCTTATATAATTCAATATCCTAAGCCATGATATCTTGATTTAAGGGTGTGAAATAACTACCTCAATAGGAGCAACCTTTATCTGAAGCTGGTAGACTTCCTACATCTCTATTTCCTTAGACTTCTTATCAGTGTTTGTTTTCATGTGTGCAATTATTTATTAATAGGCATTGGTTTTAAGAAAATATAGGTCTATTCAGAAACCCACTAGAAAAGTAATTCCAAATACCCATAGTGATTTCTTTTCCCTACCTTACCATCTTTTGTGTTTTGTTACAAAGATCTACCCACTGTAGTTTAGAAGCTAGTAACCCATCCAAATCACATAGGAATTCACCATATTATAAAGCCAAACTTATATCCAAAAACCTTGTTAAAAAACTATATACCCTACCATTTATTCCATCAATAGGTTTTCAAAGACCTTATACCTACAACTCGTGCCTTAGAGTGGAGTTTACCTCTATTGAGATCTTAAAATGTTAGAAGCTACCTTGTTATGGTTGTAGTGTGCATAAAACCCACATCAACAACACCATAACATAGATATACCATGGGAAAACCTCATGAAGAGGTAAAAAAACCCACCAAGATTATTCATTTATTTGAGAAACAAAATGTACCCAATACAAGCTTTCTCTTGTCACTTTTTCATTACATCTTATAATATAAACTCTTTATTATATAGGTAAGGTAATCTGACCATTATAATATGACATTTTTTAACCACCAAATTAATGAGTCCAACCTATCCAAAGGTCATTTAATATATTTTATTATTTATTTACATGAGGATAAACTCATGATAAATAATGAAATATATTATTATTTAACCAATGTAATTTAATATATTAAGGGTACATAAATAACACCACTTGACCATTAATTATTCTAATACTCCCACTTATTTTTAAGTGGGGATACATGACATAATAACCTTTATAGTAATGAATTTATACTCCATAAACCATCTACATGATGATTTTTAGGAGGTAACAACATAATGAACTTACACTCCATGAATCATCTACATGATGAGTTTTAGGAGGTAATAATTGAATGAAACATCCTTCATCATGCCATAGTCACTTTTAAAGGAATTACACTATACACCCATAGACACCTAAAGGTTATGGATTATGTCCCTATAGACACATTTAAATAAATTAAATTATGTTACCCTAAACCACTTAAAGTGAGTTTTAAGCTAGCATGATTGTGAGATTACATCTCAAAGTGAGAATACATCCCACAATTTCTCATGAATAATCAACTAAACATATTAGAGTTTTTTATAACATAAGGACCTCCATGCTACTATGTGTTGGATACAATTTAGACTTACATATGAATTTTACCAAAATCACATAAAGGGTTATTACAATGCTTTACAATGAGAAGTATAGAGAGATAAAAAGAAACATGTGACCCACATGATTGTTGAGAAGTGAAATTGTCATGCACACTCCCCCTCAATGGTAGCTTCGATAGGCCCAAGATTTAATGAACTTTAATAGGCTTTAGTTCTTAGGTGATACATTGAATTTTTCACCAAAGCTATACAAATTTGACTATCATCAAGAAGGTTGGTATAATAAGGAACTTCCACACAATGTTATTCTATCATCCTTCATATCCACAAGGCTTCTTTAGTAATTTCCACATGAAGTACTCCATGTGATAGCACCTAAACCAAACATAAATACATATCTATAATTAGACTCATCATAGTATGGTTATCATCACAATAACCAAATAATTTAGCATAATCAAAGGAAAAATAATATAAACCAAATTTTATAGTTCCTTTTACATACCAAAGTATCCACTTTGCTAATTTTCAATGATTCAAGTATGGATCCTACATGAATCTAGAAGCAACACCCATATCTTATGAAATATATATCCTAGTAATGGTTAGATAAATCAAACTACCAACAAGATATTTGTAAATAGGGGTTAGCTTTATCGCACATAGTTTTTGAATCAAGCTTTAACACAACCTTCAAAATGAGTACATGTAAGGTTGCAATTAAGCATGTTAAATTTAACAAGTAGGTTATATGATGTACATACAATAAATTCACTAATAATTTGATACTAAGTTAACCAAACATTACATATATTATTAGGGATAATTCATATTATAATTTGAGTCATGAATTTTTTTTTCTTCCTTTTAAAGTTGACACTACAAGTTTGCATTTTATACTAAACCCACAAAAAAAGTTTAGAAAGTAAATTTTTGAACACATTTTATACTTTATTTTTCAATAAAAAACACATATTCTAGTGAGTAAACAACACTATCCGCTTTAGTTAATTAAAAAACTATTCAAGAACATAAAGAATTGCAACAAGGGCAAAAGTTGCAAGTGTCACAAAAATGGTCATAAGTGTCATAAATTGCACTATTTGACCAAATTATTGTAAAATAAATAGTAGGAAGTTTCAAATAAAATAAATAAACTTATTAATGTGTCAAAAATGTTCTAAAACCTATAAATTGATTGGTTGGATGACTATAGTCGACAAATAGTTGATATGATCAAAAGTCAAACAAAATTGTTGAAATAGGGCACAAGTTCCCACGTGAATAAGCACGTAAATCAAGGAGAATAAAATAATTAATTTTTGTTAAGTCAAAATTGATCAAATAGATTGTAAGGAGTTTTGAACTCTATACCTCATTAGTTATAATTTTTAGCAAAACATATACACCAACTCATGTAACAAGCTAATTAATAATATACTTGAACAAATTTTTATTTGAACCTCTTTTTTATTTATTGTTTTATAAAAAAAAGAAAAAAAATATAAATATTTGCATGTAAATAAATATATTTACAAATTTAATTTGAAAGTTAAAGAGGTATGGTCCATAACTTATGTGAAAAATAAGCTATTAAATAAAAACCTATTTTTTAAATACTTTTATAAAAACTATATCATACCCATTGAAAATTCTTCCACAGATTAATGGTTGCTCTATGAAATTTTGGTGGCTTAGATATTTGTTCACATACCTCTGTTTACTCTAAAATTTGGATAACCCTCTTATTTTTACCAGATGAAGATAAAACAACCTTCAAAATCTCATTTTTGGTTCAAAATTTGGCTGCTAGAGTTTACCAGGCTGCACAGGGCACCCAAGGGAGATAAAAAAAATCCAAAATTTGAATGGAAGCTTTGGATGACCTTGTAAGAAATCTACAGGGATCAAAACACTAAAAAATCACTCTATAAACCTCAAGAAAAGACTGCAAATGAACAAAGACAAATATTTTATGACTTTTTTCCTTCACAATGGCATACCAGGCCATATAAGGGCATCAATAGATGGTGGAAAAAAATAAAGGTAGTTTAGGTAAAGGCTTACATGGTCTGAGAGTTTTAGGAAGGATTAGAACAATTGAAAGACTCTTCTAGATCCAAAAAAAAAGAGAGCATGAGATCTAAAACAAAATTTTCATGAAAATTTGTAGCAAGGAAGTCGTACAAGGCAAGTTTAAGAGCATGAAAAACTCAAAAAATTGATAGGTGTGATTTAGAGGCTTTGTGAAGGATTTAGGTGGTTAGAAAATGGATCAAATCTCTTTGGAATACAAGATCCATTCAATAAAGTCTAGAAATAAAGATTTTGATAGAATGTTTTTGTAAGAAAGAAGGTTGTAAAGGCCATACAAGAATATCAAAAATGAGTTTCTTACTTGTTGGTTCTCTTGAATATTTCCACTACTTTAGGGTGATAGATATACAAATAAAGAGATTAAAAAACATTTTAATATAGATCGTTAGCCAAAAAAAAGAAAATTTTAATATTTTTAATACTCAAAAAAACATTTTTAGCCTGTTTTAAGACACCCATGTAGATCTATGTTATGAAAATAATCTTGAAATTTGATAAATTTCTTAGATCTAAAATATCTTGGATATAAGAGGAGAAATAAATGAAATAACTTAATTTTACTAAAGAGGAAGCTTAAAATTCTTTCATGAACATACCATGTCTCAAAAAATGGATGAATTTAGGCTTGAACATAAGCCAAAACTCTGATCTATGATCTTTTCACTTGATCAAACATCAATCAGCTCTGATACCATGACAAAATAAGCAATATGATTTCATACAAATACTAGATCTAGATGTGAGACCAATAACAAAGTCATTCACCATGAAACAATGAGAAAAGTTGAACACACCATAACTATTGATGAAATTTGACTTTTTAGTTAAATTTAGGCACCTATAAGTAAAAACCTAACTTTATAGGTCTATAAGAGGTGTAATATAAGTGTCATGGGGTATATTATAGCTCAATTGATGTTAATTAATTTTATATTAGATTTGGTCAATTAGTTTTTATGTCTATTTATCATTTTTGGGTCATTTTGAGGTTAAAAGGGTGCATTTAATGCTTTGTATATTTTTTTTGGGAAATGTGGAGGTTATAATAGATGATGTCATGTCCCATTTGTCCATATAAGTCTTAAACAACTATCATTAACTAAAGGATGGTATATTGTTAGATAAAAGTCAAATTTCTTCAAAATAAGGAAGAAAATGGCACTTGTACAACCTCTTTGGGAAGTGTGCCACTTAGATAAGGTGTAAATATGACTCTTCATAATCCCCACACTCATCTATATAAATTTTATGATCTGAAAGTGTCATTTTGAAGCTAAAAATATTATTCTCATTTATTGCTTTTCTGGATAGACTTAAATGACTTTCAAGTTTTTGCTCAATATGAACAACACAAGCAATTTTAGGACAAATACTTTTGGGAGATGATAGATGGCTCTATCTTCTATTTTTCACATGTAGATAGTTGATTTTCATGTTAAATAAGGTTTTTTGAGGTTGGTTTCAAAGTTTTATTTATGGATACCATATATTTGAAGATTGATAAAGGCATTTGAGGTGTTTTGAGGCTTTCCACAATCATGTTTTACCTCAATTCCATACCCTACCTTCATAACTAGCGTAAAACATCCACCTACAAACCCTTGTTGATGTTATGCTAGTGTATGGAGAAGTGGACGTGTGTTCTAACTTCTTGAATTTTTTTGGGGTGCATTAATGAGGTTTGAATAAAGCATGTAAGGTTCATATGCACTCATGGTTTTAGATTATTCATACCTAGTTCATCATTTGCTTGTCAAAACATTCACCTATAGGTGTACTGGCAGAGAGAAAGGGACTCCTTATGAAGTGTTGAAATAAGTATTTGAATCCTCTTTAAGGTTATGATAAGATGAAAAATTCATAGTAGACCCTTTGGAAGTAATAAATGGATAAATCAGGTTGAGAATTACTTTAAAAGGAGGTTGACTGAGTTTTGAGACCATGTTCCTTAAACTGAGAAAATAGAGTCCCAAGCCTTTATATGAATATATTAAAAAATGGTTATAGAATGGTTGAAAGATCCTAAATATGTTCATCTAGAAGCCTCTAGCATGGATAATATCTAATCAAGTTTTGAGGGAAAAGTGACTAGAGGAAGGTAGTGTTTGAGAAGCCCAATGTTTCTTAGAAACATACTGAATTGATGTAGTATCATCTACAGGCTTTAGAGGTGTGACGTGACAAATTGACACCTTGAAAAAAAAAATGTATTCACTCATGACTAAGATTGTTTAATGGGTTAAATGGCACATAAATAGGGTATGAGGATCACTTTATGATATGGATACATAGTTTTCCAAACTCTATAGACACGTACAGGTGTCCATCTAGGTTGAAATGAGTACTTACATCAAACACTCAAATAATGACCCCTAAACTTGATATCTAATTGGTGATTTAAGACTCAATTATAGGTATATAATATATAATTCATACATATTGTGACCTAATATGGATTAATGGGAAGTCCAATCAACATCATGTTAAACCTTAGATGATTCAAGGTAGCTTATAGTAATCAGAAATAGGGTTGTCTTAGTCATAGGGCAGTAGGGACCTTGTTATGATCAAAAGTGTATATGAGGACCAAATGGGGGTTGAAATTATGCATCAAGTGAGTTATCACCTTAATTAAGATCAATATTATCTCTACAATCCACAATAAATGTAAGGAGGGCCTACTCAGACCTTTTCTAGCCCATATACACCTACAACTAATTGTGACTGTATGAAATAGTTAGCTAGATGAGGACCCTATTTATGAGATTAAGGTTATATATTAAGAGTGTAAAGGAGCTTAAGGTGATGTAATAAAATAATTACACCTTAATAAAGGCCATGATGACTTCTAAAAACCTTTGAAAGTGTGAATGTAACTTATAATAGGGTTTAAAGTAAAGCATCTCAGTTAGGCAAACAATGGATAATTTGAAGGTGTTAAAGTGTTGGTAATTTATTAAAAGTGAGAGTGAGAGATAAAACTAATAAAAAATATAATTATGAGATTAAAATATTCCTATAATAACTATATTTATGGCCTAAATACACATATACACCTACAAGTGCAACATATTGGCAAACATAACTTGGTATAAAAAGAAGCTCAGTCTTGTGAATTAAAGAGTATGAGGGGTACATGCCAAGGTATATTGGGGAGAGAAGAATAAAGAAAATAATTCATGATCATAACACCCCACAAATTTATTAAAAAATAAAAGGAGGATCCTAAATGGTGAGTTACATATTCCATAGCATGAAAACCCTGCACAAAGTACTTTGATGTAGCCAGTTGTGGGTTTTAAAGGAATTTGAAAGTAAAATGAATTAACCAAGGGATGGTTATTTGTATAGATAATACTTTTCACCTATAAAATACATTTTATTAGTCAAATTGTCTATGAAAATATGGGAATTTCCCTCTATTTTGTCTTAAACAGAGCGTACTTCCCTTTTGAGCATAAACCTGTAATTGTGAGAGGTGGAGATAACCAAATGGGTTAAGAGTTGTTTGGGCATGAAAAAAAGTAGGGAAAGTTAAAAAAATATATATTAAAACATTAATTACCAAATTAGAAATGATAGAGCTCAAATAAGAGGTCTAAATTACTAAGGTTGTAGTCAACCCTAATAGGCATATTTATGCCTGAAGGCTCAAACAAGTGGTCACTTTCACTCTTGGACCTAAGAGATATTTTAAACTAATGGGATCATGTATATAGTGTAATTTAGATATTTATAATCTTATATTACCTAAGGTTAACCTACAATAATACCTAAACACTAAAATTTATGGGCAAACCTCTTGAACAAGGTCTAGGCCTAACATCTTAAAGGGGGTTAGTTTCATTTTTGGATTGAGATGTGTAATAAAACTTGTTGAAACATTATTTTTGGGTAATTATAGGTGTGTTATATCATTTAAATTTTAGGATAAACCATAATAAGGCCACTTTTAACTATAAAAATCACTCAAACCTACTGGAAAAGTAAGAACAAACATGATAGGTCAAGTTTGAACACTCATATATTTCATGAGGTTTTACATGGAAGTACAAGGAATTTGGAGATGTTATAAGGGTACACAAACGCAATTTTTTTTAATTTTTTTAAAGTTTGGATGCCTAGATTTTATGAACAATTCTTAAGGAAAACTGCTCAAAGACCCTTGGAAACCGTCAGCCAAGACCAGATGGAGAAAATGATCTTAGAGAGATAATATAATGGAATATTTTAACTATAATAGTGATTATAGGTTTCATAGGACTCAATCAATCTTCTTCACATGCCAACTAGCTGTATGGACTTGTATGTATGGGGGAAGAAAAAAAAATTCTCACTATTTTGTGTATTTTGTAGGTTTTAGGAGGTTTCAAGAGATGAAAATCACATTGATGGAAATATAAAGACTTTAGATAACCAAAAATATAATTATAATCCTTTAAATAACTCCTAAGTGTCAAAAATAGGTGCTTCAAATCAACCAGTCAAAATTGGCCTACTAGACAAGCTAGTGAAGAAGATGGAAAACTTTAAGTGAATTGAATTTAAGGTATCCTTGATTATTATAAGTCCATGGAGGGCCTTGAAATATTTCATTAATTACCTTTTATTTATTTTAATGAGATATTGATGTATTTTTTGGGAGCCAAGTGTGCAAGGTGCATGAATGGAGTGTTTTCTTGATAATAGATGATGATGGTTCACTTTTAGAGGCTTATAGAGGACCAAGAATGCATCCAATTCATGGAGAGGAATTTTTGAGATAATTTTATTCCATTAAAATAATTTTACCTTCTCCTAATTAGTTACAATGCATTCAAATAGGTCCAAATCATGAAGGCAATTTTCTAAGCTAAAATAAGTAGTTTCTTTCCACTTTTCATGAAGTTTATGCCTTGAATTGACACTTCTAATTCTAGACCTTGCATGTTTCATCCCATTTCCATCTAAAAATACAAAATTAACTTCTTTGATCATATTGATAAGTGTCCTTGTGACCCTTGGACTTCTCTTCTCTCTCTCACAAGTTCTATAAGAACTAGGCATTTTGGAATTGTATGGATGCTCCACCTGAGTTTGGAAAATCCATACTCATTTGTATAAATCTTGATAAATAAAAAAATATATTTTTACCTCTTCCATGACTATTATTAGTGTGTTCATTTGGAATGTTTGATTTTGAATAAGTGAAGACTATGGATTCCTTAGCATGTTTTGTCATTATTTCATCCTATTTATAGTTTGAAAACTTCTTCTTGCAGGGCATGTGAAGTGTTTTAGTTGATTTAAAGGATTTATTGAGTTATTATTTTCATTAGTTCCCTTATAGGCATCTTATCTAGTCCTCTTATCTTTTCACATTCATCCATAAATTCATCAATGTAACATTGATGTGAGAATATGAAGATTGGAGAAGTGTATGTTCAATTTGTCCTTTAATTTCAAGTGTAACATGTATATGGTTAGAATTCATCATGTTATTTAGTGTATCTCCTCCATTAGGTTAGTTTTATTTCAATTATATTTCTCCCTTTTCACCCCCCAAGTTTAGTTATAGTTGCAATCCAAAGTGGTACATCAAGGGAGCTAGCCCTATCTAGAGATTCACCTCATTCTTTAGGCTACTCACAAGATTAGAGGTGATTTAATTGTGTCACTTGGATGAGGAAATATTTTACATCTCCTCAAAGGGTTAAAATCCAAGTGACAATATTTTTTGACATGCCCATTGGGACTCTTGTTCCAAGAGTTAGAGGATTTTTGGTGTTGTCCTTCAACACATCACCCTTTGGAGGCATCTATAAAAGCATAAATGGAAACTCCAAAGATATATCAACTAGTTAAGTAGCCCAAGTTATCCTTTGAATATTGATGGTAACATATTTTATTTGTTTTCTTTCTTTCAATGAGGTTTCATGTCTGACTTTGGGGTTGATTTTTGTTCTCTACAAGTTGTTGAAACATTTTAAGCTTGTACCATCCCCTATCAAAATGAATAAGTCCTTGGTCAATATTTTAATGATCCTTACCAACCTAAATATGACCTTCATCAGCCCCAATATGATACTTTTTAGCCCATGCATGAAGTATATCAGTCCTAAAATTAGCCTTCTCTATGTCTTTCTCCTAGTCAACCTAGCCCACTCCTCAAGCCAACCCATTTCCACCTTCAAGAAGACACTCTTAGGCTATGAGATATGTATTTTGGATCTTGATACTCAAAGGGGATGTGGTATCAAGGTTCCTAATCATTCCATTAATAAGGTGAGAGAAGCATTAGAGTTGGTCAAAAGAGAGTTAGTACCTATTGAGAGAGCCAATTGGCAAAGGCTCACAAGTGATATGCTTGATGTGGGTGGTCTAGTTTCTTCCTTAGAGGATAGGTTAGGAGTTCATGAAATGAAACCTCACCATACCTATCAGCCTTTATATCCACTTTCCCAAGTTTCCTATCAGCCATATATGACCCCTACTCATGATCCAAATCAAAGATATCAAATCCATCATTTTCTCGATCAGTTGGAGGAGAGAGTTGAAAGGAAAAATATTGTTTTTGAATCTAATATTGATAGTAAAATTGAGTTGGAAAATATACATATGTATTAGTCCATGTTGGCATAAAAATAAGTGGATTTTAAACCCTCATTGACCTCTCACAATGCATCCCCACCACCTCAAAAGGAGACTCATAATCCTGATGTCCTAAATTGGAAAAAGATAGTGGAGTCATGGGGAAATAAAGAGGAGAAAAGTCTTCATAAAAAGTGTGAAGTTGAGAAGACTCTTGATCTTATAAAAACTCCTATTACTATTCCTTAATAAAAAGCTTCTAATTCTAATGTCCTAAGTGAGATTAAGATAGTGGAATCATGGGGAAAGAAAGAAGATAAAAGCATTGTCAAGAAGTGTGAATTTGAGAATGGAGTTGATCCTTTGCAAGTCCCTCCCACCCTTATAAAATAAATTTTTTGTGTTCCATATAAATCCCTTTGTATTCCCCATCCTCATGATGATGCATATCAACTTCAAGAAAATATTTTCCAAGAGAACCTAGCCAAGAAAATAGAGTAGTTAGAAGCAAATATGAAATTGTTAAGTTAAGGTGTGATGGAAGGTTTATACCCAAAATAAGATCATATGCCTAAACACACCACATCTCCCCTTACTTAAGAGCCTCTTACTTTGCATTCTCAATCTGATTTTGAAACCTATGTCTCACCTCCACCAACTAGTTATTTTTTTCCTCATCCCATCACCCTTTGCCTTGATGGACTTGTGGTGTGGGAACCTAAAGAAGAACAACTAGTTGAAGAAAATTCAAAACTCTTATTTAAAGAGAATGTAACTCCTTGGTAGCCTTATTGGGCTAGATCACCATATTTTAAGATGCCTAGTCTTGACATCACTAAGAAGGAGTTTGAAGATGTTACAACCCTTGAAAAACAAGATCAAATTGTGATAGTTGAGATATAATTTGAAAACCCTCAAGAGGTTCTAAGTGATGAAGAAAAAATGAGTTATTGTGTTGAATCTCCTTGTTTGGTTGATGATGAAGTATACACTCCTTGTGTTGAAGAAGAAATCTTGAAAGAGTCCCTTTTAGAATCTAAATAAGAAGTTGAAGGAGTCTCTCTTGTTGTTACTCTTCATGATGATAATCAAAGTGAATATGATGACTTGTGGTAGAGATTTGAGGATAGTTTCAAAGTGTTTGAATCTCTCAAGGGGTTTATAACTCCTTCAGGGCTGGTTGCAAGTGATGGTAATAAATATGACATTATCCAAGATGTCATAGATGAGCAAGATGAAATTGTCCAATGTGTCATAGGTGAGCAAGAATAAAATCCACAACAATGTTTGGAGGTAAAGACAAACCTATATTGGCCTCAATCTTTCAAGGAACAAGAAATCATTCCTTTTGAGACCATGCTTACAAAGAAGATGAAAATTGATCACAAGAAAGAGGGTGGAAAGTATAATGAAGTATGTGTACAAGGTCAAGAGGAGTATGTATACATTGGAGACCTATTTGAAGATTATCTACTTAAGAACAAGTCAAGTGAGGTGCAAAGGAATAGGTTTGGTCCATCAAGTGTTCAATATAGAAAATAACATGCTTGGCACCCTCATCCATCTCATGAAGAAGAATATTTAAGGAAATTTCCATTTGATCTTATAAAGGGAGGTATGATTGATTGTTATTTATACATAATAGTTGTTTTTAGATTCCCCTAAGTGCTTTGATCACATGTGTGTTCTTATGTGTTTGCTTTCTTTGTTGTGTGTGTCCCTTGCTTTGTGTGGTTGAGGTAGTTTTTAGTGTTTTATCTTGATCAAAGGTTTGAGGTAAATGGTTAAAATTTGATTTTATTGTCTTAGTATTTAGATTACTCATAAACCCAATGGACTGATAAGGTTACTAGTCTAGTTAGTATACCAGGCATACTCCCCCTATGAGTCACCAATTTGTTGATCACATTTAAATTTTTAATCAAATTATGTCACTTATAGGTAAAAACCTAAATTTATAGGTATATATGGGGTGTAATATGAGTTTCATGGTGTGTATTATAGTTTAATTGATGTCAATTAATTTTATATTCACTTTGATCAATTAGTTTTTATGTCCATTTATCATTTTGGGTCATTTTGAGGTTAAAAAGGGTACATTTAATGCTTTGGAAAAGTTTTTTAGGAAATTTGGAGGTTATAATAGGTGATTTAATTTCCCATGTGTCCTTATAAGTCTTAACCAATTTTTAGTAACTGAAGGATGGTAGGTTGTTCAGAGAAAAGTTAGTTTTCTTAAAGAAAAGGAAGAAAATGGCACTTGTACGACCTCCTTGGGAAGTGTGTCAATTAGAAAAGGTATAAATGTGACTATTCATATTATCCAAAATCATATCTATTTTTTTAATTTGTAAGTGCCATTTTAAAGCCAAAACTATTTTGCTCATTTCTTGCTTATCTGGATAGACTGAAGTGACCTTCAGGGTTTTACTTATTATAGACAACATAATCAATTCCAGGATAAATAATTTAGGTAGATGATATTATAATAAAATAACTTAAATATAATATAAATAGTGCAAATATTGATCAATTATGATTTATGAACCATTGATAACAAGTTGACTATGCAAATCTACTAGCTATTTCATCCACCCTATAGATTTTACTTCATTCTGAGCAATTCCATACAAAAAAGTTACTAGGGTGGGATATAGAGGATGTTGAATTAATAATAAAATGGTATCCACTCTTATTTTAATCTTTCATGATGTTTAGATGGCTAAGATAACTAAATTTTCAAGATGGTGTCACCATACATAGTTTCAATTTGGTGCTTCTTGTTTGTTGAGTGTGTTCTCATGTAGGGGCATCATATAGCTAAAAATGGTGTTAAACAAGTATATGGGATATGTGACCACTTCTTCTCATGTTTTAGCTTCACCATGTCATCTCTTGGCTTGATTTCAAGTTTTCCTTCCTCCATTGTCAATCCCATGTCCAATTTTAGTTGCAGTCACATGTATGGGTTTTTTCATCTTGTTCTTGGAGTTGTATACATGGTGTATCAGTTGCCCAAACCATTAGGATTTGAAGGTAACTCATATGGATGTTAGGAAAAGGTGAAATTTTTTATCATATGCTCATTTACCATGCCAAACAATCATTTGATGCCTCTATCTGCTCTTTTTCACATGTAGGTAAGTGATTTTCATGTTGAAGAAGGTGTTTTGAGGTTGGTTTCAAAGTGTTCTTGATGGAAACCATATATTTTAAGATTTTAAAATGAATTTTAGGTGTTTTTAGGCTTTCCATAAGCATGTTTTTCCTTAATTCCATACTTTCTTGCATAACTAGCCCAAAACATCCACCTACAGACCCTTGTTGATGTCATACTAGTGCATGGAGAAGTGGATGTGTGTTATAAATTATTGAAATTGTTTGGGGTAAATTAATGAGGTTTGAATAAATCATGTAAGGTTCATATGCACTCATGGTTTCAAAATTTTCATACCTAGTTCACTATTTGATTTCTAAAAATTCACCTACAAGTGTACCAATAGAGAGTAGGGGACTCCTTATAAAGTGTTAAAATAAGTATTTGAATCCTCTTTGAGGTCCTGATAAGATGAAAACATAATATAAAAACTTTTGGAAGTAATATATTTATAAATGAAGTTGAGAATGACTTCAAAAAGAGGTTGATTGAGTTTTGAGACCATGTTCCCTAAATTATGAAAATAGAGTCCCAAGACTTTCTATGGATATCTTAGAACATGGTTATTAAGTGGTTGGAATCTCCTAAATATGTTCATCTAGTAGCCTCTAGCATGGATAATATATAAGCAAGTTTTAAGGGAAAAGTGACCAAAGGGAGCTAGTGTTTGAGAATCATGAAGTTGTTTGGAAACACACTAAAATGTTCTAGTATCATCTACAGGCTTTAGAGGTGTGAAGTGACAAATTGACACCTTGAAAAGTAATAATGTATTCACTCATGACTAGGATGGTTAAATGGGTGAAATGGCACATAAAATTGGTATGAGGGTCACTTTATGATAGGGATACATAGTTTTCCAAACTCTATGGACACCTACAAGTGTCCATCTAGGTTAAAATGAGCACCTACACCAAACACTCAAATAGTAACCCCTAAACTTGATATCTAGTTGGCTCTTTAAGACTCAAAGATATGTAGATAATAGCTAATGAATACATAATATGACCTTGGATAGATTAATTGGAAGTAAAATCAACATCATGATCAACCTTATATGATTCAAGGTAGCCTACAATAGTCAGAGATAGGGTTGTCTCAGTCATAGGATAGTAGGGGCCTAGTTATGATCAAAAGTGTATATGAGGACCAAATGGGGGTTGGAATGATGAATATATTGAGTGATCACATTCATTAGGATCAATATTATCTCTACAAGACATAATTAATGTAAGGATGTCCTACTTAGACCTTTTGTAGCCTATATACACCTACAACCAACTATGACTGTATGAAATAATGAGCTAGATGAGGACCTTGTTTATGCACTTAAGGTTGCATATGAAGAGTGTAAAGGAGGTTGAGGTGATGGAATAAACTAAATTAACCTTAATAAAGGCCATAATGACTTCCATAAACATTTGAAAGTGTGAATGTAACTTATAGTAGGGTCTAAAAGTAAAGTGTCTTAGTCAGGCAGACAGTAGACAGTTTGAAGGTGTTAAAGTGTTGGAAATTGCTTAAAAGTGAGACTAAGAATTAAAACCAATAAAAAATAGAATTAGGATATTAAAATAGGCATCTAATCACTATTCAAGGCCTGAATACACATATACACCTACTGGTGTAACATATTAGCAAACAAAACTCAATTAAAAAAAGAAGCTTAGTCTTGTGAATTAAAGAGTATGAGGTGTCCATGAGAAGTTAGAGTGGGGAGAGAAGAATAAAACACATCCATAATGATCATAACACCCAAACAAGTGATTTAAAAACAAAATGAGTATCCTAAATGGTGAGTTACATAATCCATAACATGGAAACCCTGCACAGAGTACTTTGATGTAGCCAGTTGTGGGTTTTTAAGGAATTTGAAGGTCAAATGAATTGAAAAGGGATGGTTCTTTGTGTATATAATAATTATAACCTATATAATCCATATGAATAGTTAAATAGTCTATGTAAATAGGGTAAGTGACCTCTATTTTGTCTTAGACAGAGGCCACTTCCCTTTTGAGCATAAACCTATAATTATGAGAGGTGGAGATAACCAGATGGGTTAAGGGATGTTTGGGAATGGAAAAAAAGTTGGGAAAGTTACAAAAAATATATGAAAACATGAATTAACAAATTAAAAATGATTGAGATCAACTAAAATTTCTAAATTACTAAGGTTGTAGTCAACCCTAGTAGGCATAATTATGCCTGAAGGCTCAAACAAGGGGTCACTTTCACTTTTGGACCTAAGATACATTTAAACTAATGGTATCATGTTTTTAGTGTCATATAAGATATTTATAATCTTATAGGACCCAAGGAAAATATATAGGAAGGCCCAAACACCAAAAAGTTACAAACCTCTTGAACAAGGTCTAAGCCTAACATCTTAAAGGGGGTCAACTTCATTTTTGGATTGAGATGTGCACTAAAACTTGTTAAAACATGATTTTGGGGTCATTTTAGGTGTGTTATATCCTTTACCTTTTATTAAAAACCATAAGAAGGCCATTTTTGACTAGATAAATCACTCAGACCTGCAGGAAAAGAAAGAACAAACATGATAGGTCAAGTTTGAACACTCATATATATATCATGAGATTTTGCATGGGAGTATAAGGATTTTTGAGAAGTTAGAAGGGTCCCTGAACACCATTTTTGTGAATTTTTTTTGAAGGTTGGATGTCCAACTTTTATGAACAATGCTTAAGAAATAAAATTGCTTAGAAACCCTTACAAACCCTCAGCCAAGATCAGATGGAGAAAATGATATTGGAGAGATAATATAATGGAATATTTTGACTAGAATAGTGATTGGAAGTTTTAGATGACTCATTAAATCTCCTTCACATGCTAACTAGCTGTATGGACTTGTATAAATGGGGGCAAAAAAATGATTTTTTTGACTATTTTATGTATTTTTTAGGTTGTAGGAGGTTTCAAGAGATGAAAATCACATGGATGGAAATATTAAGACTTTATATAACCCATAATATAATTATCATCCTTGAAACAACTCTTAAATATCCAAAATAGGTTCTTCAACTCAGCCAGTCAAAATTATCCTTTTAAACAAGCTAGTGATGAAGATGGAAAAATTCAAGTGAACTAAATTTAAGGTATACTTAATGATTATAAGTATATTAAGGGACTTGAAACATGTAATTAATTTCATTTTATTATTTTAATAATAAAATAATCTCTTTTTGGGAGCCAAGTGTGCAAGGTGTATGAAAGGAGTGTTTTTTGGATAACAAATGATGATGGTTAATTTTCAAAGGCTTCCATAAGAATAGGAATACAACCAACACATGAATATACATTTATAATATCCTCTCCTTCCATTCCATTTTTTTTACCTTATCCTAATTATTTACAAGGTGTCCAAATAGGTCCAAATCATGAAGGCAATTTTATGAGCCAGAATGAGGAGTTTGTCGCCACTTTTCATAAAGTTTATGCCTTGAATTGACACTTGTGATTCTATAATTTGCATGGTTCATCACATGTACCTATCCACATGAAAAATTAACTCCTTGGATCATCTTTACAAGTGTCCTTGTGACCCTTAGACTTCTCTTCTATTCTCTCTCTCTCTCAAGTTCTATAAGAACTAGCCATTTTAGCATTGTATGGATTCTCCACTTGAGTATGGAAAATCCCTGCTCATTTTTATACCTTTTTATAAATAATAAAACTTATTTTTACCTATTTCATGACTTTTCTTAGTGTGTTCATTTAGAATGTTTTATTTTTCATAAGTGAATACTATGGATTCCTTAGCATGTTTTGTCATTCTTTCATCCTATTTATAATTAGAAAGCTTCTTCTTGTAGGGTATGTGAAGTGTTTTAGGAGATGTCAAGGATTTAGTGAGTTATTATTTTCATTAGTGACCTCATAGGCCTCTTGTATAGTCCTCCTAGCTTTATACATTCATCCATAAATTCATCAATGTAACATTGATGTGAAAAGATAAAGATTGGAGAAGTGTATGTTCAATTTGTCCTTTGATTTCAATAGTAACATGCACATGGTTGGATGTCATCATGTTATTTGGTGTATCACCTCCCTTATGTTAGTTTTATTTTAGTTATCCTTCTCCCTTTTCACCCCCCAAGTTTAATTGTAGTTGCAATCCAAAGTGGTACATCAAGGGAGCTAACCCTATCTAGATATTCACCTCATTCCTTAGGCTACCCACAAACCTAGAGGTGATTCCATTGTGTCACTTGGATGAGGAGAGATTTTACATCTCCTCAAAGATTCAAAATCTAAGTGATAACAATAACACAAATATAATGTGGGAAAACATCATGAAGAGGTAAAAACCCACCAAAATTATTAATTTATTTGAGAAATAAAATGTACCTAATACAAGCTTTCTCTTATCACTTTTTCATTACATCTTACAATATAAACTCTTTATTATATATGAAAGGTAATTCAACCATTATAATGTGACATTTTTCAACCACCATGTTAATGTGTCCAACCTCCCTAAAGTTAATTTAATACATTTTATTATTTATTTACATGAGGATAAACTCATGATAAATAATAAAATATATTATTATTTAACCAATGTAATTTAATGTATTAAGAGTAAATAAATAACACCACTTAACCATTAATTGTTCCAATACGAATATGCATCTTCAATCTCCAATTTAGGCTAGAAATGTGTTGTTACTCTTTGCCAACTCATTGTAAATCTATTTTATAAACTTTTTGCATAATCTACCATTACCAATTTTCCCCAATGTGGTAATTTGTTTTTTTATGATCAATCAATGATATATTTATACCTTTTTGGGGCAAGCTCACTTTGAATCATGCAATTTAAATGCATGAATGATTATAAAAACCTTTGATCAAAACATTCATGTTGATAATTTGGCCTCTTAGGCTAAATTTCAACCCTTATAGTCCAAAAATTTCTAATAGGTCCCTCCAAGAGTACATGAGGATTCTTAAATCTTTTCATGATCTTCAAATGGTCTTTAAATCCTTCTAGAACTATTGAAATTTTGACTAAATTTTAAGTCCTTCTAGCACTATTGAAAGTTTCACTAAATGTACTATGGGTTGCTTGAAGATTCCTCATGTGGTAGCATGTTTTGGTCTTTAGATGATATGTTAGGTTGTCATGAGTTGTTATTGGGTAAGTGTAAGGGTGTAAAGTGCCTTTTGAAGCCTAAAAAGTGACCTATACCTTTTTTGACAAAGTTAAGGTATTTTAGCAAAAATTAAGGTATTTGGAAAAGTTAAGATTTCATGTTGTCATAGTATTCATGCTTACCTTAGATACTTATTATGAGAGACACATTTTTAACAAGATGTGTAAGGTGTACAGTTCATGTTTGAGTCTTGACATAGTGATTAAGGATTGTATCCAAGGTTATCTTTTATAACCTATTAGTCAAGAATATTTCAAGATCTAATTGGCTGATAAGGTCATTAGAATGTTATTAAAATATGTCATATAAGTTAACCTTGTAGTTATAAATCCTTTGGAGAATGTGTCACATTAAAATTAAAAGTTTTAAAAAGTATCATAACCATTCCAAGTCATGATAAAGTGGTTTTATATGCAAAAAGGGGTCTTTTAAAGGGTTAAATATCTTTTCAGTTACCAAAAAGGGCCCCATACACTTGAAAAATGACATTTTAACTTCCCTCAATCCATACCACCTATTTTTAAATCATTTTTGATTCCTCATTTCCATATTTTTGGCCCCTAATGGTTTTCCAAGGTTTCTAACCTAAAAAAATGCAAAAAATGAGGTTTTGTAGGTGTTTTCAGACATGTACAAACTTTTACGGTCAAGGGAGAGTCAGAGGAGGTCATATATCTTAGGGGGGAACTCATTTTAGGCATAACATAATATATTACATTATTCAAAAGTCAAAATAATTCAAAAAATTATCCCTTCTCCCCATCATTCTCTTTGGTAGCCTAGTAAATCCAGTTAGGTTTATGAATGGTATGGATAGGAAGAAGAGAGTTTAAGGATAATATCTTGGCAAAAGGAAGGGGGTATAATGGAATTATAATAATTTAAATTGGTTTTGAAATTTACGTCCCATGATTTATAAACAAATGTTAAGAATACAAGTAGTCAAAGTTGTCTTATACATCTGCATAATATTAACTTTTGAAGGGTTTCAATGCATTTCTTGGATGAGATGATGAAAGTGATGTTTTCATGTGCCTCCCATGGGTTATTATAGTCTATTATCCTTGTTATACACCAATATTTAACATGCATGAGCTCAAGGGAGCATGGAATCTCCATTTTGGAGTAGTTACAGGTTGTAGGTAGTGGTTTCTTGATGTTTTGGAGTTTTCAATGCATGAATTCAGATTAGAAGCAATATGTTGATTGCATTATAAGTTTATTAGAAATAAGATAATATATTTATCTATCCTAATCACATATATTATTAATCAAAATAGGCTCAACTCCTTTAAATTCTTTATTCCTAAACCTGAGTAGGGTTGCCATGCATAGTGCAATATTCCTTGCAAGTTGTGGCATAAGAGTCTCATTATTGAAGATGATCATAGGGATATGTCATAGTATACATATATACTTATATAATAATAAAAGTATAAGGATGAAATTTAGGTTTTCCATTCCTTCACTCCCTCATAGAACCCATTCTCAGTCCTAGAGAGAGACATGCTCTCATTTGAGCATCTATAGGCATCTTTAGGCAATTTGAGAAATCACAACTTATGAATATTGGGATAGGGTGTTAAATAATAAAGGAGTAATAAAGATAAATTAAAAATAACTATATTTTTAATGGGTAGAGTCAAGAAGGTCATGCCACTCAGGGGATAAGCTAAGTCAAAACACTCCAATTAAGCACACACAAGGTTGTGTTGGAAAGATAAGAAACACTAATAGAGTGATGAATTGAGGAGGTATAAAAAAGTAGAGAAAACATTAAAGAACCTAAGTGATAAAATCATATAACAAACCCTAGATGTCATGAATAATGAAAACTCATTTTTAATCTCTCTCATGCCTAGAATTGAACATCTACATGCCTAGCTATAGATGGAGAACATGTGAGCAAAGGAGTCCTATTTTAGGTATTTCAAGGTGTACAGAGTGCATTGATATAGATAAACCTCATATAAAGGAAGGAAAATATTGATAAGTGGTGAGAATATTGTCAAGAAAGAAAGAGATCTCTCTCTCACATAGTCAAGAAACTAGAATTGCCACATATAGCCATGATAAAACAAAGGAAGTTGAGTTGTGGATGGTTTGGATAGGAGACTCAAAGGCCAGTAAAGGGATGATAATCCTAGTAGAATATGTTTCCATAAATCCATGAAACTTAGGTTTAAAACAAGAGTAGAATGTCTTCACTCTTCATACATACATATTTGAGAGTACCTACATGCAAGATCTTTAAGTAGGATAGAATAATGTGTTGAACCATAAATGAAAGAGAAGTGAAATAAAGGGAAGGAAGTATATTAAATTATTTTTCAAGGTTAGCAATATCCATTGAATGCTTTGGTCTTATGAATAAAATAAGATCCAACAAGTAGAACCATAATCAGAGGAGCACATAACTGAACAATAGTAGAAAAAAAATAAAATGAATAAAAATATTAAAAAACAAGCTAGACTACATCACTGAATGGTAGAGCTGAATTCCTAAGCTAAATAACACAAATGAATGACATAGTCAAGCAACCACCTTAGAAACACTATTTTATACTATGAAGGAGCTTTAGAGAGTATAATTATATGCTTGGTAATTTCAAGAGTAGTTTCATGGGTCCAAGTGATTACTGGGGTGATTAGTAGGCTCCTTTTGCTCAAGTTTTGTGGTGTTAGTTTAAGGGTTAGGGATATTTTCTTTATGAACAATCCCTAATAATGTTAACTACCTAAAAATATTCATAAACCTTGGTAGGAAAATTATGGAGGATAACCTGAAATAAATGCATCTAAATTCCTTGGTTTATCTTGAGAAATTATTGAAACATATTTTACACTTTGAGGAGGTTCTAATCATGCCACTGTATTATATGGATAGTTGTATAGATGCATCAAGAACCCTATGTTTGCATGTTTTTATGGTGAATAAAAAGTTAAAGGACAAGTGATAACTCTAAAAACATTTAGGAGTGTGATTTTAGATTATTTATACCCTCTTATTCCATAAAATACCCTATATTCTTGTATAAGGGCTTCTACAGGCCTAGACTAGAGATGTAGTCTAGAGGTGCTAGTGAAGGATGACCTAGTCACCTAAATGAATAAAAATTATAGGTTTACACTAAATAAAATGAAAAATTATTCTTATAAGATAATTTTTTGTTTTAAAATATCCTCACTAACACATTCTTAAGGTTCTCTACAAGTTCTATGGCGATCCAAGTGACTAGCACCAAGTGACTAGGCCTAGTTGCCTAGTAAGCCTATTTGACTAGCTAAAGAAGAGGTTGGTGTAGATGGATGCTAAGATGGTTAATTTAACACCATTAATGATATTTTAACTACTAAATTTATTAAATAAATCATATGTCATTTTCATTATGGAGGATGGGGATTTTTTATACCTAGTCAACATGCAAAAGGGAGATGTCATCTATTTAATGATCCATAGAGGCCAACTAGACCAAAATTATACCTTTGAAAATACCAAGGGAAGAGGTTTTTGACCAAGTTTTCATGATAATACCTTGAATGAGATCAAAGTAATTCTGAAATAGTCTCCACCACTCCATCTCTATGCCTTACTCTCATGGAGGTGATCAACCAAATATGCCTCATGCATTTGAGAGGGCTAGAAGGTGGTGTCTCATGGACTATTATGAAACTTTGATGAGAATTATTTATATATTATTCCTCTATTTACCTCTCATGTTCTATAAATTCATCCTAAATTAGCTTTGTATGGATCCTTTGGTGGGGTATGATGAAGCCCTACACTATTGAAAACTTGTTTATGCCTTTGAGCATTGAATAGATGTTGGTTGTTTGCATTATTATATGCTTGCAATTAGTGCATAATTTTGGTGGTTAATGAGTGTTATTTGTAGTATTAAATACCCATTAATTTTTCCCATTTCCTTACCTAGTTTAAAGTTAGTTTATCATCTTGGTAGGTCATATGGAGTGTGTTCATGGTCTTGCATTAGCTGAGTGTGGAGATTGATTCACTGGTGTCACTTAGAAGACCTCTTAATCAATCCCTATTGGACCTTGGTTTGTTTCCCACCTCCATATTGATAAAATTGTACCTATAGGTCTATTTTGAGTTATTTTAGGAGGTTTTTCTTGTGTTCATGTCCATAGTGAAGGATAGGGAGGTGGAGGATGTTTATGATGGTGCATCACCTCCATAGCTTAGGTTTTTTTCATGCAATATTCCATCATTTTTCATTTAAAATATAATTAGGATTAGGAAATGAGCCTATATGACGCATTAGGTGATTTAGCCTCAAAATTATAGGTTCATCTCATTTAATAGGCTACCCATACCTAGAGGTAACCCCATTGTATTAGCTGGTTGAGGAAGGTCTAAAACACCTCTACCTCAAGGGTGAAATCTAGACTAATAATAGTTTTTGGCATGCCTAGTGGGACCATAATTCAAGGATGTTGGATCATTCACTCTCATTATTTGGTAACCTCAAGGACCTTTAGGCATTTTGGTGGTAGATTATCACTTAAGTCCATGCTAATGGTCATCACAAGATCTCCATCCAAGGGTAAGAATAAGTTATGTTGATAGTTCTCTTATGTTTTTTTTTAATTCATGATGTATGATAGATGGATATAGAGGATATCTCTATTTTACACTTACTATACCTATGTTGACCCATACTAGCCTCACCACTAGCCTTATCAATCCTATATTGACCCCTATCAACAGTCTAATGAGCCATATTAGTCTTACATTGATCCACTTCATACTTATGATGAGTCTTATCCTCTACATGACTTTAGTTATACAAAAATTCAACCTTACTATCAACTTCCTTAATAGACTTATTATCAAGAGTATTATCCCTCCTTCCCTCCCCAATCACCATTTCAAGTTGCACCTAGTTCCTCCAATGAGTGGAATGAGATAAAAAGAATGAATCATATCATTGAGAATGATTTATGGGATTTGAAGGAGCAACAAGCTCAATCAACCAGTAAATAAACCTCTCACTACCCCATGTCAACCTTCTTGGACCACTCCTCCCATGCCAAATCAAAACCAAGAAGAGAGGAAGGTTGTAGAGGTTAAAATAAGGAAGTTTACATGATTTTAGAGAGCCACGTCACCCCATAAACTCACTCAATAAAATCCCATTGAAGCTTCATTTCTCTCCTCCCAAGAAAATCTAACCTTTCCATCTTAAAGGTTCATCCAATATGGTTTTAAAAATAAGAGGGATGGTTTAGTCAAGAATGCTAAAGATAAGGTTGTAGCTATTGAGGAACCTCAATAAGGCTACGAGAAAAGTGAAGTTCTTGTTGAGAATAATGAGAAACTATATGAGGAAAATGAAGCACCTATAACAAGGCTAAACCTTCTTTCTTTCCAATAATTACTAAGAGTCTTCCATTCCCAATTTATCAAACAACAAAGGTGCCACCTTGACTTCCAATCTAACTCCTAAGCACATTCATCACCCTACCACCCCCACCCTCTTTAAGGAGGAACATATCTTATGGGAGACAAGTGAAGAAATTAAAGCTATAGTGGTAGTTGATGAAGGTGATTCAATTGAATTTGAAGAAGATATTACTATTGGGATACCTCTTGGTGAAGAGAAGCATAAGTCAGTTATAGTCATATAAAAATGCAAAATTGGTAACTTTAATGTGGTTTGTGACTCCAAATACATAGATCCCTCTTGCTTTATCTCATGACCCTCAAAGGCTTATTTTCACTAATTCCCAATCATCTATAGCCTTTCAGACTTGATCCCAAATGAGTTAGGACCCTCTTTTCATGACTAATCCATCCCCCTAGGTCACATCTACCTAGGACAATAAAACCACACTAGGAATATAGCACTGGTGCCACTCATGTCCACTTTTGGTGCTATTATCCAAGCTCATTTATATCCCTAATGGTCAATTATTTTTGGTTTCCCATCCTTATCTTTGTTAGCCTAATGCAAGCAAATTCAATCCATAGCTAATAGATCCCTATAAAATCCCATTTAAAAATCATTTAGAAAGGGTTGGAAAATATCACAAAGCAAGCAAGAATACAAGCAAGACTACTCAAGCACATTTCCCTATTCTCTACATATAGCCATCTAATACTATTTCTAGCTTGTTTGAATCCTTACACCAGTCCCTAGTCATCTCAAGCACACCTAGTTTAGTATTTCCTTGAATTTTCATATCACAATTGCACCAAGTAATTTCAAAGGAATAACTACATATGGATTGATCCCTCTTCAAAGTATTGGTATGTAGGCAACATGCCTAAATAATGGGTATGGATCTATGTCTAGTGAATCTTACACACAATAATCCCCCCTCTTGTTTGAAATTGGTCAAAGTACAATAAAAGATAGGGTTTGAAGAGAAAATCTACTATACAAGGAGCTATACAAACTTTTAATTATCGAAACATCAGAGATAAGGTCACACAAACCTATTGAATCAAATCTAGAAAACTTAGATCCTCAAGAAAAAAATGTCAGACAAGGACTATAACATTGATGCCACTCTTATCCACTTTTGGTTCTATTATCCAATCAGAAAATGAAAGTCAAAATCCTATTTTTAACAGTATCCTAGGATTACATAGTGAATATTAGACCTTGTCTATCAAATCATCATAGTTTAAGCTAAGTCTTATTTTCTCCCTCTTATTACTATTTTTAGAAAATCTTTAATTGTTAATAAATTAAATAAATTAGTCACTTATTTACCATATATTATTTACTGATTTATCAATCCAAACCCTTTAACTAATTACGAATAAATCCCTAATTATTCCCAAAATTGTTATATCATTTGGTGAACCCAACTTACTTCATTTGAAAACAAAAACCCTAGAAATCCTAGGGTAAAATTCCTACTAATTTTTCTTATAAATTTTTGAATTTTTAATTAAATATTTAAATGAAAAACTCATTTCAAATTTTAAAACTTAGCAAATTTTAAAATAATTTTCTTTCAAACCCTAGTTGCCCATACTAGGTCCCAATAATTTTCCAACAATTTTTTAAATTTTCACTAGCATATTAAAATTAGAAAATCCCTTCAAAATTCAAAATTCAATAGTAATTTCAAAAAAAATATTTTTCTCAAAACCCTAGTTACACATACTAGGTCTTATTTAATCAAATATTTTCCAATAATTTTCTAAAAAATTAGTTGAATATTTAAATCAAAAATCCAATTTCATTCTCAAAATTCCATAGTATTTTACAAAAATATCATTATCAAAACCCTAGTTACATGTACTAGCTCCTATTTTCTTATTGAGGTATCACCTTACATTTATAATAAAATTGCAAAAATGAATCTCACTTATTTACAAATTCTTCTTACATTTCTTATAAATAACAAGAAGACCATAATCGGTCCTATCATATACATGAATGATGAAGTTTATCATATGTTAGTAAAAATCTTCATTCTTTTCTTCTCATGATTACTTTTCATAATAAGAGATGATATTAGAAACTTCATTAACAAACATGCATAAGATTGCAATATTATTTTTGCATACTCCCTTTTTCTCATACGAAATAATTGACAACTCTATTTCAATAAACACATTAATAATATTGTTACATGTTAAAATTTTCCATTCCTTTATGCAAAAATTCATGTTCTCTATCCTTTGCTTTCTATTTCTTGTGTGGATTTTTTTTCAAGTTTATCATGTCAAACACATTAGAAATATTATGTTACATGTCAAAATTTTCTATGACTTCATGCAAAATTTCATACTCTCTATTTCTTGCTTGTTATTTCTCCTATGGAATGCTCTTTATAAACATATTATTACACAATTCATCTCTCAAAATTCATGCATTTCACTCTGCATTCATGTTTTTTGCCTAAATTCATATAACTCAGTGGCTACTTTTGAGTATCTCCCTATCACTACTAGACATAATAAAACACTAATGGTTTTATCTATCCATCCTCCCTTTAAACTTGGTACATCTAGATCTCATCTCGCACCTACTATTGGATATATGCCTATAGCAGATCATGCAGTCCATGCTATCACCCAAGTTTATGAAGATAGGTAGGTTGATTACACCCATGGATATAGTTTTATCACTCAGGCTAAAACCCCTTTAGATACAGTTTTTATTATTGAGATCCTTCAATGATCATATGTCTATAAAGATGTGTTGTATACAACCCTTCACAATATTAGAATTCACATTTTAGTCCAACTATCTTATGTTGCATATATCCTCAACACAATGTAATGGATTGAAGAGCATATTTCTTTTGAGAAAGAGGATTTACCCTTGAAACACATCATTGAACAAGATCTACCTCTATATATTCAAATAAAAATTAATGATGTGGGCATAAAAAGAGTGTTAGTTGATAATGGTTAAGGACTTAACATTTTCAACATTTCTTTTCTTAAACATCCTAATATACAACCTCATGAACTAGACCATTTTGACATGAACATTAGAGGTTTTGACAAAATCCCACAAAAATTCATGGGTCAAATAACACTCAATATTACCTTAGGGCCTAAGACACTACCAAATACTTACCAAGTCATGCCAAATGACCTTAACTATAATTTATTACTTGTTCGGCCTTGGATTCATGATATGCATACAGTCCATTTTACACTCCATGTTTGTCTAAAATTTAGTCACAAAGGCTACATCTACACATTTCCAATCGATAACAAACCTTTTAAATACTGTTAAGTTATTAAAACTCCAGAGAATTATATTACACATTTTAATCGTGAGAATTTACCTGCACAACTTGGTTTTCACAATATACCCTTAGAACATACAACACATCAATAAAATCTAAGTTCCATAATAGAATAGATAAAAAATCACTAGTTTTCCTCCCCTTTCACACTTAAATACCTTAATAATATGAGGTATCACTACAAAGGTCTTAGAAAGCATAAACAAGGAATCATCAATCTAGTGGAGGCATCCACACAAAATGGAATGCAAGGGCTCAGATATCAGTTTACCCATCTTCATAATAAGCCTTCTTCTATTACATAAAAAAATATAAAGTTTCATCCACCTACTACACCAGCATATCACATCGTTAATCATACTTTAACCCTATCATTGATCTATCTCGATCTCATTGATGACATAGTTTCACCAAACATGTTCACATTATATGAATTCTATAATGATTATTCCCTCCTATAATTTTGTGTAGCATATGAGGATCCCCCATCTTTCTATCATAAAAATAGATTTCCTCATCACATAAATGACCATGCATATTTTTTAGAAAGTCTAGATTTTCCCCAAGACATACTAGTTGATTTAGATGATATTATTCCTACTACTCCCTACACACTTGATAATTCCACATTGCTTAACAAAAAAATAGTTAATTTCAAATTTGAAACTAATCAGGACCCTCACATGGTCTTGATAACCAATTCCCTATGAAAGGAAGAAGATATAGATATTTATCAAAAATTAATAGATTTCTTAGAACTCTTTTCTTGGTCTTACTTAGATACACCAATAATTGATACATCTTTAACAGTGTATCGAATACCCTTATACACAAATGCTAAACCAATTAAGTAAAAAAAATTCAAAATGCATCCTAAGGTGTCTTTCTTAGTCAAATATGAGATCCAATACCTCTTAGATGCTAACTTCATTTGACTATTAGCACACCCCAAATGGATCTCCAACATAGTCTTTGTAGTAAAACCTAATAAACAAATTTGATGTTGTTCCAATTCTTGAGATTTAAATAAAACATGCTTAAAAGATGATTTCCCCTTGCCCAATATCAACACGATCATCAATTACATAGATGGGTATGACATATTATCATTTATGGATGGATTCTCTAAATACAACCAAATCAAGATCACTAAAGAAGATCAAGAGAAAACATCTTTTACAACACCTTAAGGTATATTTTGCTATATTTTCATGCCCTTCAGATTAAAAAATGCTAGATCCATATATCAATGTACCATGACACACATATTTCATGATTTTATTTACCATAATATCAAGGATTATGTCAATGATATACTAGCTAAATCCAAACAATGACAACATCATGTTGTTGATTTATGAAAGATTTTTCAAAGACTTAGGCAATACAATGTTTGACTAAACCCAAAAAAATGTGTATTTAGAGTCACAGTAGGTAAACTCTTAGGTTTCATTATTTCTCAGCATGACATAGAGGTTGATCTAAGAAAATCAAATCCATTATAGATATGCCACCACATACAAAATTAAAATAAATTTGATCCTTACAAGATAAGATCCAAACAATCCACCATTTTATAGCTCAACTTGTTGATAGCACTTAGGATTTCACTCATTTATTAAAGAAAGATACCAAGTTTTTTTGGAACCAAGATTGTCAAGAAAGATTTGATACAATCAAGCAATATCTTTTTAATCCACCTATTTTATCACCACCTATCCCTAATAAGCCTTTCCTCTTATATATCTTAGCAACAAATCATGCACTAGGAACACTCTTAACACAACATGATGATCAACATACTGAGCGAGTAGTTTATTACATTAGTTGCACATTGGTTGATTATGAAATAATTATTTTACAATAAAAAAAATTGTCCATCATTAGTTTTTACCATGGAAAAACTCTAAAATTACATGATCAATAATGAGACTCAGGTCATTACAAAAGTATACCCCTTGAAGTTTCTAATGGAAAAACCACATCATTTGGGTAGAATCACAAAATGGGTTATGTTATTAATAGAATTTGACTTAAAAATAGTCATTTAGAAATTAATAAAGGGCCAAATCATTGTAGACCATTTTGTAGTAGCACCAATCTTAGATACCAACCCTCTTAGTGACACATTAAGAGATGATTTTACTACTTATTCTACTCATTTAGATACCTATACCATGTTCTTTGATAGCTCTCACTACACATCCAGTGGAGGGATAGGCATTATCTTTGTCAATCCTTTTGGTCACATAGTTCCTATAGCATACTGATTAAGTTTTTCCTACACCAAAAACACCACAAAATATGAATCACTCATCTTAGGTCTATTTGCCACCCAAACCCTCCAAATCAAATCCATTTAATTATTTGATGATTCCTAACTAGTGGTCAACCAAGTCAATGATGTCTATCAAACAAAAGAGGAACATCATATCCCATATCATAACATGGTACAATGTTTATCATCATAATTTGACTACTTTTCTATAGAAAGTATACCAAGAAAAGACAATAAACATGTATATGTAATGGAAAGTGCCACCTCTTTGATCCCTAGTGATATCAATGATGATCAAGATATTTTTATAATTAAATGATTACAATCACCATCAATATCCAACATGGATTTGATAGCACTATATGTCCCTAGCCACTACATGTAGTTTCATAACTCTAGAATGATTCTCTAACATCTATAACTTTCTAAACAAATCTATTACACTAGACTTTTTTTCATGAAATGACAAACATAAGTGACACAAACAAGCACTCTATTATGCAATCATTGGTAGGGACCTTTTTAAATGATCATTAAATAGACAATTTCTTAGATGCTTGACTTCAACATAAGCTAAAATTGCTCTTACATAGAAGCACGATAGTGAGTGTGGTGGTCATTTTAGTGGAAAAGCCATGTCACATAAATTGCTTCGACAAGGCTACTACTAGCCCACTATGGAAGAAGAATGTTCAGAATATGCAAAGTTATGTGATAAATATTAATGACATAGTAACTTACAGAATGTACTTTCACAATAATTACTACCTATTATCTCTCTATGGCCATTCATATTATGGGGATTTGATCTTATTGGAAAGATTAATCCTAAATCTACTAGTGGGTACAAGTTCATCATCATAGTTATAAAATAATTTACAAAATGAGTGGAATCCATTTCACTTCAATCTACTATGGGGGAGGACATTTATAGTTTCCTCATGACCCACATTATTTCAAGTTTTAGCCTACCTAAAACTATCATTTTTGATAATGGAACATCATTCAAAAATAAAACTATCAAGAATTTTTTCACAAAATATAATATTAAGCACACATTCTCCACTCCATACTACCCACAAGGAAATGATCAAGTAGAAGCCACCAATAAAACCATCAACAACATTTTGAGTAAAATAGTGACCAAATTTTGAGATGATTGACACAATCAACTAGTCTTTGCATTATGGGCTTATCACACAAGTATGTGTACACCCACAAAAACCACTCCTTATTCACTCATATATGGCATATAAGTAGTTTTACCATTGTGATTAGAAATACCATCTCTTCATGTCTCCCTTAAAGGCATTATCACTAATGAGTAGTATCATGAAAATCATCTACACCAGCTCAAGAAATTAGACCATACATGCATTCAAGTAGTAGAACATCTTTGAATCTACCAATAATGTATACAATGATCCTATAACAAATGAGTTCACACTAGAGAATTTGAAGTTAATGATGTAGTTCTCAAAGGAAAGCTTCATAATGTCAATGCCAAATAAGAAATAAAAGGCAATTTCAAACCAAATTGGCTAGGTCCATACATCATTATTGAAAATCTTATCCCTAAAGTGTATCATCTAGCTTCACTTAAAGGAAAAAAACTCAAAAATCTAATGACTATTATGCATCTATGTAGATTTTATGTATAACATGACATTCCACAAATCACTTTATACATTGTTTCCTTTATTTGATTGTACATAATTTCCCTATGATTGATTATACATAGATAAAATATTCTCAAAATATAAGAACAATATAAAATTTTAAAAATACCAAAAATAATACAAAATTTCAAAATCCAAAAACATTCAAATATGTCACAAACATAAAATCATCTTGATTGTATACATCCTCCATGCTTTACATTTCTATTACTATGTTATACTTACATTTGTTGTTCTATTCTATTATTTGTCATTTTATCTACATTACCATGCTTCAATTGATCTTCTTTGAGTGTGTGTAGTGACTTCTAGACCCTTGATTAATTCACTCTACCCATTAAGGGGGCATCCTACTCCTGCATGTGAGATGAACATTGATATATATTCCCCTTGGGTGCATATTCTACATGAATACACCATCTAGGTTATGTCATTTATACACCACACACTCTAGTTGTCATTTTGATGTACATTATTTACTAGATTACACAAATTACTCTATCGACACTCACTAGTATTTAGAACTTGTGTATTTATTTACATATACCTAGTCTTGTACTAACATGTCTTGCATACTTTTACTCTTGCTTTGATTAGTTAGATGTGCTTGTATGTAATAGTCTTTACATGATTTATATTCTTTCTTATTGTAGCTTGATGTGATTGCATTCCTAGTTCCTACTTATTTTTGA
Source organism: Torreya grandis (assembly GCA_037957365.1). Lineage (NCBI taxonomy): Eukaryota > Viridiplantae > Streptophyta > Pinopsida > Cupressales > Taxaceae > Torreya > Torreya grandis. The sequence continues at coordinate 1,916,840 of JARHVA010000648.1, forward strand.
TATGTGTCATAGGAAATTTTATAATGTCCTTTGCTTCTATTCATGTGTGTGGCTTTGGACATTTGACAATGTCCCTTGCTTGTACTCTTTTATGTGATTATGGCTTTCATGCTAACTTGTTTTTTTTCACTGTGTGTGTATGTGAAATTTGAACATACCTTATATGCTTTCTTTCTAGTTTGAATGACATGTGCCCATGTCCCTTGTTTGCTTTGACCCTTGGCCACTCTTGTATGCTTCTTGATTCTTGCCTTGTGTTCTTGTTTCTTGATTTCTTTCAATTGTTTGTAATTCTATGATCCAAATTATGCATTATCTTTCTTCTTGGATGCCATGATAGACATCATGCTTCATCCCTCCATGACAAGTAACACTTAAAAACTAACACTTCTATTTCTAGTTCAATATATTGCACATGATTTTACATTATTATATATATCTAGGCATACCCCTATTTATCTAACAATATCTCAATACAAACCATGCTATATCTTGAGATATCTTATCAATTATCATTTCTATATCATATATTTTTTAGCATAACACACTTGTAGGGATCTTTCTTCTAAGGGTAGTCATTACAGGGCCTCCATTTCTACCCACAAAAGAGGGGGTAATAAATAGGGGTTTTGTCATAGAGATTAGAGCTCTTATCAACTAAAAAAATCTAGTTTTAGAATACTTAAAATAGAAACCAAACATCAAACCAATCAGAATAGACCATGTAGACAGTGAAAAATCTAGAAAAATCATTAGATTTGGCTGAGGACAATAGTGATGAGATTGTAACATAGCATTAGTGGTGCTACTATCCATTTCTAGTGCTCCTATCCAAATAATAGAAAAACCAAAATTTCTAGAAGCAGGTAAAAAAGTAGGTTCAACTATAGATTTACATAGCTATACTAGTTTAGAATCAATAATTTTAGTACACATTTTGCTTAGAGAATCTGGATATATGGGGTATCATGCATGACATGATGTCTCTCACTTATAGTTTTAGATACGATAGTTGGTATAACTTCTAGATTAGAATCTATGTTCCAAACATCAATGATTGGGGGTAACGTGCATGGAACATTTGTTTCTTTTCTTTCCTAGTTTAGCATTATCCAAACATTATCAATAGTTGCATGTATTATTCCATATATGTGTGGTTGAAATCATTTTAGAGTGGATTTTGAATAATCATACACTTTACATTCTTGAGTTTTTGAGTTCCTAAGTGGCTTTCACATAAGCTAGATTCTCAATTTTAGAGTGGCTTTCATATAAGCCTAATCTCCATCTTTTAGAGTGGCCAAGAGTGGTCTAGTTTCTAGTATACATTTGGCTATCCATGCCAACATTATTAGATCAAAATACATTAATGGGCTTTAGGATCCATCCCATATGATGTATATTTCATACTGATATTAGTTCATAGCTTCACTTCATGGGGCAATGATGGAGCCAAAGGAATAACTAGCCCTTGTATTTTTGAGCCACCTATTCAAAGGTATTGGACACATAGTCCAAACATTGATCGACACATGCATGAACACCTAGCTTCACTTAGTGGGGGATGATAGAGCCAAAGGTCCAGCCTTTGCATTTTTGAGCCACTTTTTGAGGAATTTAACACTCAGCTCCATTTGTGATATTACTCTTTGTACAACATCATCCAACATTACTCAAGATCACAATAGTTTTTGTAATGGTCTACGTACCTAATGAGGTGCATTCATTCATTTATCTTCCTCTTTCTTATCCATCTTTGTAAATTCTTATTTTAGATATAGCGTATCTAGTAAGAACTAATCTACTCTTATTTTTTCTTATAGACCCACACTTCATAACATGCTCTCTCTATGCACAACCCAAAATCACAAAAGCATCATGAGCTTCACCTTTATAGGTAAGTTTAGGTACACTTTCTCTTTTACCTTTATCCTAGTATTTCACTTTGTTGCATCACTAAAATAAAAGGGATGGCAAATATATTCATATCAAAATGCAAAACTGGTAACTTAAGTGTGGCTTATGACTCCCAATTTATAGATCCCTCTTTATTTCTCTCATAACCCTCACAAGATTATTTTAATTAATTATTATTCATCCATATCCTTTCAAATTTGATCCCAGCTGAGCTAAGACCCTCTTTTCATGACCAATCCATCCCCCTAGATCCTGTCTGCCTAGGATAATAATGACACACTAGGACTATAACACCAGTGTCACTCTTATCCACTTTTGGTGATATTGTCTAAGATAATTTTTGGATCTAATGGTTATTTCCTCCTAATTTCCCATCCTTATCCTTGTCAACCTAATGTGAGAAAATTCAATCCATGACAAATAGATCCCTATAAAATCCCATTCAAAGATCATTTGGAAAGGGTTAGAAAATATGATAAAGTAAACAAGAATACAAGCAAGACCACTCAAGTACATTTCCATATTATATGCATATAGCCATCAATACTATTTCTAACTTGTTCAAATCCTTACATCAGTCCCTAGTCATCTAAAGCACACCTAGTTTAACATTTCCTTACATTTTCATATCATAATTACACCAAGAACTTTCAAAGGGAGAACTGCATATGGGTTGATCACTCTTAGAATTATTGGTATTTAGGTAGCATTCCCACACAAGGGGTGTGGATCCATGTCTAGTGAATCTTACACACACTAACCCCCCATCTTGTTAAAAATTGGTCAAAGTATAATGGAAGATAGGGTTTGAAGAGAAAATCTTCTCTATAGGATAATAGTACCAGATAAGGATTACAGTGTTAGTGCCACTCCTATCCACTTTTGATGCTCCTATATAATAAAAAATGAAAGTTAGAATCTTATTTGTGATAGTGTCCTAGGCCTACATAGTGAATATCAGACCTTGTCTCAGTTAGATCAACATAGTTTAAGCTAAGTCTCATTTCCTCCTTATTACTTTTTTTAGAAAATATCTAATTACCAATAAATTATCCAAATTAGTATTTTATTTACCATATATTATTTACCAATTTATCAATCCAGACCCTCTAACTAAATTAGGAATAAAACCCCAATTATTCCCAAAATTATTAAATCATCACCCTTAAAGAATGCCAGAGAAGATGAACTTAAATAAGCTCAAGGTAAGTCTGATTTCCATGCATAATAACACATTCAAGATCAATATGTGATCCAAGAAAAATAAATACCAATTTTATAATAAGAAGGTGAGTTTGGATATTTCCTTGATGACATTCATGATAGTCCTAAAGAATATGAAAGTGGAGTACTTATTCAATTAGAAACAACTATAAAATAAAGAGACAACCTTCAAGAGGTTTCAAGTGTTGAAAAAGAGGTATGTGTTGATGTTGAGACTCCTAGTTTCATTGAAATTGAAGAACTCATTCCTTGTTTCCAAGAAAATTTTGGTGAGGAACATGAGGTCATAGTAGTGAATGGACCACTAGATCATGATAATGATAACATAGACACTAATTAAGAAGATGATGGAAGCCTATGGTAGTAGTATTAGATGATTTTTAATGATTATGGGACTCTTTAAGGACTTACACCTCCAATGGGGTATATTGAGGATGCTTCACGTGTTTACCTTATCAAGTGTCATTCACAATAGGAACAAGCTCAAGATGATGAAGAAAGAATTAAAGTGGTTATTATAGTAGTACCTCAAGTTCACAGCCCCAAACATGAGCCAATTTAAGATGCACTATTTCCTAATGCACCTCAAAAATCTCAAAGTGAAAATCATCAAGGCCTTGGTGACATGTGGAATCCATGTTTGGATACTTGGAAAGAGGTTGAAGACATTTATAAGTCACTAATTCAAATAAAATAGAATGAAGACATAAACTAAGGCATACCATCTGGGTTATTAAGAGAGTTTCTACAAATGATCATGACCAACTAGGAGTAGCCTATTGATGAGGCAATGATGGTGTTATTTGTCCTAAGAAGCCAAGATTGGGATGAGTATGAATTTTTCCTTGACTCACATAATTAATCCATGGACAAGGAGATGAATCAAAGAAGGCTTGGTTTTTACTTAAGGAGACCACAAACATCTCAATACTTCAGCATGTGAGGGTAGGTTCTCATTTTATGGGAAGAACCTAATTATAATTCACTTAATATATGATAACCTAAGTTCATGGTGCCATGGATACCCAAGAAACTTCCCCTTTGACCCAAGAGGGATAATAAAAGTCTAGGTTAGTTGTTCTCTTGATTGTCTTATTTCTAATAAGTGTTTATCAACACATGTATGGTGTTTTTTCTTCTTTATTTATTTGGGTGTTCTCCTTGTGTGAGTGTGAGGTTTTTTTTAGTCCTTGAAGTCTAGTTATCAACCTAGGTATAAGGGTCATATCAGTTAGGTCATAATATCAATGTGTGGATCCCTTTCTCAAAGGATGAAATAGATGGTTTTCTTGACTAGGAGGTAGGTCAACCCATGTGAGTTGATAAAAATGTTGATAATTTGGAAACCTAGGCCAAATTTTAACACTATTAGTCCAAAACTTTCTCATAAGACCCTACAAGAGTACATGAGGCTTCCTAAATCTTTTCATGATCTTCAAATGGTCTTTAAAGCCTTCTAGTAGTGTTCAAAGTTTCACTATATGTACTATGTGTTTATTGAAGAGTCCTCATTTGGTATCATGTTTTTAGTCTTTGGATGATATGTTATGTTTTCATGAGTTGTCCTTGGGTGAGTGGAAGGGTTTCGAGTTCCTTTTGAAGCCTAAAAAGTTTCATATACCTTGTTTGACAAAGTTAACATATTTTAACAAAAATTAAGGTATTTGAAGAAGTCAAGGTTTCTTTTTTTCATAGTATCCCTAATTACTTTAGATACTTATTATGAGAGAGGCATTTTTAAAAATATGTGGAAGGTGTCCAATTCATGTTTGAGTCTTGACATAATGATTAATTGTGTTTCCAAGGTTGTTTTCTATAGCCTATTAGTCAAGACTATTTCAAGTTCCAATTGGCCCATAAGGTCATCAAAATGCTCTTTAAACATGTCATATAAGTTAATATTGTAGTCAAAAATCCTTTGGAGAAGGTTCCACATTAAAATGAGGAGTTTCCAAAAGTCTTATAACCATTTCAAATCATGACAAAGTGGTTTCATATGCAAAAGGGGTCTTTTGAAGGGTCAAATATCTTTTCATTTACCAAAAAGGACCCCACACACTTGACAAATGACATTTCAAATTCCATCCATCTATATCACCTGGTTTAAAAGCATTTTGGACTCCTCATTTCCATCTTTGTGGTCCCCAATGGGTTTTCAAGGTCTCTGACCTTAAAAAATGAAAAAAATGAGGTTTTGTAGGTGTTTTCAAACTTGTATAACTAGGGTAGAGTCAAAGGAGGTCAAATATATCAAGGGAACTCATTTCATACATAAAATAAGAGAATCCATGATTCAAAATTCAAAATAAGTCAAAAACCCATTGTAGACACCCCATTTTGACCATAACTGACTTTTGATCAGATTTTAGATTGATTTCTACCAAACATTGCAAATTAAGCTTAAGAGTCACTAAAAATCCCAATTTCATCCATGAATCATTAACTAGTGCTTATAATCATGTTGATGCATTCATATTTGGGATATTAGACTATACTTAACAATAACCTCTCATGGATTCATCCTCAATCACATTGTAACCTAACAACTAGTAGTTTGACCTATGGACCCATTAAGCGGAGCACTTGAACAAATTATTAAAAGAGATAAAATATTAATCAAAATGAATCAACTAATTATACTAGATTAAATGATTATCTAAATTATCCATTTCAAATTATTAAATATCTAAAAATAAAAATTTAAAAATTTAAAATATCAAGCCTTTTCATCATTGCCTTTATGAGTTGTCAAACTCACCCAAAATATCTAATTTGAGAGCCATGCCTATTAATTGAAAATAATAATTACATGACACATTTTTAACTCAATTGGAGTTAGAATTAACTCATATATGGTTAGTTTTAACTAATCCCATGTTTAGACTCAACCTTGACTCACCTTAGGTGAGAGTTAACTTTGGAGGCTGTAAATACAAGGCCTTACCTATTGATAAAAAAGATTCATTGGTGTAAATTTATTATGCTCAAATATATGCAAGAATCCTTGCAAGTAGTGTTACAATTCCAAATTCATAACCCAACCAAGCCAAGCCAAGGTGTCAAGGAAAGGTGGAGAAAATGGAGCTTCATTGATAAAGACTTCTTAACATATAGCTGAGCAAGCCACTTTAATAAGCCATTTGGAGATACAAGGAAGGTAAAATGATGATTTTTTTTTGTTATATATTTGTGTTTTAATTTTATTCTTGTTACCTATGCTCTCCTTAGTGTCTAAAATATATGTGTTAGTGTGTTTCTTTTCTTAACTAACACTATACTAACCTCCCCTCTATAGATTCCTTGTTCACATAATTCCATGACCAATGGTACCCATACCCCAAAAATTTCTTCCCATGGTATTTTAAGACCTCTTCCTAACAATTTTCATGTCAAAATCCTAACATTATATCAAAAAAGTGGAAAGTGTAAGTTTATATACATTCTACAGGAAATCATGTTTTTTCTATGTAATTATGATTTTGTTTTTTGTAGTCATGGTATTACACTGAAGAATCATGATATTTCACTATAATATTTAAAATTTTTAGTTGATTTATTGTGGTTTTACTTTGAAATTAGTGATATTATCTTGATAATTTATATTTTTTATTTATAAGTAGTGATTTTTCCTGAGGAGTAGCATTATTGTTGTTATAGTAGCGATATTGTCTAAGAATATATGGCATTGCTTAAACGCTTATAGTATTGCTCTATGTAATTGTGATATTGCCTTCATGATCTATGATATTGAACTATATAATCATGATTTTATGCTAACCCTTTATTTTGTAGGGAGTTGTGATATTGCATATAAACTTTTGCTTTTACACTATAGATCTGCATTTTTTCTCTATAGACTTCTAGTTTTGAACTAATACCTTGTTCTACAAGAAGTTGTGGTTTTATACTGACTAGTTGTAGTTTTTTATGAAAATTTATATTATTTATTTGTGTATCTATGAGTTTTTACTGTGTGAAAAAAATTTAAACCTGAGAGCTAAATTTCAAAATTTATTTGTTCACTTGCTTCTTGCTTCTAAGCACAAGGACCTCCTTACATCTTTTTTAGGACCCAAAGGCTAAGGAAAAACATTTTTTAAACACTCTAAGATTCAAACTCACATTTAAATTTGGTGTTTTAAAAACTCATTTACTTGACTTATTTTCATTTTTTTAAGTTCTCAAACAATACCAAAGTGGCTAAACTTCATGTCATGTTTCATTTGGTGCTATAAAAATGAACTCACACTCTAGTTAAATGATGATAAGAGTTTTTATTTTTATGATTATTGTTGTATGTTTATTTCATAAGCCAAGTGTAGTGTATATGATCTCCCCCATCCCCTTTAGGGAACTTGGGTCATAAAAAACTATTCACTTACTACATTTTTTGTTTTATCCAAAATCATGGAAGGAACTTCACTAATTCCCTCCCTAAAAGATAAGTGATTTGGGTGACCCCAAAATGACCCTAAAGTCCTAATCAATTTATATTTTATGAATCTTGGCTTATAATAAGGAGTTAATCACCTCCCCATAGATTCTCAAGGGAAGTGTTGATCTAGTAATTCATCTCCCAACATCATTTCAACCCCACTCCATGATAGGGATATACAAATTGAGGTTGACTTATTGGAACACTGGTTTGAGTGGTTAACCAAGTTCTGTTAGTAAGAGACTACCTCAGAATATATGTTTAACTTGGACATCACACTACACTAAATAATTGATGGATGTAGTGGTTGTGAAAAAGACAATACTTTTTCACAACAAGCTAGTTAACATGGATCCAAATGATATTTTACACTCTAGTGTTAACCACAAATATGGGACCATTTAGAATGTACAAAAATTAATATTTTCAAACAACCCCATTTGTCGTAGATATACTATCAATGTAGGGAAAGTATCTCAAAGTTTCATGTCATCATATGAACTCTTGAAAGAAGAAGGGACCTAAAAACCCTACTTTTCATACACATTTTAATTTTTGGATTAACAACATTATTTCCTCTCAAGAGAAAGTATATATATGGAATTTGATAGTACAAATCAACCTTGTTATTTTTTAAGATTAAGATGATACATTTAGGTGTTTTTTTTTGTTTTTCATTTTTAATTACATTATCTTGAGTCAAAATTGTTTTTTATCATACCACATCCAAAAAAAGTCATATTTTCACACCACTCTTTTATTTGAAGAGGTGTTATGTCATCCATTTAAACACCACACTTTTGCCTTAGTCATTTATCAATACTTCCCATTTCATTTCAAGTTTTGTGCCTTAGAGTTTTTTGAAATAAATCATTTGTCATAGTTTTAGAGTATGATAGTGTCGTTATGTTGCTTGCATCATTTCAAATACTTGTTTCCTTGTATCTAATTACAAATTCAAAACCTTGTGTGCCTTCTTGGTCTATGTCCAATATCATTATGTCATCTATTTTGGTCCATTTTATTATTAATTTTAAAACTAAACATTCTAAATCAAGTTAAAAATTGGTCTTGATAAGTTCAGATTTAGACATTGATTGGTTTATACCTATGCCTTATGTAATTTTGGCTTAGACATTTATCTCTAAAGATTGGATTGTGAAACTTAGACTATTTCTTTCTCCATTTAAAGATTTTTTTTGATCCTATATTTGGGAATTTGGATATCTTATATATGCCTAAATTCCAATGTCTTTTTCCAAAGGTCAAGTTTATGTTTGAATTTGAATGCCTAGTTTGAGTCAAAGTGTTTCAAATTTGTTAGATTAATTATCTTGCCTTAGACCTAGTTTGTACAAACTCTAGTTTTTGTGTCATGTTCCTAAAAGACCTAGAAATTCCCATTTGTTTTTAGACTTAGTGTGTTTCAAAGTCTAGTTTTTGTGCTATATTTCCAAAATACCTAACAATTTTATTTTATTCTTAAACCTAGTGTTGTTTCAAAGTATAGATCTTGTGTCATGTTTTCAAGAGTCCTAACATCTTGCCTCTTTGTTTTAGACCTAGTTATTTTGAGCCTAGATTTTTTCCTTATTCCCAAAGACCTAACAACATTTTTTGTCTTTAAACCTAGATTAGATTTGTTTGAATCACTTATTTACCAAGTTTGGCATTTAGAGTTATCCATTCACTTTACCATGTGTATAAGACATTTGACATTAGACCTTTCAGACAAAGTTTATCATTTCTTATTTTTAGAGAGACAACTCCATCCATAGACTAAATTTTTAGACCAAGTTTAGAACATTTACATTTTAGAACTTATTTTTCAGAGTTTATATAACTCTAGGCCCATCTTCATGGAACGTTAGTCAGTGATTTGAATATGTCTCATTACACTTTTAGTAGATCTATGTACAATATAATTTATGATAACATGGTCATGAATGATGAATTTATTGATTACCCCTATGGTAATGATGTATTTTATTATATGGATCCTTATCCTCCTTACACTACTCAATTTGGGGAACATAGTTAAGATCCACTAGCCCATTATTTGGCTAACACACCTCCATATTCAAAGTAAGACCAAGAGAAAACTATGCAATATCTTACTAGTATATCATCGATTATAGAACAAGCTCAATAATAACCATAATATGTTATTATGACATAGACATATGATCCTTATTTGTTTGAACATCACTTATTTGAAAACAAGGATGAGGTTTTAGTCATAGCCACAGAGGTAGGGTCTAAGTTTACAATAGACTTCCCTTATATAAATCTACCTAGTCTAGTTAGAGTGCCTTTAAACATGCCTTATAAAAAAAATTGAATAAACCTCTACTAGCCTTCCTTAAATGATCATGCTAATGTCGTATCAAGACCCAAACATGATTATAAAAGGAAAGGGCCTCATGGAGGACCACTTTATAAAAATGCAACAAGTGTATCAAACCTATTTTAATCTAGCATGCAATTTTAATGCCATAGCCATGTCAAATGATCTAATCATAGAGTTATCTAATTCAACATGATTATTAATTGAGTTGACAAGTCAAGGTAATTTTATTTTAGACCCATTTGAATAAAGCACTTCAATTGATGACATGTACAATGTCCCATCTATTGAAGATGTAACCATAGATTCTATGTAGAATAGTGTGCCAAACATGGTGGATAACATGAAAGTGTCTTCCAATACAAGATGAAATGGTTTAAATACACTAATAAATATTCCAAAACAACAAGTGCCTTTAACTAATACCATGAGTGGTTCACAACAATAGGGGGTAAGAATTCCTATTCCCCAACCATAACAAGCTACCTCTAATCCTCAACCAATTACTTCTTCAAGCATGCAACCACTAGGATTAATTAATCAAGTGCCAACTAGTGATTTTACTCAATAAGTGACAAATGCTAATCCACATCAATTGGTGATGACCAAAATTACACAATAACAAGCACATTTTAATATACCACTATAATAGTGGCAAAAAACTATGCCACCTTAATAGGGGGAAACAAATGTTCCACCTTGATAGGTAGTGACAAATGTACCTCAATAGTCACAAAACAATAACCTTTACAAGAATAAATTTTGTATAATTAGAAATATGTGTCCATTGGTCAAATATAAATTTCAAACACCTAACATACATCTAGTTCACAACTAGTGTTTGTACAATAAAGAAATACCACTGTCTAATAAGTACCAATTAAACAACAATTACCTTTTCACAAATCCAAAGATAGGGCCTTGGTCCACAACAAGTTCCCCTTATTCAACTAGGTTTGATTAGTTGACAACAAGTCCCTACTCAACCTCAGAAGGCATAGTATTTTACCCAATGTCATATCCTTCCATCTCAACCTTAATTCCATTAGAACCAAGGCTATTTACCAAATCCAAACTAGAATATAGCCCAAAAACATGTGAAATTTCAACAACTATATCCCAATATGTAGATGCATATTCTTGGTCAGTTCACCCATCAAACTAACATTCCACAACAAACCATACCTCTATTATAACCAAGTCATGGTAATTAACCTTTAACCACCCAACCACTACCTCAGCTAAATATACCATCTAATTTACTAGCCAAATAACTACAACAAATAAAGGATATGATTTTTATCATTCAAGTAGGGAATCAAACTAAGAAATTTAAGTTAGATGACATGTGTTCATACCCATTCAATAAGGAGTATCTTTAGATACCATTTCCTCCAGGCTATAAACCACTAAAATTTAATAAATACAAGGGTAAAGGAGATGTTAAGTCCCACTTGATAGAATTATTTGTTTCTTACCAACTAGTGGCTTATAGAAACATTTACCTACTCCTTTTGTTTCCTCAAAGTCTATCAGGATGGATTTATAGTGGTTCCTCAGATTGCCAAGGAATTCCATATCTAACATTGACAACCCCTCAGATAAATTTATGCAAAATTTATCCTATAATATTGAGAATGAGATTTCATTAGTAGATTTAACTCAGGACAAGTAGAAATATGGTGAGAAATTTCCAAGTTATATATAGAGATGGAGAGTACGTACTGGTCATTTCACCCATAGCTTACCAGTAAAATAATTGGCTATTATGTTTACTAAAAATTTGTACATTGATATATCCTATCATCTAGAGATTCAGTGTACCTACACTTTAAAATAGATCATTTAAAAAGGTTTGAAAATTTAAAAATGACCTTATTAATAAATGGATTATAAGGATAACCTCTTTTAACCAAAATCAAAACCAAAACCAAGGCACATGCCCATGTTAGAACCATAACCAAGTTTAAGCGTAAGTGTCAGCACTAGACCATACTAGTAACTATGAGAAATACAAAAAATATAACCATAATAATAATTTTATTCAAAATGGAGTAACTAAGTCATCTCATGTCCAAATGGTGCAAACACCATTTGATCAACCTATGCCATAAATGCACCTTACTCTTCATCATTAGTTTATTCAAAAAGTGAAACCTATGTAGTAACCTAGACCAAATCAAAAAATATAGCAACCACCACCTTTGAAAACCCCTCTCTAAATAATAAGACCCACTCCTCTAGTCTTCAGTGACCTTGGTGAACTTATCAAAGTAGTGTTTCACAAGCTAGCCATGGCTAATATGATTAGTTGGAATATTATAAAGCACTATCATGAGGGTATCCTATATCTAAACTAGTATAGAGAGCATGAGTTCTATGATTAACATCATGTTACTATAAACAATCTACACCATTATGTGTAAATAAAATGCTTCATTAAAAATATGTTAGAAAATAGGGAGATTATATTAGATAATATAGCATCTACATCCAATTAGAACCTGGATATCTACCAAAACCCTTTTTTGCAACATAATAATAACATTAACCAATAAAAATAATAATGAAGTCCATAAAAATAAAAACAAGAACACTATCAATAACCAATTTGACAATAGCAATAATATCAATAATAATAGCATCAACCAAATGGGAAGAACCAAGGCCAAAATGATGCCAAGAACCAACAGACTTACCACACAATTGTACATGAATAAAACAAAGTTGTAGGTCATATTATGGGAGGTCATGATTCAACCATCACCATAAATCATAGACCAAGTGCTAATAGACAAAGACCATTTCCAAATAAATCCACTCAACTTACCTATGCCAATAATCCTTCCTTTACTTAGGACTGTAGCCAAGCACAACAAACAATGATTACTATTTTAGGGCCTCATACTGATAACTCATCATTGCACCATGAACATAATTAAGTGTAATATAAATTGAGACTTGTCCTATCTGGCCCATATTAATCATCATTAAGTTATAATAGTCCTATATCCAATACCAATTATGCAATTATAACTCAGTGGTCTAAGATTACCATTCTAGGCCCACAACCTCCTGCCAACAAACCAATTCAACTTATTGTGATATATAGGAATAATACATATACCATTGTTAAGTAAAATACATATTATAATGTGTAACAACTTCAAAATACTCCCACATAGATCTCTATTCTCTATTTTTTACGTACATCTACTATCCACTAGAACATCTTAACAAAACTCCTAGGCCAATCCTAAGTTCCTAATGACATATCCTTAGATGAATTCCAAGATTTGGATAGATATATAACCCTTGGCCAACATTTTAACTTTGACCAAAGTGATATGTCATCCCTTAACCCTCTCCATAATAATCCCCTATACATTAAAGTTGTCATGACATGGCATAAGGTCAAATGTGTCCTCATAGGCAATGGATCAGGCCTAAATATTATGTCTCTAAATCTCATCAAGCATCTTAGGTATGTACCACATGATCTATAGTAAAAAATAATTATTATCAAAGCATATGATAATGAAGATTAAGAATCACAAGGCACCATAAGCTTATTAGTTATCATTGGGACCTTGACCCATGATACACTTTACCACATGTTAGACCTATATTTATTGTATAATTTTCTCTTAGGTCAACCTTAGATACATGAATTTGTGCAATACCTTAAACATTGCACTAGTGTCTCAAGTTATCTCACTCAGGAATGGAGGTCACTATTAATGGGTATTTTCAGCCCTATGAACATTTCAAGCATTTGGAGGATAAGTGTGAAAGTTACAACTACTTCTTTGGCCTAGATCTAGTTCTCAAAAATGATAACGACAAATAAATACTAGTAGAATTTATAGAGGCCAATTATATAGACCCAGATATCCTTGACTCATCTTCACATATACCTCCTCTTTAAATGTTTAATCATTTTACCATCTCGACCAATGGTACAAGAGAGTATTTGACCCACAACACATTCCACATTTCTAAGCTTCCATAAAACCCCAATTTATATAAAATACCAAAAGCTAGGCCACCTTACATAGAATTCTAATGAAAAGGAAAAGGTAAAGTTTATATTCTAGCTCCTATCATTTTCATACCAGCCACTGGCCAAGAAGAAGACCCACTTACCAATGATAAATCCTTGTTATATAATGACAAGTTGGTTGATTGCTATGAAAATTCCAAATATACCATCCATAATAAGATCATGGAGAACCAAGCCTATGAAGGTGGATGCCTCAAGCCAAATCAGTAGGGAACTCTGAAATCAATTTCTATAACTTAATACAAAGGAACTTATGGTATTGGATTTAAACCACCTTGGGGTTACTCCAAGTATATTATTCATGTTCTAATGCCAGTGTCTAGTGATGATAATGCCAACAATAAAGTAGAGATTGATCATAATGTTTGTGAAGACCTTGCCAATACCAACCTATTTGATCTGCATACCATTTATATATTACCCCAATTATCTAATATAACCCATTTCTTCTATATCACCATCAAATTATAACTTGGGACTAACAAGAATCCATAATGGTTTTAGATGAGTTTGAGAATGATGAGGCCTTTTACAATTTTCTAGGCCTAAGAGACAATATGTCATAGGAGACCAAAAACAAGGGTTCTCTATAAAACTTGATCTTGTAACCTATTTTAGAGAACATGTGAACACCCTTAGTCAAAAACAAAACAATAAAACATTAAGGTTATAAAGTGAAAACCTCTTTGAGGCACTTTTGGACTAGGGTAAAAGTAAAGAGAAATGCCAATCTTTTGGTGAAAACCTATTTCAAGCACCATTAGATAAAGGTGTTCACCTTTCCTTAAATGAAGCTCAAGAGACCACCAATGTTGAACTTGATTTTGGGTTCAAGTTAAATTTAGTAGAACAACATGCCTTTGATAAAATTTCTTAGGCATTTCCTATAATGTTTGTGACATGGCCATCATTGCCATTTGGTGATTCCAATTCATCTTGTTTAGGAGAACTTGAAAAACTGATCCAACTAGAGGAATTTGTAGTTACATGTTAATTCATATCATTACCAACCATTATATAATATGGATCAACTCTCCTTATAAAAAATACTATAGTAGTCAACATCATAACTCCAAATGAACCAAAATGGATCAAATTAGGCACATCCCTCACTAAGGAGGAATGTGAAATATTTATAGAATTTTTGAGGGAATTTGTTGACATATTTGCTTGGGAATATTAAAACATGTTAGGTTTAGACCTTGCCTTGGTTTTACACCACATTATTTTACATATTGATGCTAAAATAATAAATAAAAAATTATGTAAGATGAATCCTTGTATTGCTATACTAGTAAATAAAGAGTTGGAAAAACTCTTAGAATTAAGATGCATCCAATTGATTGATTATTCAAGGTGGATCTCAAATGTTGTGCCTATTAGTAATAAGCCTAAAGGAATCAAAATCTACACTGGTTTTAGATATATAAACAAGGCCTACCCCAAATATGACTTTCCTCTACCGAATATCAACATGATAGTTGACCCCACAATAGGGTATGAAATGCTTTCACTTATGGATAGATTTTTTAGGTACAATCAGATTATGATAATGTAAGAAGACCAACACAAGATATCATTCATATGGGGAGAATTTTTTTATTAGGTTATGACATTTGGCCTCAAAAATGCTGGGGATATATACTAAAGAGCCATGACCATCATATTTAATGATATAATACATGACATTATTAAAGACTATGCCAATAACATATTGGTTAAATCAAATACACATGCCAATCATCAAGCCACACTATGAAGAATATTTGAGAGGATTTATGAATATAAGTTCAAACTTAATCTTAATAAGTGCATCTTTGGTATCAATTTAGGAAAATTGTTAAACTTTGTCATCTCTCACCTAGGCATTGAAGGTTTATCCTACCAAAGTATAAGCTATTATTGAGATGCTTCCACCTTTTAATTTGAAGTAGCTCCATAATTTATGAGGCAAAATATAGTCTATCAAGTGATCCATATCATAATTATCCAACAAATTCCATCCATTTACATACTGAAGAAGGGTATTACATTGCATTGGGATGAAAAATTCTAGAAAGCATTTCAGTGCCTAAAGGAATATCTTGCTAATCCACCTATTTTTTTACTACCAATTCTAGGAGAGCCATTTCTACTATACCTATCTACCATGGACAAATCCTTTGCGATACTTATAGCTCAACATGATGATAATGAAAAAGAACAATATGTGTACTATCTAAGTTGTACACTAGTCACACATGAGTAAAACTATACACTAATAAAAAAAGCTTGTTTAGGTATGGTATTTGTAGCCGAGAAGCTATGACATTATATGCTTAATAAAAATACCATGGTTATTTCCAAACTAGATCCACTCAAGTATCTACTTTCCAACACAAATTTACAAGGATGCATGGATAAATGGATCATGCTTCTAAGAAAGTATGTTAACCATAAATCTATAAAGGGACAAGTAATTAAAAATCATCTTGCTGAATCTCCCCTTGTAGATACCAAACTCCTCACTTTTCAATTCCTAGATGTGTCCATCATGACCATCATCAAAACATCCCCTGAGGAGCGGCATTGGAAGATATATTTTGATAGGTCATTCACATTGAATGGATTGGGATAAGCCTATTATTTATTACAACATAGGGGGATCTTATCCCTAAATCATTTTGTATCAACTTTCCTTATACTAACAACATGGTGAAATATGAAGCACTTATTTTAGGGCTTTACTAGGTAATACAATGGAATAGTCAACATATTATGGTTTATGGTGATTTTTAGTTCATCATCAATTAGGTTACAGACCACTTTTAGACCAAAGATGATAAATTGATGCCATACAAGGCCATGATCAATGTTATAAAAAAGTAGATTGCCAATATATAATTTTAACACATACCTAGGGCCACTAACAAGGTAACAGATGATATGTCCACCATTAGTTATTTTATCTACCACACAAACAAGGCAAATTAATATCAATTCTTTGTTGAAAATATTATAGTGCTTGCTCTTGAACCTTCAACTATTGCAATGATATGTGATATTGTTGGTACCAATTTTCATGGTATTCATACCTATATAACTACCTTCATGACCATATTATGCCAATAGACCTATCATATAAACAACAAAAAGCTTATACCCTCCAAGCCTCACGTTATACCTTACTTGGCCCAACCCTTTACCACTACAACATTGATAGAAATTTGATTCATTATTTAAATTTAGTAGAAGAAACATTAGTGTTACAAGAAGTTCATGAAAGAGTATGTGGATCCCACACTAGTGGGGCTATCCTATCTAAAAATATCCTACATACTATTTACTATTGGCCAACTATGGATGCAGATGCAACTGATTATGTCAAAAGGTGTGATAAGTGTCAAAGGCATGCCAATTTAATTCATACCCCAGTCAAAACACTAAAATTGATGATTACACCATAGCCATTTTCCATGTGGGGAATCGATCTCATTAGTAAGATTAACCCTACCTCATCTGATGGTTATAAACACATCCTTACCAATATCAAATAGTTCACTAAGTGGGTTGAAGTTATACCCATCATTTATGTGACTAGAAAATAGATTTCCAAATTCATCATTAGTCATCTAATCTACCACTATGGTATCCCATCTAACATTAAATTTGATAACAAAAAATCATTTAAAAACAAGGATGTGAAAATGCTTGTTGCCAAGTACAATATCACCTAATATTTTTCTATTATATATTACCCATAAGTTAATTAGAAAGCAAAAGCATCTAATAAAACCATTATCAACATATTTACAAAGATTATCAATGATGCTAACCATGATTAACACCTCCAAATATTCTATTCCCTCTGGGTAGACCACACTAATTACCCTACTCCAATAAGAGCCACTCTATATTCATTATTCTATGGCACTAAGGCCATTTTTCCCATTGAGGTTGATTTACCTTCCATGTGTATCTCACTAAAATGTATCCTATATGATGAATATTATAGAGTATTGTGCTTTCAATATCTAAATTTAATTGATGAAAAAATGCATGGTCATTATTAATACTAACTTGAGGTCCTAATAAGACTATGTAGGCAACACTAGATTCATGTTGAGGTCAGTTCAGTCACCCTTTTTCCATGATCTCACCATTTTACAAGTAATTTTAAGTTATAATGCCCTCATCATTTTATGATTTGGACTATTCTATGTCTCATAATTCTTGAATGAGTTGCAATGCTTAGAATATTTCAAAAACATTTATAATAGTTTAAAACCCCTTAAACATTGGTAAAAGATCTTTAAAAATGCTAAAAATCACAAAATCATGAAAATTGGGTTAGAATTTCCATGCAATATATAAAGTCATCAAAATTTTTAGGATGGGACATATTGTTTGTTTATTTTATTTATAACACCACCTTGGTCTTTTTTCTCCCATTTTTGGGAGAACTACATTAGCCTAAGGTCCATATGGACTATGTAGGTAGGACCTAGATACATGGGGTATCTTAGGTTAGCTCGACCGTACCTTCCTCTTCCTTTTGACCACTTCCTTACCATAAGGATCTTGGGACTTCTAACTATTTCAAGAGTAACCACTTGTAATTTAATTTCCCCATCCTTGTTGGTCTCAATCCTTACACTCTCACCATTTTGCAAGTTCATATTATGTGCATTATGTATTAAAATTTTATACATTAATAATCATAAGGCTTCATCTTACACTCTCACCATTTTACAAGTACTCTCTATTTTTTATGATCTCATTATTTTGTGAGACCACTATCATATTCCTCTACATCATCAATCATGTTTTCTTCTCATCAATTTTATTCTAACCCATATCCTATGAGAACTACATTTGGCCTGAATTTCGCATTGGATCTTGTCTCCATGGAACTATGTAGGTAATGTCCACTTTCCTCATGCATCTAGAGTCAACTTGACAACCCCTTCCTTTTCTTCCATCCCCCCTTATTTTTTTGTTTGTTTGTTTTGTTGTCTTTTATCATTGAGGGGAAATGTTTGTCATATTGTGTGTAATTTATTCCCTATAGACTAAAGACAAAAGTGTGTCAATTATTATTGTATTTTTATATTTGTGTGATTACTATCTAGCTTCGGGGTCACCCTATTGATAAGAGTAACACCTATATTACACATACATGAATAATTTATTT
The DNA here is from genome assembly GCA_037957365.1 of Torreya grandis. Lineage (NCBI taxonomy): Eukaryota > Viridiplantae > Streptophyta > Pinopsida > Cupressales > Taxaceae > Torreya > Torreya grandis. Next base: position 1,935,999 of record JARHVA010000648.1, read on the forward strand.
TTTATTTGCACTAACCTTATGATTAACCATTGTTTATGTTTGCTCATTTTTTTGGTTATTTTAATTTTTTGTCTTTCTTTTTATTTCTTAGTGTTTTGTTGTGCTTTTAGTTTATTGGTGTTTTTTTATTTCTTTTTTTTGTTTGTTTTCCCGGTTATTTACTTTCATTGTTGTGCCTTGACTCAGTATACATAAATTCATTGGGTGATTCCTTATGCATTATACTTAAGTCCATCCATATTCATACATCAACATTATCATCATTTTTTTATCATTGATGCATTGTTTTCAAATTTTTATTGGATCATGTGTCAGTCCTCATGCATATTACAACTAAGTTATCATGATGTTTTATATCATAGTACAGACTATCACGTGCTAAAATGAAAATCAGCTCATGAAATATTAAAACCAATGATGTTGTGATAATTCTCTTTGGTCACCTAAAAAATTCTTGATCTATCCAAATCATTACCCAGATATAGAGTAATTAAATCACAAATGAATTTTAATCCTTGCTAGTTAGGACGTGCATCTCTATACTAGCATGTTGCCCAAATTAATTTCTCTCCTCTATACTAGCTTACTCTTACTCAGTGAGTAAAAATTTAGTTTGTAATCCCTATTTTCGAATTTACCATATTACTCCAACCATAGTGTTAATGATTATAACAACCTTAGAGAAAATCATTGTGTTTTGACCTATCTGTATGTTATTGGTTATAGCTACCTTTGGGCAAATCATTCTCATTTTATTGCCCTAATAGGGAATGTTTTTATTGTAATAATGATTATAATCACATTTGGTCAAATCATTATTTTTATCCACCCACTTGGAGAATGTTTTAATTTTTCTAATGATTATAACTACCTTTGGGCAAATCATTATCTTTTTACCTTGCTATGTTGATGATTATAACCATCTTTGGGAAAATCATCCTTTTTATTTGCCTACCTAGGGCATCTCACTCTACCACTAATTATAACCAGATTTGGGTTAATAAGTCCTTTCATCCCCTTTACATTTTTGGTCCCATCATTTCTTTCTTTAGAGGGATAGATCACTAACCTTCTTTGCTAACTGCTCCCTCTTTGGGGCATCCAGGGCTCATCCATCATCTGTTGGGGCATTAGGCATACATGAAATTTTAATTATTTGAGAAGATATCACTATTCCTATATATTAAAACTCCTTACCAAATTGGTAAAAACTTTAGATACCCTATTCTATCCAAAACTAGATTCTAATCAGACTTTAGACTGATTTCTACCAAACATTGCAAATTAAGCATAGGAATCACTAAATGTCCCAATTTCATCTACGTATCATTAATTAATATTCAAAATCATGTTGAGTCATCCTTACTTATGATATTAAATTGTATACAATAATAATCTCTCATAGATTCATCCTTAGTCACCTTGGGACCTAATAACTAGTAGTTTGGCCTATGGACCCATTGAGCGGGGCACTTGAACAAATTCTTACAAGAATTAAAGTGCTAATCAAAATGAATCAACTAATTAAACTAGATTATCTATTTGTAATTAATGAATATATAAAAATGAAAATTCAAAAATTCAAAATATCAAGCCTTTTCATCATCACCTTTATGAGTTGTCAAGCTCTCCCAAAATATCTAATTTGAGAGCCATGCCTATTAATTAAAAATCATAATTACATGACACCTTTTAAATTCAAATAGAGTTATCCTCAAGTAACTTAGGGTTAATTTGAAATCATTCCATGTTTAAACTCAACGTTAACTCACCTTGGGTGAGAGTTAAATTTGGAGGCTATAAATACAAGGCCTTACCTATTGATCAACAAGTTTCGTTGGTGTAAACTTATTATGATCAAATAGATGAAAAAAAACTTGCTATATGTGTTACCATGGAAAATTAATAAGATAACCAAGACAATCCAAGGTGCCAAGGAAAGGTGGAGCAAATAGAGCTTCATTGATAAAGATTTCTTGAATATATAGCCAAACAAGCAACTTCAACAAGCCATTTGGAGATACAAGGAAGGTAAAAGGATGATTTATTTTATTTTTAGTTATGTTTTCATTATATGCTTGTTACCTATGCTATCCATAGTGTCTAAGATAGAGTTTTTAGTGTTTATTATGTTTATTTTGAGTTTATTTTATTAACTAACACTATACTAACCTCACCTCTATGGATTCCTTGTTCACACCTATCCCTTCTCTCTATCATTCTCCTTGGAATCATAGTAAAGCTAATCAAGTTTGTGAATGGTATGGAAATGAGGAAGAGAGTTAAAGGATAATATATTGTCAAAATTAAGGGGGTATAATTTCCTTACAATCCTTTGCATTAGTTAATATATTGATGACCCATGCTTTATAAATAAATTTTAAGAAGTCAAGCAGTCAAAGTTGTCTTCTACATCTACACAAGGTCAAATTTTGAAGGGTTTTAGTGCATTTCTTGGATTAGATGATGAAATTTTTATTTTAATGTGCCTCCCATGGGTTATCATAGTCCAATAATCTTTTTATCCACCACTAGTTCACACATGTGATATCAAGGGAGAAAGAAAACTCCATTTTAGAGGAGTTGCAGGTTATAGGTAATGGTTTCTTAATGTTTTAAAGTTTTTAATGTATGATTTTAGATTAGAATAAATATGTTGATTGAATTATTTGTTTATTGAGAAAAATATATTATCTTTATCTTCCCTAAGCACATATTTGAGTCATTAAAATAGGTTTAACTCCTTCAAAGTGTTGATTTCTAAACTTGAGTAGGGCTCCTATGTAAAGTGAAATATTCCTTATAAGTTGTGAGTAGAAGTGTGTCATTTTTGGAGAGGATAATAGGTATATGACATATTATATAGAGATATTTATATACTAATCATAATCTAAGGATGAACTTTAGGTTTTCCATACCTTGACTCCCTCGCAAAATCCATTCTCAGTCCTAGATTGAGACATGCTCTCATTTGAGCATCTACATGCCTCTTTAGGAAATTAAATAAATAAAAGATTATGAAATTAGAGAATATAGGAGTCATAAATATAAATTAGGAATCATTTTATTTTTAAGGGGAAAAGTCAAGAAGGTCATGCCACTCAAGCGATAAGCTCAATCAAAACACTCTAATTAAGCACGCACAGGTTGTGTTGGCAAGTTGATAAAAAATAATGAAGTGATGAGTTGAAGAGGTATATAGGATTGGAGAGGTAATTGAATAACCTAAGTGATAAAATAATATAATATAACATATTTACCATGAATAAGTAAACCTTAGTTTTCATCTCTCTTATAATCAAGAGCCTAGAATTAAACATCTACAAGCCTGACTGTAGATGGAGAACATGTGAAAAAAGGAGTCATGTTTTAAGGTGTTTTATGGTGTATACATTGAAATAATATTTAAAATATTCATATAAATTATTATAAACATTTATAATTGGTGATTATATTTTCATGAAATAAAGATCTCACTCTCTCACACAGTCAGGAAACTAGAATTACCACCTATAGCTATAAGAAACAAAGGATGATGAGTTGTGGATGGTTTGGATAGGAGAATCAGATATAAATTAAGGGACTAGAATCCTAATATAATATGTTTCCATCAATCCATGAAACCTATGTTTCAAATAAGAGTATAATGTCTTCACTCTTCTTATAGGTAGATTTGAGAGCACCTACAGGTAGGATCTTTAAGTAGGAGAGGAAAGTGTGTTGAAACATGAATGGAAGGGAAATTAAAGAGAGGTAATGAGGCCTATTTACTTTTTTTTCAATTTTATCAACCTAAATTGGATTCTCTATTCCTCTGAAGTAAAGAAGAGCTTTGATAGGCTAATTAGGCCTAAACATGTATGTACAGACTTGTACATGGAAATTGAAGATAAATTATATTTAGGGAGTGTTTTGAGGATTAAAAACCACCAATGAAGGTAATATATAGTTTTCCCAAGTATCAATGAAAATTTTACTCAACAAAGTGAAGAGAAATCCTAAGAACTATGCCATTATGGTTAGGCTAGTCTAGTGTCTCATAAACCCTAAGCATGGCTAATATTGGATAAGAGTCAAAGAAAGATGTAATAAAAGTAAGGAAACAAAATATACACTTCATGTGAGGTGACACATATCCAAAGGATCCATTTGGATCCAAAACCAAATTCTCTCACACCTCCTAAAGTAAGTATACCCTTTTTGAGCTCTCAAATTAACCTAACAATCAAAATTGGTCTCCTTTTTATGCTTAGATATATACAGAGATGTTGCATGGGAATTTTATATAATTAGGGAAGGTGGGGGGATTTATAATTGAGACTCATAGAATTAGTTCCCAGGTTGAGGCTCCAAGCTCTATGAATCATTACTAAGATCCCAATCACCTCAAAAACATTATTTTGCACTACATAAGAACTTAAGAGAGTATAGTTATATGATTGGTACTTTAAATATAAGTTTCATGGTTATAGGTGATTATTGGCATGATTATTAGGTTCCTCCTACTCAAGCTTTTTGGTGTTAGTTGGAGGGTTAGGGATCTGTTCTTTATGAACAATCCTTAACAATGTTAACTTCCTAAAACCCTTACTAAACCTTGGTAGGAACCTGATGGAGGAGAAATTAAATAAAATGTATCAAAATTCCTTGGTTTATATTTGGAAACACATAAATCACAATGTAAAATATAAGGAGGTTTTATTCATTCCACTATATTAGATAAATAATTGTACGACTGTATCAAACACCCTATTTTTGCAAGCTTTCATGTTGAATTCAATGTGCAAGGAGAAGTGAAAACTTGAATCATGTTTAAGAGGGTGATGTGAGATTTTTTTTACCTTATTATTCCATAAAATAAACTAGATTCCCTTGGAAGTGATTTTGTAGGCTTGGACTAGAGAGGCAATCTAGAGGTGCTAGTAAAGGATGACCTAGTCACCTAGGTGAACAAAAATTACAGGTATATACTATCTAAAAGGCACAATCCATGTTATAAGATACCTTTTTTGTCATGAATCATTATCAATAACTCATTATCAAGGTTATCTATAAGTTCCATGGCCATCTAAGTGACTATCACTAAGTGATTAGGCCTAGTTGCCTAGTCAACATATTTTGCCAACTAATGAAGAGGTCTATTGGCATAGAGGACTATTAAGAGGGTGAATTGATTACCACAAAATATATTTTAAATTTTACATTGAGTAAATAATTCATATTTCATGATAATTATGGAGGATGGGGTAGTTTATATCTAGTCAACATGTAAAAGGGATATATAGGCTATTTAATGATCCATGAAGGCCAACTAGACCATAATTCTACCTTTAAAACTACCAAAAGAAGAGGTGATTGATAAAGTTGGCATGATCATAAATTTAATGATCTCAAATCAAGTTTATAATAGTCTCCACCACTCCATCTCTATTCCTTACTCTCATGAAGATCATCAACCAAGCATGCCTTATGCATTAGAGAGGGCTAGAAGGTGGTGTCTCATGGACTATTATGAAACATTGATGAGCTTTATTTCTATATTATTATTCTCTTTCCCTCTCATGTTATATACATTTAAACTCAATTTTATTTGTATAGATCCTTTGGTGGAGCATGGAAAATCCCTACCCTACTAAACACTTATTTCTACCTTTGAACATTAATATATGTTGGTTGGTTTCCTTCTTATATGCTTGAAATTAGTGTATAATTTTATTTTTTGATGAGTGTTAGTGGTTGTATGTAAGTTCCCTTCAATTTTACCATTTCCTTATCTAGTTTTAGGTTGGTTTATCATCTTGGCAGGTCATATTGAGTGTGTTCATGGCCTTGCATTAGCTGAGTATGGAGATTGATTCACTAGTGTCTCTTAACAAACCTATTAATAAACCCCTCTTGTAACCTATTTTTAATCTCACATCCATATTTAAACTCTTATTTTTAGAGGCCTATTATGAGTTGGTGCAATAGGTTCAACTTATGTTCATGTCCATAGTGCAAGATAGACAGGTGGAGGATGTTTATGTTGGTGCATCACCTCCCATAGATTAGGTTTAGTTCATGAAATATTTATATCTTTTTTAATTGAAAATGTAAGTGGGATTAGGAATAGATCCTATATGGTCTATCAGGGGATCTAGCTCCAAAATTAGAGGTTCATCTCAGTCAATAGGCTATGCACACCTAAAGGTGATCCCATTGTATAATCTAGATGAGGTAGGTCTAAAATACCTCTACCTTAAGGCTGTAATCCAAATTGATAACAATTATTTTTTAACCAATTTAATGATTATAACATCCTATGTGCAAATCATTATTTTTCTATGTCACATGTTAATGATTATAACTGCATATGGGAAAATCATTATTTTTCCTACTCTACCTACCCTACTAGGGCAATTGCCTATGTTAGTGATAATAACTTCCTTTAATAAAATCACAATTTTGCATTCCATTATTGATTATAACCACATTTAGACAAATAAATATTCAACCCACCTCCGTATTGGGGTAAATACATGTGCCATTGCTTATAACTGCCTTTGGGAAAACTAGTGTCACACCCTTTGTTACTGATTATAACCACCTTTAGGAGAATCAGTGACTTCATCACCATTACCTTTTATAACCACTATTGTGGAATTTATTAATTCCAATCCCATTGCCACTATATCATGTCATTTTTTCCTTTTAAGGGAACATTTAATGACTTTATTTTACCACTCACTCCATCCATATGGCATCAAGGGTTTATTGATCACCCTTTGGGGTATGAACCATTCAGATTAATAACTTTTGAATTCTTTTAAAATATGTTATTTTGAATATGTCTTGTAATGCATTCTCAAATAGGGGAAATTATAGACACTTAATTTTAGCCACTTTCTTGCCTAAATCAATATTTAAATCAATTTTTAGCAAATAACATAATTTAAGCCTATAAATCACCTGAATTGCCAACATTCATTTGTGTAAGGGATTTAATTGTTCAAAAACATGACGAGGTGAGTTTATTTGGAATATTACCATATATTAAATAATAACCTAGTTTGGTTTTAACCCTAATCAAATTACAACCTAGAAATTTGACACTTTTGGCCTATCAAGCTATTAATTCATAAAAATTAAAATAATTACCAGAAGGTAAAAAAAATTATTCAAGATTAACTACATTGAAAATCTTAAATAACTTTGAATTAATAAAAATTACAAATCAAATGAGTGAATTTCATTTATCAAAAAAGGATTTTTTAGCCAATTATGAAGTGAAAGGTCAAACGAGCTAATAAATTGATTTATTATTTCCTAAATATTCTAAAATTATAAATCACAACCTAAAAAATATCTAAAGTGAGTTGTCATGCCTCATAAATATCTAAAATCAAGGTGTCGATATTTCATGAGTTATTTGACCCAACCCAGGGTTAGATTGACTCAACCTAAGTTAATCTAGACTCAACCAAAGTTATAATTTAACCTAACCTACCTACAATTAGAGTTATTTAAGATATAAATACAAGTTCCCACACTATGTGCCAATAATATTTTGTGTTTAAGGTTATTCTACTAGAATACCTTCAAGAAGCCATTGACGGTAGTGTTATAATGCCCATTTTATGTTGATCTTCACACTAATCCATAGGTGACCATTGGAGAAGTGCTACCACCATGGAGAAGCATTGATAAAAGACTCTAATCATCATAGTCTGAGCACGAACATACTTATGACAAGTACACCTAAAATTATATAAAAGAAGTAAATTACTTGTGTTGTTTTGATCTCTATTTTGTGATCTTTCCTACTATGTTATGTTCCCCCTAGTTCTTAGGAAAGAGTGTTTAGTTATAGTGTATTTTTATGCTTGATTGTTTATCATTTGGACTAACAAGGAATTAATCAACATTTATGTGCTCTTAGAACACCTAAGATACAATATCCATTGTAATGTGACTATTAAAAAGTGACCATTATGACTAATGGGTCCTACATTTCCAATGGTAACATGGTACAACCTTTCCAATGGTAACATTAGAGGGTCCACTTCTCCAACGGTCATATTAATATACTTTATTATTTATTTACATGAGCATGACCTCATAATAAATAATAAAACATATTATTATTTATTTAATGTTATTTAATTTATTAAGGTTATATGAATGCACCAATTAACCATTAATTGTTCCAACAAAATTGAGCTAATTAGTTGATTTTTACAACCCTAAACCTTAAACCTTAAATTTATCACAAATTTAAACATGAATTAATTGGCAAAATCTAAACCCATTTAACCTAACTATGTTTATGATATGATTTGAGGCTAGATTAACCCATAATTAGTCAATTTTTGGGATTAGTGATGAAATTAAGATAAAATTCAACCCCATAAACTTTATTTTTCTTATACATGATGTAATTTAAGGGGTCACTTGACCCAAATATCATAAAAAAATTAAATAGTCCACCAATTCAATAATGAAGGAAATTAGGGCTAATTTGAGCCCATTCAACCTAACTACAAGAGTAAGACTTTATTTGGGGATAAATTATTTACAATTATATCATGAATTAATCCACTTATTCAATTTATGAAATTAGGTATGTGATTTGTGTAATATTAATCCCTACGAACCTAATTTATGGGGCAATTGATTATATAGTATGCAACATATGGATTAATCAACCCTAATTTTATTATACATTAAAACATGAAGGTAATTAGGGATCATATGAATCCATTGAACCTAATTAAAATTTTATGATGTGATTTAAGGGGCTAAATTAGCTCATGTTTCTCAATAGATTTACCTAATTAGTCCATTATTACAATGATTAATGTAATTTGGATGGAATTAAACCCCATAAACTTAATTTTTAATATATATATATATAAGTAATTTTGGGGTAAATTAACCCAAATATCATTAAAAAATAATGCAAAAGGTCCACCAATATATTCAATAAGTAAATTGGGGCCAATTCGATCCCCTTCAACCTAAATAGATAAGAGCAGGGTGTGATTTAGGGCTAAATTAGTCATGAATTATTTAAATAGTCTATTGGTGAAATTATAGATTTGATTTGGATTGAAATTATTAATGAATTAATTTAATTAGTCAATTGGTGAAATTAAACATGTGATTTGGGCCAAATTAAGCATTGTGAACCTCAATTATGGCTCAATTGATTATATAAGATGTAACATATGGGAAAATCAACCCTATAATTATATCACAGATGCAAATATGAAGGTAATTGTATAATATTACTTGATATAATAATATTTCATGGTTTGGATTACATCACATAATTATAAAAACATAAGTTTAGATAATGTAATATAATCATATATCATAACAATATGATATATGATCACATAGGAATAATATATATAATGCGTATCATATAACGTGTATGATTTATCATCTCAATAGACAACATGTCTTTGTTAAACATTTATTTATAGGGTATTTTGAGAATTTTAACCCCACATAAATCCTTTCCATCATTATGTGTTTTCCATGGTTAAAACAAAAGGAATCAAATTGTTCTTTGGGTCCCCTACCATCAAAAGGAATAAAATTATTATTTTGGTCACCACCATCAAAAGGAATCAAATTTTTCCTTGTCTAGTCATGGGTAATGAAGCTCTCAAATAAGAGGAAAAGGTTAAAATATAAAACATGGAATAATTATAAGAGTTGAGATAAAAATAAAAGGTAAAAATGCAATCATTTCACTCAAGACAACATACACTATCTTTAATGATCCAAATTTCATGGATAATGATGAAATTGACAATAATAAAATGAATAATGATGATGAATATTTACCTAGAAGTCTAAATTATGTTTCAAATCCAACTCAAAGTATAAATTTTTTTATTTTTTTGATGATGAATATATGAATGATGATTTACCCCTTATCAGTGAATAAAATTTCATGGAAGCATATAGCGATGAAAGTAACAATGAATAAAATGTCATCCTACAACTAAACAATAAAACTAATAATGAAGAAACTAGTAGTGAACACAATGATTTTGAAACACCCTCTCTACAAATCCTACCATTAACAACACCTCCAAAGATTGTGCATTATAAAGACAAGTACCTGATTGAAGTTTATGAATTTTTTTTGAAACCAAATCATAAAAAAATTTCCAACCATCATTTAAGAGGACTATTTGATTTTTTTTTGAGATATTTCATTTGATAATTAGATTTTAATAGTCAAAATTTTCAATTGTTTATTTCATTGATGAAATTGATTAATATGGGACCTAAAGTATACACCCTAGGACTAAGACCATATAATATGGTTGTTGGAAAAAATGAAATTATTGAAAATATACATGATGAATATCATACTATAGGCTTGAAATCATGCAACAAAGATTATAATTTTATCTGGTGTATAATTACAACTTGTGTAGTAAGTGGTCAAACAAGGAAAATTGATTGATTTCAAAAACTAGTTGAGCACTGAATATAAAATAGAAAATAATTAATGAAAATAATTTTAAGATGTTAAATAATTAATGATGCCAATACCATTGAGATATAAGAATTCTATGTAGAGTTCTAGAAAGGACAAGGTTATAGCTTAAATAATTTCATAAATAAGGTAGACTTAGACTTATATGATTAAATATTAAATTCAATTAATTTCATAAATATTTTTTTAATTGACAATTTAACATAGGTTAATGGTGTTCAAATTTTAAGGAATTATCTTCCATTTTATAATTCAAGTTCCAAGTTCCATGTTCCAAATTCCAAATTCAAGTTTAATTTTAAAAGGAAGTTCAAATACCAAATTCAAATTATGTTTGGGTTAACTTTACAATTTATGTTATGAACTAAATTAGGTTTATTTTAATCTATGGGGGTTTCACCATATATTTTAAATTATGTGGGTTTTAGTATATGATTTTATCCATGTGATTTTCATTATATAATTTGACCCATATAAGTTTTATCAGGACATTCATACAAGGCTAGAGCTATTTATTTTAAAACTACAAACTCATTGAATAAATCTTATGTAAACCCACTTTCATATATCCTATAAACCATTTTGGTCTAAAGGATGTTAAAAGACCTATCTTACCTTAGAGGTTTCGGATCCGAGAGAAGAAAAAAATATGGTATAAAAATGTTATCCAAGATCTAGTCACTTTAGATAAATACCAACACAAAGGCTCTTTATTTTCACTACAAGTTGAATTATATTGCCTCCTATACAAAAATATTTTTTTTCACATTATTTGCTTCATTTAGTTTTTTACTTTGAATTATGTTTTAATCCTATAAGGCATACCTACTAGATTAAATGGTACTTTGTTTTCATATATGGAGTTCCCTTTGGTTTCTTCTTTAATGACAATTCATGATGAAAATGAAATTTACATTGAAAGTAAAAATTATAGTACTGATGAGGAATATGATAATGAGAAATAAACATGCATTGATACAAATGATCTTAATGAAGAAGATAGAAATCAAGTGAAATAATTATCTAAATTTCATCAAGGTCTTCAAAAATACCCTCATGAGATGAATAAAATCATCCTCATACTTCTTAAATCTAAAGTTGAGAATCAAGTAAATTTATCTTCTTTCTCTCAAATTTTACCCTTTCACATTATCAAATCCCCTACTTCCACTATTGTTACTTAAACCATTAAACCTATGCCTATATCTACATCCTCAAACACTTCTACACCTTTATCCCTTGACCTAAGAACCTCCCTTAACTTCCCTCAATTATCTATGCTTTGCCTATTCATACTATCTATACTCCTCTTGTTTACTACAACCAATGATTGCCTTGAGCAAGTGATTCTTCTTGTGCAAGCCAAGCTAGCTACCATTGAGAAAACCATCTCTCATGCTATCCCTTAAATTATAGTATCTTATTACATCACACCTTCACTCCTAAAATTACATCTTATCCTATAACAAATAGCTTTATGGATCCTAATCTTCCTCTTTATGAAGACAAAGTTGATCTTGAATGACATTTTTGTGCCTTGCATGTAGCTTGTCTAGATTATGCAGATAATGATAGATTGTTAACTAAGTTGTTTCTATATAGTCTTAAATATTATGCTCTCAAATGGTTCTATGATATTCCTCTTCAATTGATTCAATTTTTAAATTCTCTGTATAATTAATTTTTGGCACCATTACAACTCATATCCTACGGAATCATACATCTTCCAAAGTTGGTTTTTTTTCTTAAGAAAATAGAACACTTAGGTAGGGGTCTCAGGTTTGGGGCTAGAAAATTATTTTCAAGGGATACCATTGAGAAATTATAGGAGTATTTTTACTTGTGAATGGTCCCATGATTCTTTAAATTTTGTGAAATGCATGCTATGGATAAAAATTACCAATATTTTACCAAAATAAATTATTTAAAAGAAAAATATAAAATATTTGACTTGATACATACTTATAATTGGTAAAAAAAAATTAGGAGTAGTCATACAAATGTTTAGTTTCCTAGTGCTTCCCACCTCTCAAAAGTTTCTTTATAAACAATAGTTGTTCCTTATTTTAAGGTGTAGATACATTTTTAGTAGTTTTTAAACTTTTAATAGTACATGAGATAGTTATCAGTAAAATTATAAATGTAGTATCCCCCAACATGGAACCCCTCCATTCATTTGTGTTCAATATATTATGTAGGTCTCTCTTATTAATATGAATCTTGGTACAATTGGATTATGTGATAAATATTACAAAGAAAACCCTTAGAAAACTAGGTTGAATATGCATTGAAAATGTGTCATTCAATTTTTTGGTGCCCTTTTTGTAAACATGATTTATATACCATATTTTGTCATTTCAATAAATTTTAATCCATAATTTAAAAAAATTACATTTAATACTCCATGTTGTTTATATTGGATTAGGATGCTAGTAGATTTAAGGGTCTAATAAAATTTTTAGCTAGGTTGGATGGTTCTAGAATTTGTTTTCACTCAGTTGGAAACTAGTTTATTAGTATAATTAACAACATAAGTATACTATGTAACTTCTTTTTTCTCATTGATATTTGATACATCATGAATAGATAATAATGTTGGATAGTGTATACACCCTAAATTTGTCAAGAAACCATACATATCATGTCTTTTCATAATCCTTTCACAAGAGACTCTGACTAGAGAATATGAGCCTTATTCACATTAGCCATGCCTTTTATTTTGCTTGTCTTGGTCTTATTTCTTTCTTTGGTCACCTTTTTTCTTATTCCCAGTTATCATGAGATTTTCAAATGGTTATTCTAACTCAGCCAGGTCATATTTCCCATGCTAATTCCATCCTCCTAGGTATCAAGCCTGTAGGACAAGAGCACTAGAATTAGACTATAGTGTTGGACCCTAGGATGTCCATTTTTAGCACTACTATCCAATGTCATTTTGAGTCCCAAAGGCTAGTTTACCTTGCTTAATGAGTCTTAAACCCTTCTTAGCTTCATCCTTAAGTTTTATTTGTCCTTATAATGTCAACCAAATACTAATAAAGATCTCAAATTCTAAATAAAGAGTCTCCTATATAAAGGACTTCACAAGGCATTTTATATCTAACACTTGTTATTTTGGCACATTGCATAATTAAAATTAGTCAATAGTAAAGCTCAACATTTTACATCACATATAGACTTACAAACTTGATTAAGGAAGGGCCTAAATGAAAGTTCATTCTTTCATCTACCATGTGTGTTAATTATTCATGTTTCCTAATGGATAACTATATTTTATCTGAGACCCTATCTTGAGGGTTAATTTAGGTAGTTATCAGGATAATAGGGGTTCTAGATCATGTGATCATACTTCCCCTAACCTAGTTTTTCCCCCCTATGATTTTGATGTATTTTTTATTTTGTGTGTGTGTAGATAGAACCAAGGTTTTAAAATTTTAAATGGATCTACAATGATCTCTTTCAGCATTCAACATCTAATTTTTAAAATATAATCTCACACAAGGACAATATACAAAACTCAAAAAACTCAAATCTCTAGGACAACGTAGAAAAGGACTATAGCGTTGGACCCCAGGGTGTCTTATTTTGGTTCTCCTATCTTTTCACTAAATGAAAGCCAAATCTAGTCCACTAACATCTTCTTAGTCCTGTGCAATAGTTTTTAAACCCTAAATCATTTATTTTACCCTATTTTTTAGATAAGTTTATTTCTTTCTATATGCAATTAATTTGATTAAATCGATCAAAACTTGCATTTTTACTATATTTGATTGGATTTTCCCCTTACTCCAAAATCTTTATTTTTTTAGGAACTAGACCCTAATTTCCCAAACATAATAAAATATTTGGTGAATTTGACTTACTTCAAACAAATCTAAAACCCTAAGTACCCTTAGGGTTTTTCCTTCATATTTTGTGCAAAAAAATTCAATTTCAAATTTATGATTTTTGTATAAATTTTTGTGCATTAATTATATTAAAATATTTTTTTAGAATTTAAATTATTAATATAATTTTCAAAAATTAGAAAACTGTAACCCAAAACCTTATATTTCCAAACTAGGTCATCAATCCCCAAGCCTTCCTTACAATTTTTAGAAAAATATTTTGGAATTTTTGCAAATTTTTTGGATTTTCAAAATTGTTTAGATTTTCAAAATATCTATGTTATTATTTATTTTTTCATTTATTTTCTTAATATTACTTTTACATATTCTCTTTGGTGAAAATAAATAAAATGGCCACTAAGGCACTTCTTCCCTCTCATCCCATAGATCAATTTCTAAATTGTTCTCATAATTATGACAATTAATGGATAAATTTGCAAAATTACACATTAGATAAAAATGTGGAAAATGATTTTATTTACAATGAATATAATTATTATTTTTATAATGAGGAATATGATGATACATGTGAAAGTGATAGTGAAAAAAAAATTAGATGCATCTTCTTCTCTCGAACCTATCTCTTTTATTCCCTCTTCTAAAGAAAATAATTTTGATAAATGGGAAAGATACATTTCACCTCATTCTCCTATGCACAATATACAAAATTAAAAAATTATCCATGCACTTCCAAGTGAACCTCTTATTGGTGATAATTTACTTCCATGTGAACCTACTCTCTCTCTCTCTCTCTCTCTCTCTCTCTCTCTCTCTCTCTCTCTCTCTCTCTCTCTCTCTCTCTCTCTCTCTCTCTCTCTCTCTCTCTCTCCTCTCTCTCTACTTCTATGTTTAAAATAAAACAATATAAACACAATAAAATCAAATTTCCAATGCATAGTTCAAATGATGCATCTCATGCTCTCTCAACTCTAATTTATCAAAAGAATGTATAAATGATAACTCTCTTACTCTTTAATTCTCATATTTTAAATGGAAATAATGCATACACTCCATCCAAGAATAACATAGATGCACATAATATTCCAATTTCACATGATAATTTATTACATATTAGAAAAGAATTAAATTTTTCTTTTTCACCTCTCCCTACTGACAATGGAAGTGATAATGAGTATGATAGTGAACATGAAAATGAATATGAATATGAGAATGACTATGAATAATATTTAATCTATGATAATTCATGGAATAATGATGACTATTATGTACATAGTGAAGAAGAAAATGCATATCATGTTTCTAACTCTTCTTTCACTCTTCCTCTCAAACATAATACACTACCAAATGTTGTTTCTACTCCTATACATGATTATATTTCAAATAATGCACATGTTAATGATAAAATCACTTCCTCTACTCAATTAGAATGTGATTCACTAAAACATAAAGATACCAATGAGTCTCCCAAGCCACCCCTACTATAGTAGCACCTATTTCTCACTCTTCACCTAAAGATAATGATAGTTCAGATCCCTCTACTAAGGTCTAAGTTACCATTCCTCCAAAGGTTCAAGTGATCACACCCCCTCTCTATGATCCAATTTCTAAGTGTAGCATTCTCATGGCTAAAAATTAATGATCAAATTCTATGGTTAAAATAAACCACTTCAAGATGCTAATATACCATCCTAGGAGATTATTTATTTGATGCATGTAGTTGGTGAATTAAAACATCAAGTACATATCCTTACCTTTGAAAACAAGGATTATAAGTCTTAGATGGACACCAATGATTTACATGGTAACCCCTTTTTTAAAGACATTTATAAAATCTTCATTACTTAAGCATTTCTAGATACCATCATTGCCTCACATTGATGGAACTGGAGATCCATTTGTACATCTTCAAGATTTTCAAAAGGCTTTGCCATCTCATGCAAGTCCTTTGATTCTACTAAAATTCTTCCAATAGACATTAGTGGGGAAATCACATAATTGGTTCTTTCATCTACTCCCCATTGGCTCCTTACACATATATGATGACTTAGAGGAGGCATTTCTCAAATATTACATAGCAAACATGGGTCTTCATGTTACATATGAGAAACTTACCTCATTGCATCAGAATAATTTAGAGAAGGTTAGTGATTCTATCTTATGATTCAAGATGCACATGTTAAATTTGATCTATAAAATAGAAAATTTAGAGAATCAACATATCTTTATTAAGGGGCTTCATCAACCTCTCCTGAGCATCTATTATATCAGATAGAATCTTTTTTTAGAAACTTATGTTATAAATCTCTAGCCTTGGAAAAGAAATTAGGATTGATTGAGGTAGATTTAGTTGATCAAATTAATCTAAACTTCATAGTAGTAATTTTATCTATAGCTCCTAACACACAACATCCACCATGTCCTAAACAAGATAGGAGACCTGAACTAGAAAAGCAACTAGTTAAGAATAGAGAGCTAGTTTTTAGAGCATAACCTACAATATACACTATACAGGATAGTAATAAGTCACCACTATAGTTTGATTCAAAGAAATAAATCTCATGTGTCATATTATCAACACTATTAGATAGGAGGATAATCACATTACCTTCTACTCATCAATGATATGCACATATCTTACATAAACAACCACATCATCCCTTTTATAACTATCATCATATCTATGGGCATAGAGATAATTATTATTATGGACTTAGAGATTGAATTAATAGATGTGTTGATAATGGCATCATAGAATTTAGATAGGGGGCACTGATATCTCCTCCATCATGGAACCATAGACCGCATTCATCCATTACTAAGTCATCCCAAGACATTTCTATATAGGAATCATCAGTTACTCATCATGAGAGTAATGTGGGTTATAAGATAGAGCCTCATAAGAGATCTCCTATTCCACCTATTCAAATGGTTTAGAAACTAGTACAATGAGAGTAGCCTACATATCACATTATAGTCTAAGGAATACATTATGCAATTCCATATACATATCTAGGATAGTTAGAGGCACTGCAATAGAGTACTACTCCAGATAGATATTCACTATGACCAAGCTTTTTAGGTCCTATCTCATGTAGCAACTTGTTATGATTAAGATTAGATGAACCCACATCATAGAGTAATAGTCTAGAGAGATTCACTATGGCCAAGTTTTTTGGGTCCTATCTCATGTATCAACCCACTATAATTATGATTAGATGATAAACCATCATAGGTTTCAAATCCATCTTAATCTATCACCCAATCATATGCATCATAGTAGAGGCCACATGGTACTATTTCATGTAGCAATCCACTATGATTGGGAATATATGAGCCTTCTTCATAGCACACAACTTCAATTACACATTTAGTAAGGTTACATTTGGTAGAGTCTCTATGCATAAATACAATTAGTGCATAGCAGATAGTATCATATAAAATGTGTGTTTCAACATAGCATGAATAGTATGGACACTTGTTCAGTTGGCCATCAGGGTTCAAATAGTGATACAACATCCATTCATACTAACATCAATTCATAACTTCACTTGATAGGGTAATGATGGAGCCAAAGGGATAGCCTTTGCATTCTTGATCCACTCTTGGGGAATTGAGCACATAATTCCCTCTTTTATCCCATTATACTAACAACTAACATCCTAGTTCTAAATAAGCCATCCCTAAGCAAACTAAATTATCCAAATATTGACCTTACCAATATCTTATTTTTCCAATCTTAAATCAGTTTACTTTATCAAAATAATTCACCAATCATAAAACAAAGTTATTTACTTACATATGATTTGAAATCAAAACTAGCATTACACTCAAACAATCAAATCACATCCCAAACAACATTTACCAAACATATGCAACCTTAAAATCAATACCAAATGAATTATTTTTAATCAATCATTAACAAATTAATATAACAATATATTCTAAAATCCATAATAAAATATGCATGAGTCAAAGTTAAACTAGTATATATGTATATAAAAAAAATTTCAAAATATATACATCACATCAAATACAATCAATCATGAATGGGCATCAAGCCCTCACTCTCAATCTCACTCTCTCCTCTAGTACTAGTCCCATAATCCAACCTAGCACTCAATGACCCCACACCTCCTCAAGCTCCTGAATGCCTCTTATGATGACTCTCTCACTCTAATAGCCAACCATGCTCTTCATATAAGTTAGCTTACCACCTCTGAAGGTCTATGTACTCATCCTTAATCCTCATACTCACTAATCCAAAATTAGGTGGGGGCATCCTATGCCTATCTAGCTTAGCCCTTAGCTCATCTTTCTCTCTCACTACTCTAACATATGTAGTTGTTTCTATCACAACTTTGTCAAACAAATGAGCATGAACACTATCTATAAGTGTCATTCACTCTATCAAACCCTCTTCCATTACATCATTAGGTACATGTCATGTAAGCTCTTGGAGTGTTGACTCAATGATGGTCTCTTAGTACTCATCATCTCTACTTCCTACCCTAGCCTATACTTCATCTTGAAAATCTCCCACTCCACATACACACAAAGTATGAAACTACATTAGTTATATACTTTGAATTCAAACTCACAAGCACAAATGTATACACAATTCATATATAATTACTACTTACCTCCCATCATCTATATCATTATAGGATCTTCATAATTAGGACCTTCCTATCCATCAACATGATATAATGGAACCTCCTGATGCCTAACCCACCATCTAGTATATGCCTTTATACATCTAACATCATCTACATCATGAATATCTATAGTCACATCTCATGCATCCAAATTTAATGGTGCTAACTAAGCCTTAGTAAGCCTCACATGAGCTCTTGCCCTTGTTGGTGCCCATTCACTCCTCACCCATACCCATATTGTAGGGGGAACATATTTTGGTACCCCAAACTATCTAGTCATTTTCTCATACTAAAATCACTCATACAATCCAATACTCATGTATCCAAAAATTGACCCTCATATATCGTAACTTCACTCCATCCTCAACACACCTAGGAAATCCTCTGAAGGGCCTCCATATGATATCATGAGCCACAAATATATCTAAAACTCATCTATAATGATCTATCCTAGGAGATCAGATAACCAATGTACTTGTCCACAACTCCCCAAGTGGCCACATAGGTGCCCACTCTAGCCTAGGTAATCCAATCAATTGCATAATTGTTATGTGCTCATAAGCCCAACAATGCAATAAAGTAGCTACACTCACACCACCATTAAATTCCTCCAATGTAAACTTGTAAAGATCCCTATATAGGTGGGAAAGCATAGTCCTACTCTATGAAAACATAGTGCCATATACCTCTACACTATGCACACTCATATGCATCCTATATGAAATTGACACTCCACTCCCATCTAGAGAAACAAATGAGGCTAAAAAAATGGCCAACCACTTTTATAAGCATAAAACACTAGACTATATTATAACTAATAATAGAACATTACTATCACTACCTATCTGATGTATACTTGAATGTACATAAACAATATATAAGGATGTATGATCAATAACATCAACACCTGTGTCATCATACAATGTCACCTACCATCCACTAACCAGTAATGCAAAATGCAATACACATCCTCCAAAGTCACAGTAATAGCCCTTATAGGAAGCTAAAAAGTAAAAGAATCTACATTACACCTCTCATATAAGGTGACAATAAGATATCTATCCCATTACACTATACTTAGGTCACACATGTGACCCAACCCTACCTTATCTATGACAATTCTTGCATTAATAGATAATGGTAACAACCACAATGTCTCCATAACCTAGCCCCTACAAAACTCTCTCATCTACACCTCACCCTAAAAACACTAGAAATAGAATATATATTAGTCCATAATTCCAAATCACTAGCCAAGCAAAAACAAAAGCACATAACCAAGAAACATCTCAAAAAATCCTACCTTTAGGACAACAGTGCTAGGTATAGGATAACAATATTGGATATGAGTGCTACAACCTACATAGTAGCACTAGAACTTGGATAAGAGTGTTGAATATTAGATAAGAGTGATATAACTAGTGAAAATTGTCCTAGGCTACTTTAAATAGCTCAAAAAGCACCAAAAATAGGCTTCAAAATAGATAAAAATCAAGCGTTAAGCTTACTTACCAGGCTAACATCACCACCAACCTCAACTTGGGCTATCAACTACTCAAATTAGGTCACGGTAGGTGCTCATCTCCTTAACATATCTCTCACTCCAAAGCTCCAAAATCTCAACCTAGTCAATGCACAAATGAATTGAAAACCCATCAAATTTCCTATATTACCTAACTTTCTCAATCAAAGAAAAATACCATTTTACCTATAACTTAAACCTTGTAAATCTATTTTTCAAACCATTTCTTTTAATAAAATCATGATAATGATATCTTTGAGATTATGGCAGCTTCACTCTCTTAATACTTCATTTACCTACTATGGATTAGACATATCTATATTTATCTTACATTAGACATATACCTTGATCATCACCAATCAAAACTAATTCCACTTTCAACAACTCAGTCTAATCAATCAAACAACTTCTCAATCAATTCAAACTATACCAACCTTATTTCTCTCATTCTTCCACTAGTCATCACTTTTGGCTCAACCTCCTCTATAATAAATTTCAATCCTCTCCCCAAAAGGGGGAATCATTCCTACTATTCCTATTCCTACACTTACTCAGCATACCCATCCACTCTCATAAGTGAATACACCATGGTTCTTACACTCCTAGTATTTAGATTATCAAATTTAACCTAGATAGATCGAAATATACAATGATTCAAATTACATGGGTCACTAAACATTACTTAAGACATTCATGGGGATATACCTTTAATTTACAGATATATAGACTATTTAGATATAGTGGTTCAAATCATATAGATCCACAATGATTTTAGATTATAGATATTGTAGACACTTGAAAATGTCCCCTCACTAGTTTTTGATGTCACATCACCTTGTACCTATCCTTGACCTTAGTTATCTATTCACCTAGTTAACTTACCCTTAGAAACACATTTTTATACATTGACATTAATTAACATACCTAGGACATTTTGTTAAAAATTTTAAACATTTCAACTTTGGACCCATTTTAACCCTTTTTAACTTAGGAGTATGACCATTGGTGGTCAGCGTAACCATCACTGGTTATCTTGACCATCAATGGTTAGGTCTCTATATGTATAACATAAAAATATCTAGATGTAAGCAAGATATGCATGGGCAAAATGGAAACTTTCCCATGCACACCTTACAACTTTCTTTCTCAATTGGCATCTTTATCTTAGACCAACTTAGAAACTTCCTCTCTCTTTAGAAACTTTATAATACAAATAAAAGGCTCTTGGAAGAGTTGAGGATCCAAAAATATACATCCAAGCTCTCTTGTTTTCTTTATATAAGCATCCAAGCATCCCAAAACTCTATCCATGTGAATTTTGAAGGCTATAGTATTTTTATTCTACCCAATTTCACTCAGCTTGTCATTGGCTTCTACTTTGCATCATCCAGGTATTATTCCTCTTATTTTATCATTTCCTTTTTCCACTGTACCTTTCTATCTCAATCTAGTCCCTTGCACATCACCCCTCACCTATAAAACCCATATTTGGCCTTCTTCCCACTTACCATTCCACCCCCAACTCTATTTCATTAGCCATAATCCTTATATAGATAACTATCATCAATTATTGTAACTCTCACTAGCTACATCAACCATCATTAGTTATCTAACTACCATTGGTCAGGACAACCATCATCGGTTAGCCTAACTGCTAACGGTCATTGTCAAGGAAAATAACAAATTGTTATTTCTTCCCTTTTCATACCTAATTAGACCTTGTCTTTGTTTTTGACCTATCTATAAACCCTACTCAGACCCTCTAAACCTAACATTGATACATTTGTGCATGTTATTAACCCACCATGCTACATATTCTACTAAAGAGGCGTGTTATTTATTTTCTTGCATAATCATTTATGTTCTTATTAGTTTATCATCTTTTATTTCTATTGTTAGAACATTTTTATCATTAGGGGAGTGGATTTATAGCCATATAAGGGAGCTTTTACTTCTTGGATCTAGCATGTTGCTAAGCAATCCACCCTTCATACTCCTATAACAAATAATTTGGTTTAGTGTGATCTAATTATAGGTAGTCTTTCCTCACCAAAAAGGATCTCTCACTTCATCTAGTCATCAATGAGTGCATTGTTTATTAGGTAAAAATCCCTCATCTATTATTTCTCTCCTTTTTCCTAAAAGTTAAAAAAATAGAGTAAGAAATAGTAGGAAACATTCTAACATGCTCAGTGGGACCCTTTCTAGGTTCGTAGTTCTCTTTAGGCATATAGTTGCATTAGTGAAAATTCATGCTCTTGCATTTCTATTATTTCTAAATTACAAAAGATAGAAATTTTATCTATTTTCTTTCCTAAAAATCTAAAAAAAAAGGTTTTAATCTTAGGGATAGGTTGCATTTTTTCATCTTGCATTAGCTATATTTTTAGTTGTTTCTTATTTGCATGCAAAGACATCAAAAAAAAATTCTTTTGGGATAAAATTTATTGCATTCATTATTTTTCCTAATTAATTATTAGCTCACCTAGATTATTTAAATGCATTATAAATTAATTTTAGCTCACATATGTTACACTACCAAACCACTTACACAAAATAAACATCAAAACTTACTCAAAACAAGGCCCATTGGGATTT
Organism: Torreya grandis; assembly: GCA_037957365.1. Taxonomy (NCBI): domain Eukaryota; kingdom Viridiplantae; phylum Streptophyta; class Pinopsida; order Cupressales; family Taxaceae; genus Torreya; species Torreya grandis. Next base: position 1,959,120 of record JARHVA010000648.1, read on the forward strand.
CATCACCCTTTGGATCACCTTACCCCACCTGATGATCTCACTTGGATTTCATCACCAAAAGGAGGACCCAATTCATTCTCTAGTGTAGTATAAACTCTAGACAAATTATATTTATTAGCTAAGTAGCTTGACTCAGCTTCAAGTTTATGAAGTGCAGGGAGTAAGCCCCCAATACTAGGCCACATACCTAGTCTAGTAAAAATTCTTTGAGCACCAAAACTTAACCTTAAACCATATTTAAATGGCTCTTTTAGTACCTAACTTACAATCCAATTTTTCCTTTTACACTCTTTAAGGCATAAGCCAAAAGTGATTTAAAATAAATCCTAAGATTAATTACACTTTTAGTGTGTGATTTGCTTACTTTAAGATTTTATTTATTTTCTCATTGTTTGAGGTGAGAGGTTCATTATCCATTTATAAATTTCTCATATGGTCTTAACCAAACAACAAGTGAGAAATCAAAACAACAAACCACCATCTTATTCTTCTTCATCCTCATCCATGGGTTACACCTCAGATGTTGATAGATCACCACATGCTTCACCACACCATTCTCGCCCACCTATGGTACATCATAATTCCTAAAGGAGATCTATATTTTTATGCCTTTCTAGACAAATTTTTTATTTCTTTACAACAATATCTTAATACCTTTTCTTACCATACTTTGATAGCTTCAGTTCCTCCTATGGATCTACCCTATGGTATGCCATACCACCTCATGGTTAGTGTTATATCATCCTAACCTTATTTTAGACAAGCTTCATCTTCTACTATTGGTTCATCTACCACTACCACCCAGACACCTATTACCCCAACTGATACCTCTAACATAGGCTCAACTGTACATCTTATCACATATGCCCTTTTTACTAGTGTGATGTCTTCCATACCCATATATACCATTCCCTTCAGCTTAACCAATATACCAACCTCAACCCCCTTTTAGAGCTTGGTGCTATCCATACCACAATCACTCCCTCCCATTATCACTAGGATGACTACCCATTAATAACCTGAAAACACTTTAGCATTATCAACCCAAGCCATACCCCCATCAACTGACCCAAATGTACCCCTAAAACAACCATTATCAATTCCCATACAATCCCCCATAGCATCTTATCAGTATATTCCCAACCCATTGGGATACATTGCACCTTCCACTCAACCTTTAATTCCTATTAGTCTTGCCAAGGCACTATCCCAACCTCAGGCCACCACATACCAATATGTACCTACCTCCATACCTCTTGTCATATACCAATTCATATCTACAACTCAACCTTAACAAAACTTACCATAGAATTATGCAACTACCCAACCCCAACCCAACCTGATAAGGATTCTCATAGATAAGATGACCTAACTTGAGTCATCTATCTCTGGGTCCCATAACCTTTTATCTTATGACCAAATCTCTAACCAACCTATCAATGCATCTATCCTAATTCATGCTTATCCTCCTCAATGGGAGATCCCCAAATTATCTAAATTTTAGGGTAAGGAGGATCCTCAACAATATTTGAGGGAATTTTTCCATTCTTGTTACTTGATCATATATGATGACACCATCCTCCTCTGAACCTTCCCTATGTCTTTATTAGGACCCACCTTAGATTGGTATAGTACCCTTCCTAGGCATTCTATCTTTTCATTCTCCCAACTCACCCAAATTTTCTTAGAACATTTTTATATAAATATATCTAAGAATCCATAACTGACCTCTATACCATCAATAAGTTTGATGATGAATCAATTGTCAACTTCATTGCACGATGGTGAGGTCTCATTAATCAACTATCCTTTTCACTACCCCAAACATAAATCATTGAGATTTTCTCTAGGGATTATGCAAAACACATCACTCCCACCCTTTAGGTGAAAACATTTAGAACCTTTGATGAAGCATTCATAATGGCACACAAACTTGAGAATCAAGCCATAGATGAGGGTAAATTGAAATTACAAAACAAGAATTATAGCTTCAAATCTAATGATCCCTCTTCTACCAAGACAACCAACTAATCTAATTATAAATCCAAAGTTTTTTCAAAATCAATGGTGATGAAAGATGCCCCACCTCCATCTATTAATTAACTCCATCAAACCACTCCTTCTAACCCCACTTATCCACTAAGCTAAAACAAAAAATGTGTCACCCTAAACAATTCACACCTATAGGAGAATCATATGCCTCTATACTAGACAAACTACTCAAAGCTAAACTTATTCAATTTCCACCAATCAAGCCACCCCAATAATTTGACCCCTCTCACCTCATGCTTGGGTGGTATAAAAAAAATAACCATTATGATTTCCATCAAGTCATTAGGTATGACATAAATCGAGGTAACACTTTTAAGATTATTTTCCAAAACTTGATTGATAAAGGTGAATTGTTATTTGACATTCCTAATGAACCTCCCAAACATTATCTCAATATTTTCTACAAACCATTTCCAAACCATCCTCCACCTACCCAAGCCCATGATAATCAATTTGAACCATATTCATCTCATGAGGCACACACAATCAACATCATCCTAAATGAGCCCATGGGGGATGAGACTAAAATTTCTATCTCTCCTTCACCAAACTCACTTATGGAAGAAGCAAATTCACCTCTTATCCCTTCAGAGACCCAAATAGAAGGATCTATAGCCCTTACATCTTCACTTGATCAAACCATGCCCATGTTGGCTTTACCTTTCATAGAAGCAATTATTTATTTAACCACCTCTTCTTCTACCCCACCAAATGAAATGGTAGAATCCCCCTCTATTTTTTTGGATACCCTAGTAAAGGAAGGAGCTGAGACCATACTTCCACCCTCGATCAAACAACCATCTCCTCCCTTAATCACCCCACAAGTAACCATCATTTTGGAACCTTATAACTCAAGTAAATATGAAGGAACCATTCCCTCTTCTTCACCCAAGGGCTTAACATTTGAAATGACTGATCAAGGAACCAAACCCATTTACAAGACCTTTTCTTAGTTAGTGAAAAATCTAGAGTTTGTCTCATGACCTAGCCTAGATAGAGCCACCTTCTAGAATCATCTATGGATCCCATACTAAAATAGAGCTAAACCATTGACATCATTGGCATCCACTCTCAAACCTTTTATCACCCCATCATCAAACATTTCTTTCTCTCAAGACATGAGATAACCATATCACCCACCTCCACCTAGATCATCTCATAATTTTATAGCTAAACTAGACAAGAATTTGGGTATCCTTCCCACACCTAGCATCACCCATATGCCCATAAAATTAGACCTAACCCCCTCTAATATACCTAAAAAACCACCAACCAAGATGGATCAAAGGGTGTCATTACCTAAACCTCATCCTTAACCTTGATCTATTCCATTTCCTTCTCATTTACCATCTATTTTGGGACCCCACCCATCCACCATACTAGTCACTTATTCCATTTAAATTAAACCAATGCCCTTTTCTATGCCTACCCATCAACTACCCACACTATCAACTTTTTCATCATTCTTAGCTAGTTTATACCCCTCCACTTTTCCACCTATTATCAACCCCTCATCCTCTAATTCAAAACCATCCATTTGTAACCCAATCAAAGCTAAGCCAACCCAACCCAAACCATCTACCAAAGTTTCCAAACCACCTACCCTCTCTAATTTCAATGCCATACCTAAGAGGGTTCCTATTTTCTCAATGAGCATTTCAAAACCCTAAATACCTCTACATGAATCTTACTCTGTTATTTTAAAAAGGCTATTGTAGACATCCTCCATTAAACTTACACCTATTAATCCATTCACCCCTCTAATACTAAAACCTCTTGGTTCGATGATACTTAGATCTATGCATACCATAGGATGCCAAGACATGATATAGAGAACTACAAATCTCATGTTCATCACTTATATGATGATGATGATGATGATGATGATGATGATGATGATGATGATCTATTATCAGATAAACTACTTTCACCTACCTTACCAGCCCAACTGCCAACCCAACTAATCCAACCACTATCCCAACCTACACCTACTTCCTCATTCTCATCTACAAGTGTGAGGAACCAAAATAATCACCTATTCCAATCGAGCTCATTATCCATACTATCTACATGATTACCTAATCTCAATCTCAATAAAGGGGTGAATGAAGAGCCAATGCATCCATTTTATGGACATATCCTTTTGATTCTCAGCCTTCTAACCAAGCTTAAACACTAACACCTACACCATCACCAAGACCCAACATGTCCATCCTTAGTGCCCCTCCCACCAAATCTTCCACATTTATTCAACAAACCATGTTAAAACAACTTCACCAAGCACCGATGAAGATGATAATTTATGACTTGATCAATACCTCACCCCACCACTACCAAGTGTTGATAGAGGCCCTATAATCCATAGAGTTTCAACCAGATGACCCTCAACCTTTGGCATATTTCACTAGATCCCTCCAACATTCATCCATTGTTACATTTCAAGATTTTGAGATACCTATAGCACACTCTAAGGAATTTTATCATCCTCTATTTATCACCTCATACATTAATCATACCCATCTCAAAATGGTGATGATTGATGGAGGAGTTAGCATCAACATAATCTCCTCCCATGCTTTTAATCAACTATATTTACCAAAGAACATCATGGTCAAAAGCACAGTGGTTCTTCACTCCTTTAACAACATAATTTCCACTACCTTGGGGATTGTTGTCCTTCAAATACACTTGGGGACTCACACCATTCCTGAGCTATTTTATGTTGTAGAGTGTGAGTTCTAATATAACATTCTACTTGGATGCCCTTGGATTCTAGATATAAGTTTCCTCCCCTCCACTTTACATTGTTGCATCAAATTCAAATATGAAGGATAGGTTAAAACCATCAAGACTAATCCCAATACTTTTATGTCTTACAACATGACCTATAGGTATAATGATGTCCTCCTTCCACATTCATCTCATGCATAGTCAACCAACCCCATTAACACAATTACATAACCAACCGTAACTTTCATTACCTTAACCATCAACAATGATGAAGACTCAACTAGTACATCTATCCATTCTTTCAAAATTCCCATTGAGGATTCCCTAGCACAAACTTTCTAATATCTCTCCCTTGGATAATATTGAATTTTAGCTTAAGATGCCTTTCCCACTTTATAGGAATATGGGAGCCTTCAAAATGACCCTTTTTATAACGCCAATATAGGTACTATCTTCCCCTTTGGACTTCCTAATAATAAAACATTTTTTTCTATGGGGCACTTGATCGAACACTTCATGATCATATCCCCACTCCATACATTCAACCTTTCACTTCCAATTTCTCCTATCTAATAAATACAAACTTTGCCAAAAACTATCTTCATCATTGTTTTTGGAAAGGATTTGGTATGGGCCTTTATGAATAAGGACCTCATGAATTTCCCATTATCAAAACTTTGAAACCTCATAAGTTCTTTAAGATCGTATTCAAACCACCATAAAAGCCCACCTCACCAAAACCTATTGCTACCCCTGTAGAAGTAATTCCATTCTCACCTAGTTCATCTTCCCAATCTAAAGACTATAATATCATCCCATCCAACTTTTTTTTTTGATCAATACCATTAGCTTAGGCCCACTAACCTATAAACAAGGTGAACAAACCAAAACCCTTCCCCTCATCCATACCAAGATGATCGACTATGATTCACCCATCATTCATACCATTCAACATCAAGATGATGATTCTATCCTTACCTATCTTGGTGCAATAGATTCTTCTATCCATAAATTTATCCCTCCTAAAAACCAAACCATGCTTAATGAATCAACTATCAATTTTAACTTGGGGACCTAAGAGGATCCTCATACCATTGAACTTGGCCAATCCTTAAACTCAAATTAATAATGAGATTACCGCACCTTCCTTTAAGATTGTATCATTCTATTCACATGGTCTTATCAGGACATGCTTGAGATCTACCCCTCCATTGCTCTCCATAACATAATCACCCATCCTGAGGCTAAGCTAGTATAACAAAATCTTCACAAAATGCACCCTCACATAGTTCTTCTCATCAAATAAGAACTTCAATGTATTCTATCCATCAAATTCATTCAACCCATTGATTATCCATAATGGGGCTCTAATAGTTTTCTCATTACCAAACCCACTAGGGGACTCCATCTTTGTGTGGATTTACATGACCTTAACCTTGCATGCCCAAAATATGACTTTCCTTTACCCAACATTAACTAACTAGTTGACCTTATTGTGGGCCATGAGATGTTATCCCTCATGGATGGCTTTTTAGGATACAATCAAATCTTGATCACCCCCTCATATCAACATAAAACCACCTTCATCACTCCTTAGGGAACCTTCTACTATCGATTCATACCTTTTGCTTTTAAAAACATATGAATGACTTATCAACAAGCCATGACCTATATCTTACATGATCTTATCCATAATATTGTAGAGGATTATGTGGATGATCTCCTTAGGAAATCCAAACACTGAGAGGACTATTTAGTTATTCTTACTATCATTTTTGATTGACTAATCTAATTCCATGTTCAATTCAATACCAAGAAATACATTTTTGGGGTTATTTCTAGGAAACTCCTTGGCTTTATCAGTTCCCTTTGTGGAATTAAAATTGATCCTGCTAAGGTCAAATCCATCCTAGAATGCCTCCTGCAACAAACCTTAAACAACTTCATAGTCTGCAGGGAAAACTCCAATGTATCCATCACTTCATCTCCTAGTTATTAAATAGATGTCAACCCTTTCATCATCTCCTAAAGAAAGACACCTCCTTTATATGGACCAAAGATTTTCAACAAGCCTTTGACTCACTCAAGGAGTACTTTCTATCTCCACTAGTTCTTATCCCACCTAGGGACAACCAACCTTTCTACCTTTACATATCTATCATTGATCACTCTTTAGGTGTAATGTTGGATCATTGAGATGAACAAAACAAAGAGAAATATATCTATTATATTAGTCTCACACTTATAGTGTATGAGACATGATATACCCATCCTAAAAAGCTTTGTCTCACTCTCATTTTTGTCACCTCTAAACTCCATCATTACCTTCTCAATCACAACACATATGTTATCACCACCACTGACCCACTCAAGTGTATGCACTCCAAGCCATATTAAAATCATCATATGGCTAAGTGGCTCATGATTTTGGATAAATTCAATCTTGATTTTTTCATTAAAAATCCATTAAAGGGTAGGTCATTGCTAACTAATTGGATGAAGCCCCCCTTCTAGGTAACAAACCCATTCCATTAACCTTTCTAGATGAGCCCATTGTAACAATTTCTTAGAAATAACCCCCTTACCAAATGACCATGTTTTTTGATGGATCTAAATGCCATTAGGGTGGGGTGTAAGCTTAATTTTCATATCCCTTCAGGGTGAACCTCTTCCAATATCCTTTAAGCTTGAATTTGAATGCACTAATAGCATATCAGAATATGAAGCTTTAGTCATTGGTCTCCAAACTTCTCTCACCTTGGGAAACAAAACCATCTCTATCTTCAATGATTCCCAACTCATAATCAGCCAGGTTAATGATTTTTATCAATGTAAAATGATGTTTTGTAAAAGTATAAGCTTCTCATTGATAAGCTCTTAACATCTTTTGAATGTTACCAATTCTATTTAGTACCCTGATATACTAATAAATTCATAGATATAATTGCCTCCCTTGCATCTCAAATCCCCTCTCAACCTGTTGATTCTAGACTATTTGTCACCATCCATTATTTCATTAGGCCCTCATAAATTAGGTCATTCCTTCCTACCATTTTTAGTATAGATTCATCCCCTTCTAACATCTGGTATGATCAAACTTTCAATTACCTTAACCTTTGCATTATTCCATCTGACCTCTCAAAGAATGCCTAGAAGGCCTTTATTCAGGGTACATCTTATTATACCATACTAGGGGGAATCATATACAAACATAGCTTTGATGACCTTCTTCTCTGTTACTTACATATTTATGAGACTTCCCATGACATCAAAGAAACTCATGACAAAGTTTGTGGGGGACATTCTAGTGGCCTCATTATCACCAAAAGAATCCTATGCATAGGTTATTATTAGCCTACCCTAAATCAAGACTATTGTGACTATGTAAATAAGTGTGTCAAGTGTTAACAACATGCTAACTTGCATCATGTACCCATTCATGGACTTTAGGAATCCAAATACTATTGACCTTTCTCATAATGGGGGCTTGATTTCATTGTAAAAATCAATCCTCACTCATCTCAATGACACAAATGCATCATCACCACAACTAAATATTTCACTAAATGGGTAGAATCCATTCCCCTTATCTCAATCAAAGACAAAAAAATTATTGATTTCATCAATCGCCACATCATTTTTAATTTTGGTGTCCCTCATAAAACCATCACTCATAATGGAAAATCCTTTAAAACTAAGAAATTTCAAGCCCTCTATGACACTTTTGGCATCAAGCTCGGCCGTTCTTTGCCTTATCATCTGCAAGCAAACAGATAGGTAGAAGCCTCTAACAAAATCCTCATTAATATGTTAACCAAAGTTGTAATTACGTTAGGCCAAAATTGGCACCTACACATCCCATTTGCTTTGTGGGCCTATCACACCAACATTTAAAGTTATATGAGTGATACACCTTTTCCCCTAGTCTTTGGCATAGAGGTCATTTTACCTCTCAAATTCCAAATCCCTTCTCTTCACATATCCTTACAAGACATCATTTATAAAGATTAATATTGACAAGAACACCTCACATGCCTTAAGTTGCTTGATGAGCATCACCTTACCATCCTTAATCATATTCACCTTTACCAAGAGTGTATCACCCATGCTTACAAAAAAAATCTAAAATAATGTGAATTTAACATTGGATACCTCATCCTAAAATAAAACCAAGTAAATAATATGGAGAAAAGCAAAAAGGGCAAGTTTGTTTTCAATTGGCTTAGACCCTATATCATCACCAATAAGATCAAGAGCTTATCATTTGTCTTCTATTAAAGGCAAACCATAACCTGAACCTCTCAATGCTTCACATCTACATCTTTTCTACTATTAAGAGAGATCTAAAAGAACCCTATGGTCTAACTTAAGCTTGCCCCTTTGTTTTATGAGATTTACCCCTTAATTATCCTATTACCCTATTTCTCTTTGGGACATTTGATTACAAAAGTCCCATGTGATTATCTATCATAGTTTTAGCCCAATCTTAAACATGGGTACCATGGCTCTACCCATGGCATGGTTCTCATGGATATTTTTTGTCTTTAACTAGATGAAATTCCATGGTCATTTATTTCCCAAAAATCACTTTTCCTTACCTAACAACCACCTTTTGTGGTAAAAATATTACCTCAATAAGGTCAACCTCTAATCTTGGATAGATGGGTCCATGTCTAATAAAACATTAAAATGTTCTCTATGGGATATAACATATTATTTGGGTCCATTTTATTAGAGACAGACTAATCTCTCGAAGGATGGCTACTAAATACGATCAAAATAGATAAACTAATCCTTCAAAGGTTAATTATCAAACATTTATTCATACTTAGACCACTCCCTTGAAGGATGGCTAAGCCAAAATGTCAAAAATAATCTATTCATAAAAGCCACAATCAACTCAATCAAATCACTTTAATCTTCCCACATTGATCAAATTCACCTCTCTTATAAAAACAAGTAATACATGACCTTATTATCCTAACAAAGGGCTGCAATCGATTCTCTCATAATAAAATATATATTTGTAGACTTATTACATCAATCAATCTACACCTTGTAAAGACATGGACTTGTCTATTTTGGTTCTTAGGTCACCTATAAAAAGGATAATTAAATCCACATTAGGTTCCTATCTTATCTATTTTTCTCTCCATTTAAATGTCATCTCCTTTTCCATATACCCTCTATAAATCAATACACTATGAACTCACTTGGCAACATTACATTTATAATGATACCTTTTCACTAGAAATGTCCTAATATGAAGCCTATATGAAAGGTTTATTTTCATTAATATCAATCCACTCTAGTTTTAATAGGGTTTAAGCCAATGAACCCAAGACACCTTTTTCTTACTCTCTTTTATATTGATTTACGAAGATGTTTCTACCTACACTTACATTAAATCCTTTCTATATTAATCATAACAATATTAAAATAGAATATATTCCACAATGAACAAAACCTCATAATCAAAATAAACACATCATACAAACTATTTTATTTCACAAAGTTACATCACATTTGCACATTATTTATTAAAGTATGTACATCATAAGCATTAATCACAAATTAGAATCTATCGATATAATCCAAATACCATCATCATCAAACCATATATCATCACATGACTATACTAAGAACATCAAAAACCATAATCATAAGTCCATAAGTAATCCTCATCCATAAAATCTAAAATTATCCAAATCATAAATCAATAATAGTCATAAAATAATCACATCATAAAACATGAATGAATGTATATCATAAAAACACAAAAATCACCATAAAATGTATAAATCATCTCATATAAATCATCTAAATCATATAAATAAAAATGTGTCAATACATGGATATATCTCTCTCACTCATATACATCTTGCATCGATGGCATGTAGGCTGGTATCAAAATACATATTTACATATCACAAAAAAAAACAAAATATGTATCCAATCTCATAACAGACCAATACCTAGAGCACAACTACCACTAGTTTGATATGTACCTATACCTAGCGATGGTTCCCCCAGGACCCCTATCTGACCCACTATTATAGCCCACTAAATTGGGGTACCAATCATGGCCCTACCACCCATGCTAGCTCTATACTGAGTAAACCTCACAGCATGGGATAAATGATCAAATACCATCACCTCATAATAACGAAGCTCTTATATAGTGGCTAAATAATGTACCTATAACACTGAATCTATTGGCCCTCCTACTACTATTGATGCCATACCCACACCAATCTTCCCCTATAATACACCTACTTGGCCCTATAAACTAGCTACCTACCCCTATAACATAATGACCTAGGCCCATGCCTAGTCCCTCTTCATCATCACAACCCCCACCTATCCCTAAAGATATATAATCTATCCCTACAATGTGGTCACCTACCCCTATAATGTTATAATATGGGCCTGGACTACAGCTAATGCCATAGCTGACTATGGATCACCTTGTGCTAGATCTATATCCATGGGTCTTTGACTCCTTTTGCCCCAACCAAAATTGACTACCACATACCTACCCTAGAACCATGTAAGATAATCAATTATGATGCCTACATCATCTCTCACCCTATCAAGAAGCTCCTCATAAACTAACTCCTCTTGTGGCTATGGCTCCAGTAGTAAAAACTTTGCATCCTCCCTCTTATACTGAGCAAAATTAAGAGGAATACCTTGTATAAGTCTAAACTATCTCCACACCCTCTCAAATTGGATGTGCTTGGTCTCACCATCCCATTTACCATATATCCATCTCTAGCTCTATAGTGAGTATGTATGTTACCTATATCTAACCCACATAGGCCAAGTCATGTATGGCCTATTAGTGTAGGTTTTTATTTTTCCCTATTTATTAATTAGGGAATATCATATATTTGTGCATACATGGAGTTTTCCTACATTCGTGGGATAGGCTAGCTTATGTGGAGATTGTGTGTCATATTTGTGTCATAAGGTGTCATAAGAATGGCATAAGATACTCCTATTCCGGGTATGGGAGTTATTTCTCTATTCTTAGCACCTTGTCACCACCTTTTGAGGAGTCTATTCTTGGGGTGCTTTGACCACCATTTGTGGAGGAGTTACTTTCTAGCTCTCCTATATGTATTCTTCATTTTGGCCATTTCAGGTTACTAATTCAGATTTGGTTTCTCCATTTTGTTTTGTACAATTTATCTTCTTGTTATTGTCAAATTGCTTTAGCATCTTTGTGGTGTGCACTTGTTCATCTTGTGTGATCACGTCTTCATTGCACTCGTGTTATCCGGATTCTGGCAACAACTTCGATATGGTATCAGAGCAAAACCGGTAATCTTGTGTATGTTTTTGCTTTTAGCTTATTTTGAAATCAAGAGGAGTGGAGTTTTTTATTTTTGATCAAAATTAAAAATAAAAATTCTGTCCAAATTTGGTATTGGTTTCTTGGGAATCCTTGGCCTTTGGTTGTCTTCACCTCAGGGAGCAGCATTCAACAACAGAAGGAGGAAGGTTGGCACTTAGTTCTAGCAAGGAGCAGCAGTAACTTCATACCTGCAAGGCGCCTCATACAGTCCATTTTTTTGGAAGACCAGCTTATGCAATCTGCATTTTTTTGGTAAGAGGTCTGCATTTTTTTGTTACTTGTTTTCTCCAGCTTGAGCAAAGACAGAGGATGCCACCTTCCAGCTTGCTGCTCCAGCTGATCCACGCCACTGTGTCCAGGCGCAGTCCAGACCAGGTGCAGCCCAGACCAGGCGCTGCCCAGACCAGGCGCAGCCCAGACCAGGCGCTGACCAGTCCAAGCACTGCCTTTCTTTTGGTTCAAACGCTGCTGCCACATTTGACTGCTAGTGCCACAATATTCTTGGACGCTTAGGATTCGATGTAGCAGGCGCTGTCTTCAAGACTATTTTCTGTTTCCAACGCCTTGTTCAGACTTTGTTCTTGGTTTCCAAAGTCTTTTTTAGTGGGTCCTCTCTCTCTCCCACTCTCTCTCCTTGTTTTATTGGCAAAACTACTTTTCATGATTATTCTGATTTTATATCAGTCATTTAATGTTTGATTTAAAATCAAATTTGAATTAGCATTCAAAAAGACAGTTTAGAGGTTTAATTTAAAACTTGTATCTTCCCCTGTCGAAGACGAAGGGTGAGGTCCGGGTTGGTAGGAGGCCAATTACCCCTCACAAAAACCTCATTTGGATTCTTCATTTCGTGCCAAATCCAACGAGTGGTTGGAAGGCCACTTTCTCTCCTCATAACAAGCATTTTTTAACGTTTTAGTGCTTTTTTTTTGTAAAACACTAGTTTACGGGAAAATTGTAACTTTAAAATCTTGCAAACGGTAGCTCAGTTTTGGGTGCCATTTTTTGAAAAAGTGCTTGTAATTCAATTCTCCACAGCGTAGACTTGTTATTTTTAAAAAACGCACTAGTTTGTAAAGTGCCAAAATTTGGGTCTCCTAGGACGCATTTTCGGCTGAGTCCGACGTCCTGTTTGCTTTTGTCTTGCACTGATTGCTCTAAGATGCATTTTCAGCTGAGTCTAACATATTTTGAGCGTGCACTTGCATACTTGGGGGGGGGCTCAATATTTCATGGGGGTGTGATTTCTTTCCATAACTTGCAACTTCACTTTCATTCTCCTTTCTGCATACAATCACAACTTGCAATCAGCACAACTTCACCTAATTTCAGCTAAAAATAGATTCTTTTCAACTCAAACCCCTAACACCCTTCAACTATCATGAATGGAAAGTTAAAATGTCTATCATTCTTAGAAGTAAAGGATTGTATAGGATCACAATGGGTACAGAAGTAGAACCTAATACAGATGCTAAAAAGGTTAAGTGGTACAACCGTAGTGATGAAGCCTTTGGGTTACTGAGTTTGTCCGTGTCTCTAGAACTACTCTTCCACTTAGAATCCTCCCAAACTCCTAATGACATATGGGACACCTTATAAAAGTTGTTTGGGAAGCTTGATGAGATGAGAGGCCATGAGCTCGAAAACGAACTCATAAGTCTAAGTCCTAGTAACTTTGACACCCTACAGGGCTTCTTTACTAAGTTTAAGGCCCTTAGATTGCAATTGAAATAATGTGGGATAGAGAAGAAAGATGATCAACTCATACTTTCTATTCTCGCAAAGTTAGGTCCAAGTTATTCAGTCTTTGTCTCCACTTTCCATGCCACTAAAAGTGCCCTTGGCACTGCATGGAAAATGCCTTCTTTGGATTCATTCATTGCTGACTTGACTAGGGAGCAAGATAAGCTAATTTAGATGGGCACAATGAAGTCTAATCAACCCCAAGCTTTGATAGCTGGAAATGGTAAGGACAAGACTTCAACAAAGGAGAAGAAGAAAAAGAACAAGGATCAAGAGAAAAAGAAAGAAAACACCAACCTTGCCAAAAACAACACTGAGTCTTCATCTTCCAATGTTAAACCTAAGAAGGAGAAGGTTAAGTGTGGCTATTGTAAAAAGAATGGGCATGATGAACACAAGTGCATGAAGAAACAAATAGACCACCTAACTCATCTTCTAGAGAAGAACAACATAGGTGTTCCTGAGTCCATCAAGAAGAATTCATCAACCCAAGATTCTACTAAGGCAAAGGGCAAGGGTAAGGAGAAAGAAAAGAGCAAGGCCCTTGTAGCTACAATAGCTTCCACATCTTCATGGGTCATTGACTCAGGTGCTTCTCACCACATGGGCTCTTCACTAGTTGAGTTTTCATCTTTAGAGCCTTGTAGCATGACTTCAATTAGTTTGGGTGATGACACATCAGTTTCTGTTGCAGGGAGAGGGTCAGTTGAAATGGAAGGAGGAACATTCAACAATGTTCTAAGTGTTCCTTCTCTTTCAACCAATCTCCTATCAGTGTACCAAATCACTCACATTGGTCAGGGCATGAGAGTTGAGTTTTCACCAGATTCTGTATCTATCAGGGAGTTGCATAGTGATACTACAGTGGCAGTGGCAAGGGTAGATCACCAAGCAAGGTTATACACCTTTTCACATTTTGCATCAGATTCTTCTCCTAGCATTGCTGACTCATTCAGATGGAGTTAGCAAATTATGGCATGAGCGGTTTGGCCACCTTAACTACCGCTACCTTGAACAACTTTGCAAAAATGACATGGTCATTAGCTTGCCTCGTGTCCAATTCTCAAAAGGACTTTGTGAGGGGTGATCCCTTGGGAAGCATCCTGAAGCAAAATTTGACAAAGGCAAAGCTTGGAGGGCTTCACAACCTTTGGAGTTAGTCCACAGTGATGTATCGGGACCCTTTCCCAAACCATCTTTCACAAGGGCCAAGTACATCCTCACCTTCATTGATGATTTCTCTAGGTACACTTGGATATATTTTCTCAAACAAAAGTCTGAAGTGTTTGAATATTTTCTAGACTTCAAGGCTCTTGTTGAGAAATAGAGTGAGAAATCCATCAAGGTTCTACGAACTGATAATGGAGGAGAGTATGTCAGCATCAGGTTTGAGCATTTTTGCACCACAGAGGGGATTGATTTGCAGCGCACAGTCACCTACAGTCCTTCACAAAATGGGGTTGCAAAATGTAAGAATAGGTTCTTGAAAGAGATGGGTAGCTGTATGATTCACTCCAAATCCATAGCACCACAGTACTGGACCGAAGCCATCAATTGTGCTTGCTACATTCAGAACAGGGTTCCTCATAAAGCTTTGAAAGGGATAACACCCTTTGAAGCTTGGCATAAAAGGAAACCTGATGTTGAGCACCTTAGAGTTTTCAGATCCCTAGCCATGGCCCACATTTCAAAGAAGAAACACAAAGCTATGGAATGTCAGTCCAAGCCTTGCATCTTTGTAGGATATCCGGATGGTATTAAGGGATATCGCCTTCTAGATCCCGTCACACATGAGTTGTTCATCGAGAGAAATGTCCATTTTCAGGAGAGTCCTAGAGACTCAACACTTGACACTTCTTCTCCCTCATCGGATCTACTTCTTCATGATGATTCCTCGTCAGATTTAGATCAGCCACAGCAGGTTCTTGAGCCAGAGTCATCTTCTTCTTCTTCAAATTCAAACAGTGAGGATAGTGATGCAGTGTCATCCACCTCTAGTAAATCAGAGGATGAGGAGTTAGCACCTGACTCACCCACTTCTAGGCCACTTTGGGCCAGACCAACACTTGAGAGTGCTGGCACATGGGCAGGAGACCCCGCAGATGACAGATGTACCAGGGGGATTTTCAGAGAGATCCACATGCCTTCTTTGCTTCAGTTTCAGATCCACAAACTTTTCGAGAGGCATCAGGGGTACCTGAGTGGGATAGTGCTATGGAGGAAGAATATTCTTCCTTAATCAAAAATCGCACTTGGGATTTGACTTCACTTCCTAAGGGAAGAAAGATGGTTCGATGTAGGTGGATATATCGGACCAAATTTGCTGCAGATGGGTCGGTTGATAAGTATAAGGCGCGATTGGTAGCCAAGGGTTTCTCACAGGTGGCAGGCATTGACTACTCAGAGACCTTTGCACCCGTTGCAAAGATGACTTCTATCCGACTCACCTTGGCTATTACCGCAACTTGGGATGTGCATCAGATGGATGTGAAGAGTGCCTTTCTTCATGGAGACCTTGAGGAGGAGATCTACATGGAGCAGCTGCCAGGGTTTGTTCAGGATTCTTCCTTAGTATGCAGACTTAGGAAATCTATCTATGGCCTCAAACAGGCCCCTCGGGCTTGGATTCCTTCCTTCTCACAGCAGATTTCACTAGGTGCCATTCTGATCCTAATGTCTACTTCTTACGGCAGGATGATTCGCTTCTGATTTTGGTTCTATATGTTGATGACCTTTTGATCACCGAGAGTTCTTCATCGGATATTACAGCGGTGAAGGCATCTCTTCAGGAGAGATTTGACATGACAGACTTGGGTTTTTTGCACTACTTCCTTGGCATCAAGATCTCACAGTCAGATTTAGGGATTTCTCTTGCACAACCTAAGTACGCTCTTGACTTGTTGGCTCGATTTCACATGGCTGATTTCAAGCCATCTCTGACTCCCTTTCTATCAGGATTCAAGCTTGAGACTGATTGTTCTTCACCATTGGTTGATGCCACTCGGTATCAATAACTTGTTGGTAGTCTCATCTACTTGACTCACACCAGGGCCGACATTTCATATACAGTGGGACTTGTCTCTAGATTCATGAAGGAACCCCATGAGCTGCATTGGAAAGTAGCTAAGAGGATCTTGCATTACATACAAGGTTCACATAGATATGGGATTCACTATAGATTTGGCACAGAGGTTGACTTGGTTGGATATACAGATTCAGACTGGGATGGTGATTCACAGACTCATAAGTCCACTTCTGGTTACAGGTCCACTTCTGGTTACAGTTTCTCTCTAGGTTTAGGTCCTATCAGTTGGTCTAGCAAGAAGCAGAATGTTATTGCTATATCATCCACAGAGGCAGAGTATAGGGGAGCTGTTAATGCAGCCATTGAGGCTATTTGGCTTCAGGGGATTCTTTCTGAGTTTGGCATTCCTATCAGGCAGCCCACCATCATTTATTGTGACAATCAGAGTACCATACAGATTTGCAGGAATCCAGTTCAACACCAGCGGACCAAGCACATAGAGATTCACATGCATTTCATTTGGGAGCTTATTCATAGTCAGGTCATTGACTTGATATTTTGCCAGTCTTCAGAGCAGGTTGCAGACATCTTCACCAAACCTTTCACTGAGAGTAAGTTCATTCATCTACGAGCTCTTCTTGGGGTGCGGTCTACATCTACAACAGCATCATCTTCATGGGGGGCCTTCTAGCCTCTTCTTTTCTTTTTATGTCTCTCTTTTGGGGGGAGTTTTTTCCTACGGGTTTTCTCCTTTTCTCTATCTTATGGGAGATTGCATTTGTACATGGGTACCTCATCAGGCCTAGTTGCCGGGACCCATTTTTTATTTCCACACTTCCCACCTAAGCTGTGCTTATGGGGGGGTATTAGTGTAGGTTTTTATTTTTCCCTATTTATTAATTAGGGAATATCATATATTTGTGCATACATGGAGTTTTCCTACATTCGTGGGATAGGCTAGCTTATGTGGAGATTGTGTGTCATATTTGTGTCATAAGGTGTCATAAGAATGGCATAAGATACTCCTATTCCAGGTATGGGAGTTATTTCTCTATTCTTAGCACCTTGTCACCACCTTTTGAGGAGTCTATTCTTGGGGTGCTTTGACCACCATTTGTGGAGGAGTTACTTTCTATCTCTCCTATATGTATTCTTCATTTTGGCCATTTCAGGTTACTAATTCAGATTTGGTTTCTCCATTTTGTTTTGTACAAATTATCTTCTTGTTATTTTCAAATTGATTTAGCATCTTTGTGGTGTGCACTTGTTCATCTTGTGTGATCACGTCTTCATTGCACTCGCGTTATCCAGATTCTGGCAACAACAACTCCGATATGGCCTCCACACTATATCTCTTAGAGTCAAGCCCTCTAGGGCATCTCAAAACCCATTAATACTACTTGCACCACCACCAACCCCTATCATTACCCCATCCCTTCTCCATTGATAAAACCTAACTCTGTAGTCTATCAGCAAGTAACCATCTAAAGGTAGACCCAATGGTCTCAACAACTATATATACTCGTATGCCTATAAATGAAGTACAAACCCTACACTAATCCCATAACATCGATGTGCTATAAAGCCCCATAACTCTATATAGATATAAACTAATAACACTTGGACCCATCCAAAGATCATCCTCCCATGTACCAACTACATAAGTACCCCCAATAGAACATAAATAAACCTCCTTCTAATTGAATTTGATAGAACATAACAAGTCACCATTAGTTGTATCATCATTAGTAGGTGCCTATCTCTTAGGGCTCATTGATATAATGGCCTAATGTTGAATCCATCTACATGAAACTATGCATCTAATATATCATCCTTATATAGGTTCTCTATGCACTCATCGATCTCCTAATCTATATGTGGTAGATGGGGTCTCTAAGGATAGGCAATCATGTGATTTGATACACATCCTCTAGAAGGATGTTCATCTCCCCTATCAGCAACTAGAATGTGTTAGTTGATGAGTATCTCTTGATGAGGGTGACTATCATTGTGGCATCTAGGAAAGTGATAGTAGTGATGCATGGCTCTAAAAACAACTACCTCAATGTGTCCCCAATCCTTTTCTAACATCACATCTCACACCTCTATAAAGATATCAAGCACTCAATCTTGTAGCTAAATATACTCTCAAGCTTACAACAAAATCATACCATTGATTAATCACTCCCTCTCCTATTCACATCCTAATTATTAATCACTAATCTCACCTTTCCTAAACCACAAATAATATTTTTCACATACCTCACCCTTTCACTCTTAATCACTCATCATCTCTTCCTAACCAAATATTTAAACACACTATACACTATCCACATTACCCACCCAAAAATCACTTCTCACTCTATAATAATATCCAACTATAACTATATAACCAAATAGCTATATTTCATACCCATTCTCCCTCAACCATCGATAGATCTCTCAATCATCAATGATTTCCTTGGGGTATTTTTTACCCTTAGGATCAACTGTCACCTATCAGGTTAACCATCGATGGTCACTGTTAGTAACCTCTGGTGATAAGCTTCAACCCCCCAACCTCCTCTACAAAACCCTAATCTACCTTAAAACTCCCTCCATACCATTTTTAACTTCCCTATATGCACCTATATACATCATACCACTATCATCTTATACCTAAATTACCATACCCTCTCCTAAAACCTTTGAACCTAGGATACCCAAACCCTAGGGCCTCTCTTAACAAAATAATCTACCATTTACATGCATCGATATACATTTTATAAAGCCTATTTTACACATTATAATCCATATCAACTAAAAACACAAGGACCCTACCTCATTTTGTAACTAATTTTAACATCTCAATCCATGTCTAGCCACCTGACCATGAGTGTTTGCAACATCCATCTCAACCCCACATAATTACTCACAACCATAAATCTCATTGCACTTTCTAGCACTCATGCATAATTTCATACACAACACTCTAATAGGACAAAACCACAAATCACCAAGTTTGTAAATGTGGACAAATGATTGATTGTTTACTTTTTTAGCATAGTTTTAGGGTTTTTACCTAATCATCGATAGTTGACCCTAACCATCGATAATACATTAATGATTAACCCCAATCGATGATGGTTACCTAACCATCACTAGTTAACCCTAACCATAGATGGTCAAGGTTATGATTTTTTTACTCCACTTTTTCATCTTTTTCTATTTAAAACAAACCTTGTAGCATATCCAAATGGGGCCACCTTGACCTATTCAGGAGTCACCCTCTCCTTCCAACCAAGAAAGAATTACATTGGGCCTAAAGTCCATGTTGGATATATTATCCATGATATTATATAGGTAGCATCATCCTTCCTAGTGCATCAAGAGTTAGCTCAGCCACTCCATACCCAACCAACCACCCAACCCATTTACCTTCATCCACCTCAATGTTGGTACCTTTTTGAAACAACCGATTCGTATACCTTCTAACAACCTCACTTTGGTCATGGTGACTACCTTGACCAATTTTACCATGTTGAACTTTTGTATTATGCACCACCTCATGTGTGACCCATCTATTTGTGTTTTTATCAAGAGAACTTCCTACCCTAGATACCTAAGCAAACACTAACCTTCTTTAGGAAACTTGACAAGTGTGACTCAATCAACTGTGACCAATGCTAGGGATCAGTTACCCTATCAATTATCCTAGAACCTAAATTTATTATTAACAATATTGGTAACTTTAGTATTTGCATAATTTTGACTCTTACACTTAGTCACATTTTGTACACATATTTGCATTTTCAATGCCCACACCTTTTTCATCACCAACCTCATAACCTCAATTTTACATTTTTATCACAACCTTGCCCTGATTTTGGTGTTACCTCATCGACTCCTAGTTTAAGGGGGGATACCCTCCTCTTATACTTAGGGAAACCAAACCTTAACTAGTTAATAGCTCATTTTTTCTATGGATTATTGACCTAAAGCCATAAAATAAAAAGGGGAAAAATGTAGACACTTGACAATGTCCCTTCATCAAATTTTAATGTCACATCACCTTGAACCTTTCCTCAACCTTAGTTAGCCATTCACCTAGTTAACTCACCCTTAGAAACACCTTTTTATACATTGACATTCATTAACATACCTAGGACATTTTGTTAAAAAGTTTAAACATATTAACTTTGGACCCATTTTAACCCTTTTTAACTTAGGAGTATGACCATCGATGTTCAGCCTATCTATCACTAGTTAGCCTAACCATTGATAGTCATGATCTAAACCTACAATATAAAAATATCTAGTTGTAAACAAGATAAACACAAGAAAAGTGGAAACTTTCCCATGCACACCTTATGAATGTCCTCTTTAAATTTACATCTTTATCCTATACTAACTTAGCAGCTTTCTCTCTCCTTACTTAACAACTTTGTGCTACAAATACAAGGCTCTTAGAAGAGTTGGGGATCCAAAAATTTGCATCCAGGCTCTCTTACTTTTTTATGTAGGTATCCAAGCATCCCAAATCTCTATCCACATGAATTTTTAAGGTTAGATTACTATTATGCTTCCCAATTTCATTTAGCTTGTTATTTGCTTCTACTTTACATCATCCAGGTATTATTCCTCTTATTTTTAGCATTTTCTTTTTCCACTATATCTTTTTGTCTTGATCTACTCCCCTACACATCACCCCTCACCTTAAAAACCCATATTTAGACTTTTTACCACTTACCATTCCACCCCCAACTCCATTTCATTAACCATAATATTTCTATAGACAACCATCACTAGTTGATGCAACTGTCACCAGTTACATCAACCATTGCTAGTTATCTAACCATTGCCAGTTAGGATAACCATAACTGATCAACTTGACCATTGATGGTCACTATCAAGGAAAATAATATATTGTTATTTCCTCCCTTTTCACACCTAAGCAGACCCTATCTCTATTTTTAACCTATCTATAGACCCTACCTAGACCCTCTAAACCTGACCTTGATACATTTGTGTATGGTATTAACCCACCATGCTACATCTTCTATTGAACATGTACATTATTTACTTTCTTGCATAATAATTTATATTCTTATCAGTTTATCATATTTTATTTCTATTATTAGAAAACTTTTATCATTAGGGGAGTGGATTGATAGCCATCCAAGGGAGCTTTTACTTCTTGGATCTAGCATGTTGCTAGGCAGTCCACCCTTCATACTCATCTAATAAACAAGTTGGTTTAGTGTGGTCTAATTGTAGGTAGTCCTTCCTTTCCAAAAATGATCTCTCACTTCATCTATTCATCAACAAAAATAATGTTTACTAGGCACACACCCCTCATCTATTGTTTCTCTCATTTTTCTTAAAAGTTAATAAAAGTAGAAGAAGAAATAGTAGGAAATAGATATATAGGATATTAAGATATAGTGGTTTAGATTATATGGATTCATAGTGACTTTGATATAGATTAAGACTTAAATACCATATTTAGAGGCATGCACATTAATACATGTCTCACACATACAGCTTCATATGACATGACATAGTTACATGACTAGATATCATATCATAGGCATAATGCAGAGCACAGTGTTTTGATCTCCAATTTTACACATGGGGAATGGCATGATAGTTTGTATCACATGTAGTTATACAAACTACTAGATTATACATATGCATCACTCATATACTAGATTTGGGGGCATGGTACAAATGTTCATGTTCTCCATCATCTAGGATTATATAGATGGAATGGCAAGACATACCATTCTCTTCTTGTATATTGACCATATTTTTAGATTATACCTAGAATTACCTAGGTTTTCACCAGGTTAGACCATATGGCCATCTATAGTGGTTGGTCCACTACATTACTTAAACCTAGACTACATAAGTTTGTGCAAGATAGAGGATAGACATTGGTTTTGGGCCTCTAAGTATTTCTTATTTCTACTTCAGATATTTAGAGTGGGGCATGATAGATTTTTATCATCATAGAAATATAGACTCTATACACACATTCCAAATTACATGAGTTTATATGAGATAGAGGATAGACATTGGTTTTGGGCCTCTGAGCATTCCTCATCTTTAGTTAGATTCAACACAAGGGGAAATAATTTCCCTCCTTATTCATGTTACATGGATTCCACTTCTAGATTCAGTATTAGGGGAATCCATTTTAGGTATTATTTCTTTCTCCAGGCACTAATCATCTCTCCATCAACTGTTGTAGCTAGGAAGTGAGTTAAACCCTTTTGTAGCACATTCATCTCCATGCAGGTAAGTTTAGGTATGCATTTTATTTTCTTTATTTTACTCTAGTACTTCATTTCATTGCATCACTAAAATAAAATGGGGAAAATGTATACACCCTAAATTTTTCAAGAAACCACACATATCATGTCTTTTCATAGTCCTTTCATAGGAGAATTTGATAGGAGAATACGAGTGCTATTCACATTATCC
This sequence comes from Torreya grandis, assembly GCA_037957365.1. Lineage (NCBI taxonomy): Eukaryota > Viridiplantae > Streptophyta > Pinopsida > Cupressales > Taxaceae > Torreya > Torreya grandis. The sequence continues at coordinate 1,982,495 of JARHVA010000648.1, forward strand.
ATGTCTTTTATTTCACTTGTCTGGGTCTTATTTCTTGATTCGGTCAACTTTTTTCTTATTCCTAGTCATCCCAAGCTTTTCAAATAGTCATTCCACCTCATCTAGGTCAAATTTACCATGCTAATTCTATCCCACCAAGTCCTGAGCCTATAGGACAAGAGCACTAGAATTGAACTATAGCACTGGACCCTAGGGTGTCCATTTTTAACACTCCTATCCAATGGCATTTTAAGTCCCAATAGTCAATTTACCTCACTTAATGAGTCTTAAACCCTTCTTAGATTTGTCCTTAAGTTTTTTTATCCTTATAATGCCATCCAAATGTGAATAAATCTCCCAAATTCAAAATAAAGAGTCTTATATAAAATACTTCATAATGAATTTTATATCTAACACTTACTATTTTAGTATATTACATAATTAAAATAAGTCAATATTATATCTTAGCATTATGCATCACACATAGACTTGCATGCTTCATCAAGGAAGGGCATAAGCAAAAGTTCATTCTTACATCTACCGTATGTGTTGATTATGCACGTTCCCTAAAGGAGAACTACATTTGATATGAGACTTTATCTTGAGGGTTAATGTAGGTAGTGGTCATGGAAGTAGGGGTTCTAGACCGTGTGATCATATTTCCCCTAACCTAGTTTTTCCCCCTTATGCTTTTGATGTATTTATTATTTCATGTGTGTAGATAGACCCAATATTTTAATATTCAAATGGATCTATAGTGAACTCTATCGACATTAAACATCCAATTTTTTATATACAAGATCATATAGAGATAGCAAATAAAACCCAAAAAACTCTAGTCTCTGGGATAATAGTAGTAGAAAAGGACTATAGTGCTAGACCCCAGGGTGTTCTATTTTGATGCTCCTATCCTTTCACTAAATGAAATATAGATCTTGGTTCTTGACATATTCTCAATCCCATGAAGTATTTTTCAACCCCTAAATCATTTGTTTTAGCCTATTTTTTAGATAAATTTATTTATTTCTATATGCAATTAATTTGATTAAATTGATCCAAACCTATTTTTTTACTATATTTGATTTTATTTTCCCCTTACTCTAAACCCTTTATTGTTTAGGAACTATACCCTAGTTTTCTAAAAATAATAAAATAAGTGGAGAGGTTTACATGTTCTTTAGTTGTGAAACTCATTGCATTTAGCTTTATAAAAATCTATAACTAGCTTTGTAATATCAATATTATTACAAATTTAAATTCATTTATTTTTTTCTATTAAAGTTACTTTAGAGGTTGGATAAGTGATACTTGAATATTTTATATTTTTAAATTTTAAAGAACTATCTTACATTATCTCTGGAGATTGGAGTAGTGGAAATTGAGTTTTAATTGTATCAATAGTATTGGTTAATGTCTATGTAGTTGGTCTTAGTATTGGTACAAATACATATACATCATAAATTTGGGTATGTGGACATGACACTTTTTTGAGGCCTAGATAAGTTTTTGCTTATGACCATATGAAAAAATATATAAAATATTAAAAATATATCCAATTAAGAAAAATTAATCTCATAATATGCATAGAGTAAATAAAATAAGCTAGATAACCAAAAAACATAATAATAATTCAATGCTAAATGTTTTGATATTGAATTGAAAATTTACAATGGGGGTTATTTGTGTGAATCATATATTAAAGAGTAAAGGATCCTTTGATAATTTGGAAAGTGACAAGTTTCTAAAATATTGTGGGGAAATAACCACTATGTGTTGAGAGTTTTGACAAGGGATTAGAGGAAATTTCAGAGAATCTAGAGGAAGAGGCTCATTTAGAAAGTGATCTTGAAAATAGTGATGAAAATGAAGAAGGATCATTAAGTAATTGTGAAGGAATATTAGAGGCCCTAAGGAATAATATTGGTAGGTTTGTTCACATATTGGATGCAATGTCCACCCAAGAATTATCTCCTGTAATAGGTTTGGTACACAAGTAGATATTTTGAGTGTTAAAGACCATTAAAATTAGATCATCCAAAGGAACTTGACTCCAAGACATTCAGTCTGAATGTATTCCTTTTTTATGCTATGAATGGTATTAAGTAGAGAATTTGAATAAAAACTATAAATATTATTTATTTTAAATTATTTTTAAATTCCATATTTAACTTTTTTTAATGTGGAAAAAAAGTCCTTGAGCTATGGATCCCATTAGAATGTATCTAGGAGGATTCACAGTCCTCCTGTATGATCAATCCAACATCCATATTAGAAATATTTCATATCAGGATCAAAGGGTTTGGGGTGAAGGATAAGGTAATGTAGGTTAATGATGTTCAACTTATAAATATTTATCATACATTTTCTAATTCAAGTTCCAACTTCCATATTCAAATTCAAGTTTAAATTACAGTTCATATTCCAAATTCAAGTTATAATTTGGTTAATTTTATATTTTATGTTATGAAGGCATTTAGGTTTATTTTGATCTATGGGGGTTTCATCATATACTTTGAATTATGTGGGTTTGAGTATATTATTTGATCCATATGAGTTTCAATATATAATTTGACCCATGTGGATTTTATCAGGACCTTCATACAGAGATTGAGGTATTTATTTTAAAACTATAAACTTGTTGAATCAATCTTCTATAAACACATTTTCATAGATCCTACAAACCATTTTGTCCCAAATATTGTTAAAAGACCTATCTTATCTTATAATCATGTTATCTAATGTAAGAGAGAGAGAAGAAAATAAATATGGTATAAAAATGTTATCCAAGATCTAGATCCAAAAAAATATCACATCCCAAAATGGAAAAGAATAATTCAAGGCTCCTTACAGACCATCTAAGTGAAGGAGTCCTACCCTATTTTATAGTGACTAGCATTGCTAGATCCCAAATGGTATGTAAATCATGGAATTATTTGATAAATTCAAGTCATTTTTCAAACTATTTTTTAGAGGCTTATTTTTTAGTAGAACATGAATCATGGTTCCTTATTTTTCCCAAGGAAAATGAGAATTTGGGATTAGATTATAATATCATGGAAAAATTATGTATGAGATTGTCATTTAGCTTTTTTTCCAATAGAGAGTAGGGCAATTTCCACAACAGAGGGGATTAAATACATGATTCCCAAGAAAAATAGTATTAATAATCTGTATATATATGTAATACCATTTCTAATATGTGGAGAGAGTTGCCTAGGCCTCCAAGTTTATTTAAAATGTTCTTTTTGGTCATCGGTCTAGTTTTTGAAAAGACTAAAAGATACTTTATGAGATATTGGCAAGATCTGAAATTATGTCTGGAGATATTGAACAATTTTTTCTCACAACTGAGGTTTATGATTTGAAAACTAATTCTTGGATGAAAAGTAGGAGTTTTCTTATAGAATCACCTCTATATCCATGGATGGAAATAAGCAATGGAGTTTTTTATCATGTGATAAGGTAGGGTCCATGGACTATTAGATGTAAAAATGTTTATGATGGGTCTTTATTTAGGATCAAGGCTCCCATACATACTTTCTAGTTCAAGATTAGGGCTCCCCTACCTATTATCCTTCATTTTGTAACTTTGCTAATTTTATTTCAAATATGTTCATAGAGTTTCTTCACTCATCCTCTTAAAAACTTATAGGCATACGATCATCTAAACTAATTTGGCACATAAAATATTACCCATTTTAAGAAATGCATTCTTTAGTACATTCCTTGTTAGGGCTCTAGGAGATATGGTAGCTATGTTAATAAAAGAAATCAGAACACTAAAAAAATGATAAAATAAAAAATTATTCCTAGCAAAAAATGAGGAAATAATAAATGATGTACATAGGGGGGAAAAAGACAAGGGCCATAGAGTAATATTCATGTTCAATAATAAATCTTAAGACATTTATTTTTCAAAGTGAAAAGTATACAAAAATATGTGTTTTGTTAAGCATTTGATACTTATTTATCATAACCCAGAGTATACTATTGATTAAAGTGCTTTCCCACTTATTTTAAGGCCCAAGCCAAACTGACTCATTTCTTTTAATAAAAATAGAGGCTTAGCATTTCCTTGTTATTATAACAACCCATCAAATCAAAGAATTCATGTTGAAAAATTTAGGAATATATAGTCTCTTAACCTATTAACTGGTATTATTTGGAATATGTTTTTACCATAGACCATGCATTCATCATATTTTATAATGAATATTTTGAATATAGAGTCAAATCTTGATGAATGTTATAAAAAAAATCAATCCTTGGATTGTTAGGGACCTATAATGTGAATCCAATTGATATAGTACCCACCACTATGAATCAAAATCCTAATAATCTCATTAGGGTTTTTTCCTACCCAGTTGAGCACCATATATATTAAAGATACTTTGATTGTCATTAATACAATGTTTTATAAGACCTAACATTACATCACTTTAGATAAAGCATTTTGCATTAAAAAATATTAAGTTGAATGTTATGTCATTATTTTTATTTTTAAGTGTCTCTATTTTTGTTCTCAACTAAATTATGCACATTTTAAATTTTTGATAATCAAATGGGAGAGTAGAGCTCCCTTCTTTTTTTGGTTGTGTCTCTTGATATTTTAATGCCATGAGTAATTCTATATTACATTAATGATGAAATATTCTTGTCTTGGGTTAATTAGTTGAGATATTACGAGATTAATTTCATTTTAAGTATGTTAATGAATCATACATTAGTGCAATTATTTTTAAATAGGGTTCATTAAAATATAAATTTACACCTTGATGTGGGAACATCAGTTGTTTATTTTATGTTGGATAACGATTTACACATATTTTCTATTTTTTTCAAAAAATCAAGATTTTAAGTATTCATATTAAATTTCATACATGTCAACCATTTTTTTACTCTAATTGGATTCAAATTTCAAAATAAAATGAATTTTTTTATAATCCACTACTCTTGACTTCTTATTATGGGTGGGATTAAAGGCACTTTCCTTACAGTCTTTAAGTTTGTCCGTCTACAAGGCACCAATTCTACTAATTGAAAAAGCAAGCAATAATGATATGTGTATTCAATAATTTTAAAAATAATGTCAAACTATCACTGATTATTTCCTCTTCTATAGAAAAAACACTTATAGTGAGTAGTGACTTTCTAGTTGAAGCAAAACCAAGTACATAAGGGAATTGTTGTATTCATCAAAGAATTCCACCGCAACCACAATGTATGTTAATTATCAATACATTAAAATTCTTAGGATATCTTATTTCAGCCAAAATGCATGTTAATGCTCAACACATATAACTTACCAATAGAACCACTATTTTATGAAAAATGAAATAAACTCAATTGTTGTATACAAAATTTTAGCACAAAATTAAGTGGGGAGATAATAGTAAATAAGTTTCATCCATTCTACTACATACATAATTAAATTTTTATTTATTCATAAAATATAAATTACACCTTCTCCCTCTAAAACTTTTTCCCCTTTTAAACCAAACATAATTTGAACTTAATTCTTTCAAAGGGTACCAAAAGTAGACTCTCATATAGACTTACTAATTTTAAAAATAGAAAATGCAACTCAAACTATTCCTTTGACTCCACAAGATTAGATTAATCAAATAAGTAGTTGTTATTAGGAAACAAATTCCTAAAAACACTCTTAAATAGAGACTCCTAATTAGACTCTTAAAGCAAATAAAACTTAGTAATTGTTTAAATAATCCTTCAGAGGCCCGTAGATGTTCTTGCATCAAACACTTAAGGTATTTAAAATGTGAGATCATATTCACATGGATGGAATAAGTGGTAAAACCATTCTTTTCACCATGAAGGTTGATGGCCATGGCATCCCCTTCCAACATACCATGTGCTTCAGATGATTCTCACATTTATTTTCTTCCATTTCCAGTGCCTTACTAGACTATATACTTTCATCCACCTAAATATGATCACCATTTTATTTTCCTTACCTATTATCCTTCTTTCCTCATTTGTGGGATGAAACCCACCTCTATCTAACCTAGTCCTCAAAGATACTCTTTCATGAATCTTCAATCTTCTCATGGGTTTATACCCACTACCATCTAACCACCTCCTCCTAAAGCCTTTATTTGCTATACAACATATTGTTGGATCCTTCCACATATCACTCTTCTCTACTTGTAGATCCTCTTTTCTCATGGAAACTATCTCTTCCTCCCTCATTTTATTTTAAAATAACTCCACATACTTTTGGGCATCAAGATGATCTCATATATCCACTACTATTTCAAAGATCATAATCATATATTATTTGCTTGCAACCCTCATTTCTATGTTAGATAAATATAATACCTCTATGGCAACATCATATTCTTTACCATTTATAACCTTCAATATGTCTTAAAAAATCTCCTCCATATCTTGTTAGAATTCTATCCCAACTATCCTCTCAACATCCTCTTCATCTTTTTCACCATGTGCTTCCATTTCTTGTAAAAATATCTCCATCCCATCATCCTCAACTTATATATCTGTTGAAATATCATACTTTTCATCACTTTCTTGGGCTAATAAAAAAACTCATCTTTATCTTATTTTTTCACCTCATCCATGGCATGTTACAATAATATTGTAGTCTCCTTATCCATTTATGAATAATGCAGACCTTGAATCATAAGAGTCTTTTTTTTAATACAAATTTGGGTTTCTCCCACATGTTCAATAGTAGTTGCATCCTTTAGTGATCTTGGTAGAAATATGTATACCATATCTATATCTTTATTTGCCTATATTCCACATGAGTGGCATTGACCATCTTTCCTTATCTAAGTGATCTTTGTACTAAGATCTATTTCCAATTTATGTACTTTATCTACATCCATTACACTCTCTATCCATCTTAAAAAATTGAGATTTCATGCATATATTTTTCTATCCATCACTATTCCATTGAGAAGGTCTTTTTTTTTCCAATCTCTTTTACTTTCCCTTGTGAGAGTCTTGTCTCCTACCTCTAGCTACTAAAAAATAAATACCTCTTTTATGTCTTCTTGATAATGTTCTTATAGAATCATTTTCTTACTCTATCTTATCTCCATGTTAATGTTATCTCCATGTTAATGTGAATACACTCCTCTAATGATCCCATGTCCATACCAACCAATTTTACAATTGCTGAAATAATAGTATCTTCTTGTTCCATCTCTTCACTTTGATTCTCATAAATATGAGCATGTTTGACTGAACCAAATTTATGTTTTCTTTGCCATCTTCTCCATTGTAGTACCTGCACATATATAAAACACATTAAGGAACTCAAGAACTCCCAAAAATACTCCTTCAACCACTTCATCATGCCTCAAATACATGTTGTTCAACTCTCTTTCATTTTTTTCATTATCTTCATGGCTTTCACTCACATGATGGACTCCTAAAAATCCATTCTCAACAATCTTCATGATTTTCATATCATCATTCTTCTTTTCATTTTCTTATTCTTCCATATATGGATGGTCTAAAACCATGATATCCTAATGTGCATTAACTTGAACTTCAACCACTTTCATTATATCTTTCATGGAAAAACATGTATTTCCTTAGTTATCCTCAACACTTATACCCACTAAAAGAGAATAAAAATGCATTTCCTTCATTCACCAATGATGATTCTACCTCTTCCCACTTATGGGATACATCAAGATTTTTCCCATCACAAAATAATGGGTCTCTTTTTTTTTGTTCAATAACTATCACATTTACCTCCTTATTTATGAGGACTCCTTCCTCCTTGTTATTTTTAAAATCATTTTTGGGATCTTCATGTGAGAACTTCACTCTCTTGTTTTCCTTCAAGACAACCTTCTCATCCTCTCTCATATGCTTATCCTTTATACTTCAAAAAATGGATTTTAGTTTCTCACATGGAAACTTCCCTCTCATATTTCCTTTCATGACAACCTTTTCTTCTCTTATCTCTCAATCCTAAAGACATGAATCTTCTTCATCCACTCTAATATCATTATTGGGTAAAAAACATGACCCATCAAATTGGAGACCATATTTTTACCTTTTTCTTTCCTTTATTTTATCTCCTCTCTTGGATAACTCTCCAATACTCAGCTAAAACTCCATTTAACCTCCTACTTTCAACCTTTACCATCATGGGTCTCTAACTCAATTATCCATTGAATGAGGCTCTCTTTAAAACATAATAAAAGTATATTGATAATAATCTTACCTATTTCCTTCTTGAAATTTATTGGTCTATTTTCCTCTATATCTTATCTTCTCTCCAAGATGTCCAACTTTTATTGGAGGGAAATCAACATCTCTTATTCTTCATTTAAAAATGTAACATCTTCAGTTTGTGAATCTCCATAATTTCCAATTTTGCCTAGACTTGCTTCAACAAATATTTCAAGTCTTCTACTCATGGTGCTCTTCCATTCTTTTATGCCACTTCATTACCTAAAATAGACTCAAATTAGAGCCTCTCTCATAATCTCTCTATATTTACAAGGCTTATCTCACACCTACAACAAAACTCACTCTAACTGAAATGTATCTCTTAACACTTATACCCAAACCTCTCCTTTGTTGGAATATACATTCTCTTTTATACCCATAAAAACGTGGAAAACATCTCTCAATAGGATTCAAACCCACTATGATACCAAAATGATTGATTCAAACCATTATTTTATGTAAAAAAATATAAAATCAATTGTTGTATATAGAATTTTAACACAACATTAAGTGGGGAGACAAGAATAATTAAGTTTCATCCATTCTAATACATACATAAATTAACTATTATTTATTCATCAAATATAAATTACATCAACACCCCCCAAAAAAATTCTCCCTTTTTCTACACTAAACATGCATTGATCTTAAATCATTCAAATCAAACCATAAATAGACTCATATCTGGAATTAATAATTATCAAAATAGAAAATGCAACTCCAAATATTCCTTTGACTCTAAAAGAACATGGTGGTTAAATAATTTGTTGTTAATAGGAAATAAAATCCTAAAAACACTTAAATAGTGACTTATATTTAGACTCCCAAAGCAAAAGTCACTTAGTAATCAGTTACATCATATCTATAAAGAATGAGTTTAGTAAAAAAATTGTAGTAAAATTCTACACCTATATAATACAAAGATAAATCCCAAAATCCATCTTGAGAGAGGATAATAAATTATTCTAATCTAAACCCCTTAGTTTTCACTTTATTTTTGTTATGCACTTATTTTTCTAGTATTAAAAATGAACTAAATTTATATAAATTATAAAGGTCATAAAGATATATACATACCTATAAATTATCTACTATTCAAATGCATCACCATATCAATTAATAATATAATAATAATAATAATAATAATAATAATAATAATAATAATAATAATAATAATAATAATAATAATAATAATAATATAAAAATTGTTACAATAATAAATTTCATAATTGGTATGCATAATACAAATTCCTCACCATTGAAAGGACATGATTCAAGATTAAAAAAACCATAGGTGAAGCATATCAACACAAAATTCATAAGATTATATCAAAAGAATACAAAATCATAATTATGAGGCACATGGAATAACCCAAAATAGAGGTGGAGGTTGATAGTACTTGGGACATAGGGTTATTCAAGAATAATTTTTAGTTTAAGGAGGTTAGAGTGCAACCTAACCATCCTAAGAGGTTTTAGAGGGGGCCAATGAAAAAATGATGCCCAAACTATAAGGTAGTTGAATAAAGCTACTATCCAAACCACCCCTTACATAGGTGAGCTCCAGTGAAATTAGCCAATGGTGATTTACTCTAACCCCCCACCCATGATAAGGAGGAGTAGAAGTATTCATGGCTATGAGATCAAATTTACCAGTGCTTATGCATTGGATGAGGGGAACTATGAGTGGTTGGTCTAGGGAGATACAACTTAGTGGGAAATGAACACTCCCATAGTGGTTGAGTATATCTTGAAAGTTTTGAAACTTTAGCATCACATTATTATCCTAGGATTAAATTTGCATAATATCCAAAGAGAAAAAAATCACATTGTCATTAAAAAAAAAAACTATAAAGATGATTCTTCATTATTGAAAATAGGTAAATTCCTAGATTTCCAAAATTGGAATTAAATTATACCTTTAAATGAATTTTATATGAAATAAATATAATAAGGCCTCTAATATTTATCCCTAAATAAAAAAATATTCCAAGAGAAGGGTTCTGGGTTGAATGGTTGGAAAATATTTGAATCTATTGCTAGACAAATTGAGCTCTTGGACACATCCAATAAAGATGTTTGAAAGACGTAGGTCTAGAGTAGGCCAAACATATGCATTGAGAAATTATAATATCTAAGAGTAACTCCCAAAGAGTAAGGTTTTTATAATTATTCCTTTTTTTTAGGTTTGACATTTATGTTATCATTGATGTCAAGCTCTTGAGAAAGGTCTTCATGAGGTCATTAAAGAATGTAGCTATGTGAGAGAATATTCATCAATATTTAAGTAATTATAAGAGTGTAATACATGATTTTTATAAATTATTATGAATTAATTAGTGATTTTAATCTCATCATGTAATGTCCTTGTTGTAAAAGTTGTCAAGTGCTTGAGCCTAGTAGTCTTGAGAAGGTATGTGTATAGAATGCCTAATCTTGTGCATGAAGGGTCATGATGGCTTGGTGAGATGAATGCACATAATAATGAGAGGTTTTATGAGGTTTATTTATCATGTATATGAGGTATTGGAATTCTCATGTGATTCTCAAGGTGAGCCTACAGGGGTAGGACATATAGATCAAGTTTACAAATAGACCACTACTAGACCCTGCGTGGCCTAATGAGGTATAATGGCCTATTGCCAAGTTATGTGAAGGATGTATGGATATTTATAATAATTATTTAGGTTTATTTAGTATGTTATTAAGGTGGAGATCACATGGAAATAGGAATGAAGGTCAGTTTTAAGGCTTAAAGTGTTTTACAAGTTAAGGTCTAAGCAAGAAAAGAGAGACAGAGTATGGCCTAATGAGGGGTCATGATCAAATATCAAGATGTATAAGATAATATAAGAATTTTAATAGGTAATTTATGTCTTTTATAGTTTTCTCATGAATTTTTAGGATAAATTTGGAAAGTTATGGCAAGAAAAAGTGCTTTGATGTCTCTCGAGTGCACAAAATGAAGGGTTCTCAACCTGAGAAGGACTTTTAAGTGTTCATTGGCATGTGTAAACTATTAATAGGAAATTTATATAATAATAATGTATGGGGAAGGGTCATATATGATAACTATACTAATTGGTTTTAGATTTAAGGGGAAATCTTTTATGAATAATCGTTAACACCAAAACCTATATTAAACCTCTCTAAAACCCTAACCAGGACCCAATGTGAAATTTATTGCTAAAAATAGCCTATAATGGTATAAAATGACTATAAAAACTATTGTATATTGTATTAAACTCTCCTAGGCACATCTAGTTGTGTGAGTAGATCCTACAAGAAAGTGCTAGTTTTTCAAAGATTTGTTGTAGTAGTCAAATTTGACCAAGTCAAAGTATGAAAATATTTAGATGGAAAATGTAAAGACTTTTATTTTATGAACATGGTTATTTTTAGATAGGTTTTATCCATTCTGTATGTTAAACTAGTCATCCAATATTACCAGTTGCTAACAGGCCTAATGGTGGAAACATTGAAAAACCCAAGCAATAGTGAGAATAGTTTTAAGAATGTGTTATCATGGAAGAGGGATGAAACCAAGTGCATGAATATTTTTTTAAATAATTTTAATACATTTTTATGTTTTATATAATTTTTTGAGGTTAGTAGTTATAATGAAAAAGGTGCTCACAAATTGACCTGTCTAGTGATATGAGACAATGAGATGTAAGGTCATGAGATTGGTCTACAAGACCAATATTTTCCATTTGATCATGTTATATTTCTATATAAAAAATATATAATTGTATCATAAGATCATATTCATTCATTATGAGTCTCTGAAGTCATATAGGTGTTAAATGTCATTGTCACCATGACTGGTCTTTGAGGAAAATTGGGGGTTCTAAGTGAGCAAGTTGCAGGAGTGTTTTTGAGTCCTTTTGCCCTATTTAATTAATTATAATGATATTTATGAATTTTTTGAGGTATTTTTAGGATATCTTATTATAATTTTTTTATGTGAAAACATTGTTTTATCTTTATTTGTCCAAGACAAACCTTTGTGTGTGTGAAGGCCTAAGGTAAATAGTACTAATGGTGTGCTTCAGGTGGTGATTGGAGCTAAAATGTGTCATGGACATAAGATGAAATTATTATGGGTATATTTTATTGTAATATGTAGTGTTACTTCCATGTATGAATTTTTAAATTTATCCAAGAAGATCAAAGGGTAACATGTACTATTGAAGGCCTAATCGAATTAGGTCTCCTTAAGGCCTAAAGAAGGATTTAGTCCATTTGAGATATGGCTGACCTAATTTAATGATTTAATCATGTTTTTTGAATGTATTAAGGCATATTTTATGGAAAATTCAAGTGGTAAAGTGAGTATGGCCAACCAATAGGTGTATGATCAAGAACCTAGTATAATAATAAGGCCGAATAGGCCTAATTGACTAGTTAGAAAATGAGAAAGTGAAATAAAATGATATATAAATTTGAATATATAATATGGGTAATATATATTAATATCAAGTTCATATGACCTAATCTATCTTGAAGATACCTAGATGAACAAATAATCCTAGAAGTTAATTTGAGAGGGATAGAATAGAGAGAAGAACTAAAGAAGATGATCATCATCTGTTGTATGAAAAACAAGGTATTTTAAAGGTGATCAAAGGATTTAGGTGGTTTTGTTGGTATTTATTCATCTAGGGGTTAGTTCCTCCTTGAAATTTGGTACTTCCTAAATCCTAAATGGGTTGGTGCTTAGCTAGTTAGGGTTGGTGTTCTATGTGGAGTTGGTTCTTCACTGAAATGTGATCTTTTGACTTATAGGATTGTAGTCCATTTTCAAGTATAAGTGGGTTTTATTCCCCTTAAGGGTTTCCCACTCATATGTGTTTTTTCTTATGTTATGCTCATGTGAATAACTCTTTATGCATTGTTATATCTTTATATTGATTTAATGGTTTAGAACCAACTCCTTGTACTTTAAAATTTTCTCATTAGTCATTATGTTTATAATAATTGATTTAATGATACACTCCCCCTCCTCTTATTCATTATGTTTATAAAAAATCCTAGTCAAATTAATCAAGTATAACAGCTTGGAATTGATCCTAAGAAGCACAAGATGTCTAGTGATCAAAAGTAAGAAGATGACATGTATGATGAAAAATTATTCTATGAAAGTGAAGAAGGAGAAGCTGAAGTAGACCTTAAAGGTGAGCTCATAAGTGCCCTTGATGATTTTAAGCATAAAAATAAGACTATCAAGGATCTTAGGAACTAGTTATAAGGTGTCAATACAAGGTTTGGATCAAAGGAAGTTGAGTATGACCAGTTGAAGATAGAGATATATTCCTTGAAATTTGATCATGAGTAACTTATAAACAAGATGAGAAAGTTTGAGAGAGAATGAAAATTTAGAAAAATTTAAGAGTACCAACATGAAAATACCAATTATGAATCCCAATGTAATAAAGGATAAGTCATCATGGGACCATTGGAAAATGAGTAATCAATCAAGAGGTAAGTACAAAAATGTTGTTTACTACATCTGTCATAATAGAGGACACATTGCAAGATTATACTCTAATAGAGTTAAAATTCCCTCGAGATTTAATAAGATATATGAGGCTCCTAGAATGCATGAGAAGAATCAAACATTGGTATGGAAGCCAAAGCAAGTAAGGACTGATCATATTGAGCTCAAGAGTCAAGATGGATTATTTGCTAAGGAGGAATATAAGACTAAAGAGGATTCTATGCTAGTTCAGACTGCCTTTAACATTCAAGATGAAGGCATGAAATGGTATATAGATAGTGGTTATTTAATACACATGATAGATTACAAAAATAATTTCATCTCATTGAAGAAGAATGTTTTATGAATAGTGAGGTTTAGAGACAACACAACTACCAATATAGTTAGCAAGGGTGTCTTAAGTTTGGATGATGGGAAGACCAAGACACAAAATGTGTTTTATGTGGAAGGTTTGAAACATAACCTATCTATTTTAAATAAAATTTTTAATAAAGGAAACACACTAACCTTTCATTACATAATTGGAATGACTAATTTATAATGCTAAAAGGACTAAGAGCAATCTATATGTCTTAAATGATATCAAGAAGGAGAGATTATTTATGAGCAAGCTGGATGAAAGTTAGATATGGAATATAAGGTTATGTCACATAAAATTTAATAATATGGTCAAGATAAACACTAAGAAGTCTATGAAGAACATGCCTAATATCACCAAACCTATAAACATACTTTGTAAGGCATGTCAACATGGTAAGCATATTAGAAAAAGGTTTAAGTATAAGGAGTAATCTACTATAAGACCCTTGGAGTTAATACACATTAATATATGTGGGAATATAATAATTTAAGGAGATAACTAATTCATGTTACTCATAGATGACTATAAAAGAATGACTCTAGTTGCATTCTTGAAAGAAAAGTTAGAAGCTCTTGACAAGTTCAAGGCATTCAAGGCTTTTTTTTATAATGAAAAGAATGATAAGATCAAGTGCCTAAGATATAATATAAGAGGAGATTTTTGGTCCAATTAGTTTGATGACTTATGTGAGGTTCATGTAATAAGGAGACAATTCTCAGTAGCTAAGACACCTTAGTAGAATGGGGTAGTGGAAAGAAAGAATATGATAGTTCAAGAGATGGATAAAACTATGCTAAATGATTATATATTATCTAATGGATATCGGATAGAAGAATTAAACACTACATTTTACATTTTTAATAGAGGATAGATAAGTACTAATGGTAATAAGACACTTTATGAACTACGGAAGGGCATACCTGTTAATGTGGAATACTTTAGAGTATTTGGGAGCAAATGTTTCATCAAAAGAGATGATGAAGACTTGGGAAATTTTGATTCTATATATGATGAAGGTGTATTATTAGGATACTCATCAATGATCTCAACCTATAGATGTTCTAATAAGAGGCTAAACAATATAATGGAAAGCACCAATGTGAAGATTGATGATACATGGAAATCACACTCACAACCAAAGGATACTTTAAAGAATCTAGAATTAAAAAATGAAGAATAAACTATAGAGGTTTATGAGGAATAATAATAAGTTAAGGAAATACATGAATCAAAATTTCCTATAGGGAAGATTCAAAGAGATCACCCTAAATCTCAAATCATTGGCAACATTAATGTAGGTATGTAAATAGGGAGAAGTTGGTAATTAATCTAAATCAAGAGAACATTTATCTATTACCTAAGATTGAACCTAAGAATATTGTAGAAGAAATTAAATAAAAAAAATTATAGATGCTATGAATGGGGAGTTAGACCAAACAGAGAAGAATGAGACTTGGGATCTAGTTCCTAGGCCTAAAGACAAGAATGCCATTGGCACAAAGTGGGTGTTTAGAAATAAGTTTAATGAAGATGTAGAAGTCAATAGAAACAAGGATATATTGGTATAAAAGGGATATGCACAAGTTGAAGGGATAGAATTTGAGGATAACTTTGCAATAGTAGAAAGATTGGAGACCATCAAATTATTTCTAGCATATAGAGGATTCAAAGCATTCAAAGTATACCAGATAAATGCCAAATTTTCCTTTTTGAATGGGAATTTGGAAGATGAAGTATACATTATCCCAATATTAGATGATAAGAAATATGTTTGAATATTGACAGAGTCTCTTTATGATCTAAATAAATCTCCTAGAGCTTGGTATGCTAGGTTAGATAGGTATCTATTGGATCAAGGATTCAAAAGAAGATTTGCAGATAGTAATATATACATAAAGAAGAAGTTGACCATCAGTTGATATTAGTTATCTATGTGGATGACATCATATTTGGTAGAAATAATGATAACATAACCAAGTCCATTATAGAGGTGATGAATAAAGATTTTGAGATGTCCATGCTAGCAGAACTATCATTCTTTCTTGGGTTGTGAATCACTCAATCTAAAAAAGGTATATTTATCTCATAAGCCAAGTACATAAGAGAGATGTTGAAGAAGTTTAAGATGGAATATTTCAAGTTATTTAGTACACTTATGATCATAGGGTATAATTTGATCAAGGAAAATGAGTCTTCAAAGGTCAATCAAACATCATATAGGTCAATGATTGGAAGTTTGTTATACACCACTACCTCTAGACTTGATATCATGGAAGTAGTAAGACTTGTGGGAAGGTTTCAAGTATATCCAAATGAAAATCATATAAAATTAGTCAAAAGGATACTTCAATAACTCATGGGGACTATGGAGTATGGTTTGTGGTATTCAATAAGTAAGGAGTTTAATTTGATAGCCCATATAGATGCAGATTGGGTAGAAAGTCTAGATGAAAGGAAGAGTACTAATGGAGGATCTTTCTTCTTAGGTGGGTGATTAGTTTCATGGATAAGTAAGAAGTAAACATCAATAACATTATATACTTATGAAGCTAAGTAAATTTTAGTATATTCATGTTGCACTTAGGTCTTATGGATGAGACAAACCCTAAAATACTATAATGTGGAGTCTAATGGTCTTATCCCTATTTATTGTGATAATACAAGTGCTATAAGAATATCAAAGAACCTTATCATGCACTCAAGGACCAAGAAAATTATGATTAGGTATCATTTTATAAGATATCAAGTAAGTGAACAAAGTTTCATAGTTTAATATGTTTCTATATAGGATCATATTATAGACATTTTGACCAAACCACTTCTAAAGGCAACATTTGACCACCTAAGATAGGAATTGTGTGTAATTATTACCCCTAGCAATCATTAAAGAATCCAAGTAATTAGGTGGAGATAATGATGCTAATTAGCTCCTAGAATAAGTGAGTTGTTCCAAGAAGGTATGCATGGAGATAAGGGGAGAATGTTTTTATTATGTCTTATAAACTCATAGTCCTATGTGTTGAGTATTTTAGTTTCAAGGAATGATATCCAAGGAGTTGCTGACATCACTTTGTCATTTATGTCAAAGGGGGAGAAAGGCCAGAATGAGAAGATAATATTATTTAGTTTGAAATTTATTGTTCCATAAATGATAAAGATGGATATTGTTGATAATTGTTCATGTTTTTGAGGTTTGGAATTTATGTTGTCATTTATGTCAAAGGCTCTTGAGAAAGGTCTTTATGAGGTCATTAAAGAATGTAGCTATGAGAGAGAATATTGATCATTGTTGTAGTGATTTTAAGAGTGTAATACATGATTATTATATGTCATTATGACTGCATGAGTGATGTGAAGGTCAGCATGAAAGGTCCTTATTGTCAAAATTGTAAAGTGCTTGAGCCTAGTAAGTGTCTTGAGAAGGTATGTGCATAAGATGCCTAGTCTTGTGCATGAAGGGTCATGATGGATTGGTGAGATGAACACACACAATAATGATAGGTTTTATTAGGTTGATTTAGCATGTATATGATGTATTTTATCATTCATGTGAGTCTTAAGGTGAGACTATAGGGGTAGGACCTATAGATCAAGTCTACAAATAAACCACTGCTAGACCCTGAATCAGCTAATGAGGTATAATGGTCTATTTACAAGGAATTTTAAGGATGTATGTCTATTTATAATAATTAGAGAGGTTTATTTATTATGTGAGTAAGGTTAAGAGCACATGGAAAGAGTCATGAAGGTAATTTTCAAGGCCTAATATGTTTTACAGGTTAAGGTCTAAGTAAAAAGAGAGAGACTATGGACTAATGAGGGATCATGATCAGATTTAAATATGTGTGAGATAATATAAGAATTTTCATAAGTAAGGTATGTTTTTTCAAGTTTACTCATGAATTTTAAGGTCAAATTTAGAAATTTAAGGCAAGAAAAAGTGCTTTGGGGTCTCTCGATTGCATATAATGAAGGGTTCTCAACCCAAGAAAGACTTTCAAATGTTATTTGAAATGTGTAACCTACCTGATATATTAAGGAGATATTGGTAAGGATCCTAGATGATAAATTCCTACATTGGTTTTTGATTTAAGGTGTAATCCTTTATGAATAATCGTTAACACCAAAACCTATGTTAAACCTCTCTAAAACCCTAACAAGGACCCATTGTGAAATATCTTGTTCTAAACAACATAGAATGGTTTAAAATTAATATAAAAACTATTTTATATTTTATTTAACTCTCCCAATAAACTCTATGTGTGATTTAGTTGTTAGGTGTGTGAGTAAATCCTACAGGAAAGTGTTAGTTTCTCAGAGATTTGTTGTAGCAGTCAAAGTTGACCAAGTCAAAGTATGAAAATCATTATATGGAGAAGGTTGATACTTATTTTTGATTTAAATTGTTTTTTTTATATGTTTTTTATCCACAATGTATGTTAAACTAGTCATCTAAGATAGCCAATCACTAATAGGCCTAATGGTGGAAATAGTGAAAAACCCAAGCAACAGTGAGAAGAAGTCTAGGAATGTGTTATCATGGAAGAGGGATGAAAAAAATTATATGGATATGGTTTTAAGTAATTTAAATGTTTTATATAATTTTTTTAGGTTAGTATTTATAGTGAAAAATTTTCTCACAAGTTGACATGTCTAGTGTAAATGAGACAGTGAGATGTAAGGTCACGAGATTGGTCTAAAATACCAATATTTTCCATTTGATCATGTTAAATTTATATTTAAAAACTATATAATTATCTCATAATATCATATAAATTCATTATAAGTCTCTTAAATTTATCATACACGTGTTTAAGGTCATTGTCACCATGACTGGTCTTTGAAGAAAATTGCCAGTTCTGAGTGAGCAAGTTGTAAGAGTGTTTTTGAGTCTTTTTGTCATGTGTAATGAGTTATAATGATATTTATTAATTTTTTGAGGTATTTGAGGTTTTTTTTATATTTTTTATTATCATTTTTGTGTGTCCAAACATTTTTTATATTCATTTATTCAAGATAGATCTTTTTGTGTGTGTGAAGGCCTAATGTAAATAATACTAATGGCATGATTCAAGTGGTGATTGGAGATAAAAGGTGTCATGGACATAATATTAAATTATTAGGGTTATATTTGAGTGTAATATTAATTTTCATACCATTTATTAATTTTTAAAGTTCTCTAATAAGATCAAAGGGTAACATGCACTAATGAAGGCCTAATTGAATTAGGTCTCCTTATAGCCTAAAGAAGGATTCGGTCCATTTGAGCTATGGCAAAAATAATTTAATGATTTATTAATGTTTGTGAAATGTCCTAAGTACTATTTTTTCAAAAATATAAATGGTAAATTATTTATAGATGACCAATATGTGTATGAGAAAGAGCCTAATATAAGAACAAGGCCTACTAGGCCTAATTGACTAGTTAGAGAATAAGTGAGTGAAATCAAAGGATATAGAAATTTTAAGAGATGAAAGAGATATTTTATACCATAATAATATTGTATATAAACTATCATTAAGATATAAAAATGGTAGTGTATATTAATATCAAGTTCATATGACCTAATCTATCTTGAAGAGACCTAGTTGAGCGAAGAAGCCTAGAAGGTAGTTTGAGAGGGATTGAATAGACAAAAGAAATAAATAAGATGATCATCATATATTATATAATAAATAATTTTATATGAAGGTGATAAATTTTTTTATGTGGTTGATTCATGTAGGCATTTGGTGCCTCCTTTCAAGTTGGCACTTGTTAAAGCCTAGTTGGGTTGGTGCTTAGCTAGTTGGGGTTGGTGCTCCATGTGGAGTTGGTAATTAAATAAATTATGATATTTTTACTTATAGGAATATATTAAATTTGTATTTATTAGTGGTTTTTATTCCCTTTGAAAGTTTCCCACTCGTATGTGTTCTTTATTTTTTATGCTCATGTGAATGACTCTTTATGCATTACTATATCTTTGTATCACTTTGATGGTTAAAGAAATGTTAAAGTACATGTGAAATAAAGTTTTAAGATATTTATTAACCCAAAATATAAGTCATTATGTTTCTAACATGAGGCCTTGATAAACTAGGTACCAAATAAAATGTGTGAGATTGGTTTCATGATAGACATTCCATATTCTATGAAGTATGGTCAACCAAGTCTTTGGAAAATTATTTAAATTATAGTACATATTTAACTTATCTATAGAATAAGATAATTGCTTGATGATTTTATAAATGAGTCTAGGAGAATAATTTTTGAATATAGTGTCATAGTTTCATCTCCTATCCTTTCACCATACACTTGGAGGTTTTAAGGCCATCTTGTGTAACATGATAATAACCATCATGTATTGGACACACAATATAGTGTTTAACCCTAAAAATATATATGTGGTGGATATAGGGTTAATAATATAGAAATAAATAAGCCCAAGGGTGATAAATAGATCTCTATCATGCCAATTAATTATAATACTTAGAACATATACTAAATTTATTATGCTGAGATATACTAAAAATAGAAAGTATAACTATGATAGATATGGAAATGATAATGAAAATAAGGTACTTAGTTGGTTCTGATGATAATATAAATATGGATCTATAATAGGCAGGAAGTAGACTAAAATAGTATTCTAGAAGAATCACCAAATTATATATTAAGTGCCTCTAAATCTTTGGACACTTGTGTCAACCTTAAATAGTTGTGTTAATGTTAGCATCTAGGTTAGACATAGGTGTCCTATAAATAATACCTACTAGAATAGGATGTGACCACCTAGATTTTTTTGAGTTTCTTGTCACCTTTACTCTAGTGCATTCAGATATGGGTCATGGATTATCATTCCTTGTCAAATAGCAAAACCCTAGTTCTTCATCCTTATAATGGCTATGGAAAAAAATGGGTTAGTGGAAACATGATGTCAAGCTACCTAATATAACACTTTTTCAATGAGAACTACCTATATATCCAATACTCTGAAGAGGGCCTCAAGCTTATGTATTTCTCCTATACATAGTGTCTTATGTGTGAATCATGCAATATGTGGAAAGCAAGTACAATAGTGACCTAGATTGTAACTTAGAAAATTGAACTCTTGGTTTTATATTTCAATAATTAAATTTTTTTAATGTGTTATTCATATGATTGATATGAGAATAGGAGAAACTAAGAAAGCTTTGATTTATTGAGTGATTGATTTTTTTCTTTTGATAAGTTACCTTAGGTTTGTGTTAGGTATAGGTTAGGAATGAATGAGAATTTATCTTATATTTATACCAATCCATTTGGATAATAAATCACATTAAATAACTTAGGGTGGACATTAAAATACATATCATCTATAAATTATAATTAATTTTAGGTCACTAAACACTTATGTTAGATCATGACACCTACATCGATGCAAGTGTATATTTGGGACCTAAGTGTCAAGAAGAAAGAAAATAGGTAAATTATTTAAATTTTTACAAGCATAAGATAAGAATGTTTTAAGCATCTTGGGTAAGATACAAGGCCTAGGTCATCAACATAAGACTGGTTAGACTAAGAAATAGGCTAAAGGGCACTAGAGAGAGTGTATGTGAGACTTGAAGAAGTGATAAAAAAAAATATAGAATTGATAGAAATAACTAAGGTCTAAATTTTTCCAACTATACAAGATTGAGGTGCTATATAATTCATAAATAGTGTTTATATCACCCCCATTTAATATAGTTATGAATATTCTAGTTTAAATGAAAGGAATGCATACTTAGGTATGTATAACACACCTTGTCTTTTATTAAGTCCATATTGAGTGCTTTTCTTGTGACTAAACTATAACCAAGGGCATGTTAAAATACATAATCAATGTATATAATCTAAAATTGAACTCATTTGAAATGATTGAAATTGAAAGAGAAAGGTTTTAGAGTACACTTATGTGTCGATTCAACTACTTTACCTATTAGAAACTTAATTTTTAAAGATGTATCATTATGAATCAATGAAACTAATATTAGAAAAAATATATAAATCATAAAAGTGCATATATCTAAGTAGATATAGAGAGATAGAGGAGGGCCCATTCTACTAACCTTGAGGTAAAGATGAATGCCAACTAGCAATTAAGACTAACTCAAATGTGTGACCCAATCATAATTATAACCTAATGAGTGGGAATAAACCAAGTTGACTCACACTATCAAACTAGAGAAGTTGGATGATACAATCAATTCTAACATGAAAAATTGGAAATACTGAGTGATTTAATCATCTCAACCATGACAAAAGGATAACCAACTACTATAATAGATTTGTAGACACTAAAAAAAATTCACTTATAGATTTCAATGACTAAATTCCTCAGGACCCCCATAAAAACACCCTAAACCTTCTTAACCCTTAACAAACCTCTCTTAACCCAACTAAATCACTATTTTACTAATCAAATAATACTATTTGAAATTACTATTCACTATCACTATTCATTATGGGACCCACTATCACTATTCATGTGACATGTCAAGTGACATGGAAGGTGATTTAAGAGGTGATATGGTAAGTGACATGGCTTAGAATTGATGTGTCTTGATGTGGGACATCATACCCCACCTACGACCCTTCTTAAAGTGCTTGATGGTCTCATTTAAGCATCACAAGGGCCCCCACTTGAAATATGGAAAATTTCCCCTCAATTAACCATGATTAAACATGTATTTTACATGAAATTAACCTCCAAAATAAGATACCTACCTCTTTAAGACAAAGGGCACCCATTTTTGACTTCTTCAAATGGGACACTCACCAACCTAAATGGGAATCCCCACCCACCTCATTTTGACTAATTCATACACCACATATAAAATGGCATCATACCTATATTATTCCTATTTTGGCATGAATCTTCACAACATATGCTATAAATCCCCGCTTTCCTTTAACTAGGGTTAAGTTGGAAAGCGATAAATTAGTATTTTTTATTATTAACATTTTATTGTAGGTTTTTGGAGGAGGTTATCCAATTGATAAAGAGGTAATCCTCATCTTATAGGAGAAAAGATTAAAATTATCAAATCTCTACCACAATCACTCCAATATTTCATCAACAATATCATTAATAACACCATCATCGACAACCATCTCAAAGGTAACCTTGTTTGTTTATTTCATTTCAACTTATTATCTCCTTTGGCCTCTTCTCTCTTAACCTCCATAACTTTAACCTCTTATTTTTACCCTTTTTCACTTCATTTATTTCCTTGTCCATATTTACCCACTTGACCCTTTTTACCTCTTCACCATAATTCACCCACTTGACCCCTTTTTCCTTTTGGCCATATTTACCAACTTGACCATTTATACCTTTCACCCTTTTCCCTTATATATTATTGATAATTTTTACCATCACCTCATTTATAATTTCAATCATTTATAAACCTCAACCAAACCATCTTTCCCTTTAAACTATTTAACAAACCAAAACCATAACCTTGCCTTGACTAGCCTTTTAGCGTTTGCTTTATTTAGTCATTTTCTTAGCAAATAATCCATCTTAATTATATTTAATTTAAAATTTTATATCATTTAATGAAATTATATTTAATTTTATCATTTAAATTTAACTATCCAAATAATGTAGATTGATATCCTCCTAGGAAGCTTTCATTTCTAGGACGTAGCTCACGCTAGGTAGTCCACTTTACTACTTGTCTAACAAACAAGTTTTATTAGTGTTTTCTTATTTTAGGTTATTCATTCCTAACCAAATAAGAGTATCCACCATCATCTAGATCATGTGTGCATTTTATACCATGTTCTCATAACCATTACCATTATTGATAGTTTCTTCTTTTCATATTTAGAAAATAGAGAGAAACAAGATTGGCTACATATAGTTCCTAAAAGTCCAAATTAATGGGTGGTGATAGTACTTGAAGTATTATAAGTTTTAAAATAATTTTATTTTGTAATATTATGTGCACATTTCATAACATATGCACATTATATATGTCTCGTGTTAAATATTTATATAACAATGGTACCAATGTATATAACTATATGATAAATGTGAATCTAAATCATGTAATTGTGTTCTTTAGTGAGTTTATAAAATGTGTAAGTGTGGAAAACATGATTCCACAACATGAAATCATTATATATATATATATATATATATATATATATATATATATATATATATATATATATATATATATATATATATGAAAACTAATATAAGTGCCAATGTGGAGAACATGTTTCCAAAAGATGCCCCCAAAATAATCTAATTCTATTGAATATTGAATAAGTATGGAGAATATGTTTCTAAAACATGCCCCCACTATAATATGAAACTATGAATGTGTGGAATCCATGTCTCTATGACATGCCACCATTTATATGCCTCTATTTAAGGTGATATAATAATATAAACTAGTGGTTACCTCATCTCAAAGGGATAAGATAAACATATAACAGTGAATGAACCATTTAGTTATTGTGCCCTAACACACACACACCTCATTTTCAAAATTTTAAAAAAGGACCCATTATTGAAAAACCTCTACTTAGGGAGATATGAGCATAAGGATCTATAACTAAGATATCATGCATTTTTTATTAATGGTTATTTCAAGAAAATCATAAAATTATAAGCTTAAACTAGTATCTTAAGTTATTTAGAACATTGGATTTTCATAATTTTACTTTGATATGATGTTTAAATTTGAAAGATAATGGATCTAATCTTTCTATGTCTTAGTATGTATATTTTTATCATAATATTAATATTTTAAGACCACTAATTTCCTCTAACTAATCCTATAGTAAATATTTCATGCAATTGTAACACATGTCTCTTTCGCATCATTTGGGCATTTAGATAACTATAAAAGGTTAAGTTTTTTTCAAGCCTTTGAACCTTCTGATCTCTACAAACATGACACATGAAATATTTTTTTTTAAATGGAGACATGGGAACTTCATCTATTTATCAACAAAATTAATAAATATTTATTCCCATGTGCTAATAGTCTTGATCTCTCAAGTCTCTAAGATTTTTATATCATTCCACATGTCTTGATCATATAAATCCACATTTGTAAGAAGGTTAAGGAGTTCTTTAGTATACAACCTAATGTCTTGAGATTCTAAGCTTTTAGGATTATGAGTGATCGACACTTGGCACATATATAGTAGTTTATGTCATCAAAAGGTTAACCAATCCTACAGTCACCAATCTTATAGTCTAAGCTCTCAAGTTTATAGGTCTCTAAGAACATTCCATGTATCTCAATAATGCTGACATGTGACCACATAAAGTTTTTCATTGAAAGGAATACCAATCTAATGCCCTAAGATTTTATGCTTCCAATGCTCCTAGAGTAGGCCATGTGGCTTAACTACATTAACTCACCACTACGGGACCTCCCCAATATATCTAAAATTTTCAAAGATTCAAGTTAATGAGGGCTTGACAACTAGCAATATCTAGGGAAGGTATGGCCAAAGCACAAAAGAGAATGATCACTCACATGACAAAGAATCAAGTCAACTAATGGATCATAACTATCTCAAAAGTAATGATTAAACACAAAGATTTCTATTTGTCAAGTAAGGATACCCACCAAAGATAACTGACATATTTAAATAAAAATAAGAATAAAAAGAAAAAGTTTGTTATCAACATTGAAAGTGCATGGATACATTCAATACACAAGCCTATGAGTAATATATACAAAATCTATGAAACTTAAGATTCACTTTGTTATTGCTCTGTTGATTAATAAATTGTGTTCTCAAGCTTCTTAAACATCAAGATAGCCCTAAATATTTTAGCCACTAAGTGCAGAATGAAAAAATTCCAGGACCTCATAGGAGTTGTAGTAATGAAATGATAATAATGGCCTCTTCATCAAAATAAGTTAAGCCTTTAGTCCCCTCCCCATATTAATTTGTAGGATCAATTAAATACAAATACACCATATTTGATAAGAGTGCACTAAACTTTAAATTAATTCATTAATAATCACTTTGGGAAGAGGTTGAATCAATTCAATCCTATTCATAGAATATAAACTCTCCCTAGAGGCCAAATAGTATATAGATGATTTGTTTCCAATTAAAAAACATGGTCTTCACTATGCTACAACCAAAATTGAGGTAATGTCATGCATTGACCTTTTGAAAGTTATATTCATTAATGGAACCATTGTAGGAGACATTGTGCATGTAACAAAAGTCTATACTACCTATTTTTACATCTCAGGAAGGGAATTTGAAAGGTATCTTAGGCTTCTCTATCCTAAAATTTCCTACAATCAAGTCTCAACCAATGTATGGCTTGAGCATAACACTATAAATGGGAATCTAAAGCAATGGCTTATAAAGGGCCAAAGGTTAAATCCTAAGGGGGCAATTTCCACTAGTTGTATTCTTAAATTTAGACCTAGAGTTGCCATAATAATGACATTATTGAATAGGTTGTATGGATTGCATGCATTGCCTATGTTTAGGTGGAATGGGTTCCACTACTAGACATATTGTTGATAATTAACAAATTGGTGGCCCTAGGAGAGATAATAAGTGCATGACTAAAGGAAAAAATACTCTACCCTGATTGGAGGATTGAGGAATTAAATTTATACATGATGTCCTACTTACTAGATGTGGTAATGGACACTATGTCTAATTCTTATGTCTAGGAATGGCAACCATCGACTGAATATTTGGGAGATAGGGTTGGAAAACATTTCTCTTTTATGTTCATTAATATGTATATGAATGATATCAATAGGATAATAAATGAGTTATATCCTCATAAATATCAAGATATTCATGGAACCCTAATACCCAGACTATTCAAAAACATAAAAAGGACACTCAATAAGATGGGGGATTATTGGTTATACCTAGATGTAACTATCATCCTAGTGGAGGGTACCAAGACTGTTCATTTTTTAATGCATCATCATGTTCCTGATCACATTATAGAACATGAGATAGATTATTAAGTTTTCAATAGTATTGATGAAAACTTAGGTTAGAGACACTTTTATTACTACTTTAAAACTCCTTTCATTATTGGGAAACACTAATATGTGACTAGGCCACATTTCATTTTAGCTGGTAAAGCTAGGACACAATACAACTTATAGCTTACACCATTCATGGAATGATACCCCAAGAAAATAATAAGGGGGTGCCTCAAACCATCTTGGAGAAGGAAAAAGTGCACATTTATTATAGTCATGAAGCCTATGACCATGATCAAGTTTTATTAAATGCTTTAGATGACTCTAAAGTTTAGATAAAGATGAAGGAAAAGAAGATATCTATGATACTTGCATAGGCCTTGAAATATAATCTAGAGGTAATAGAGGAAGAAGCCCAAAATGCATGGGATAAAAAATGGCCTCCATCTTCACCATAGGGCTCTCAACTACCAAATTGACCACTTTCCCTAAAAGTATAAGCCATAGAAGAAAAACAAGATCAATCTGGTAGACAAAGGGAGTCAAATCCTCAACTTAGGAAGGATATTTTAAGAGGACTTCCTGATTCTCAAGTACCTTCCACTTTAATAACATCATATGAACAAGTATTGGGTATAAAATAAATAAGGGAGCAACTAGTCTTTACCTTAATAGTTCAAAGGAAGTGTAGTTTTATGATGACTCCTTTGCCCCCTCTTACCTTGATCACCCAAGTGAGCCTCCCAAAATTCTTCCAATCTACATTCACTTCAATTTTAACTTCCCATAACTCTCCCAAATCTCCTACATATCCTAAATAAATACCTATTCCCTCCACACTTTCCACTTCATCACATTCAGTTCCATATCCTACCACATTTGTTTCCACAACCCCTATACCATCTCATCCACCCTCCATTCCATCTATCTTCACATACCAAATGCAACAAAAGGATTCCCCTACTCCTTCCTAGGATATAAAGCTATAATAAAGACCATAACTTGGAATCCATATCATAAAAGAATCTACTGAGGATGGGGAGAAAGATACAAAGGCTACAATGGAGTTGGAATATGAAGAGGAGCAAGAAAAAATAATATCTTTGGTTGATTATCCATTAGAAGAAGAAGACCGTGAGATGGGAATGACATAACTAAATTATGAATAAATTTAGCTAGAGAAATCAAAATATTTGAGTCTAGGCAAACAAGAAGGAGGAGACACCTTAATTGAGCTCACACTAGAATAAAGTTAGAATATTTATAAGGTAGTCTCTTCTATCATTTATTTAGTGCCTAGTGTAGAAGTTCCAGCTGTATGTTTACCTACAATAATGCCTACCATTGTATCTTCCAATTCTATTATCATAAATATATATATTTGATATTCTTTCCTAACAAAAAATAATAAGGACTCTTAGAAAATTCCATTTTGTGAATTTGGTTACAATTTCTATTTTTAATAAGCCACCAATTTTGAGAAAGAAGACAACCTAACTAGAGATTCCCATGCCCCATCTATTGGCCCTACCAAAATCAACCATGACTATGGAGATAACCCTAGGGTTGACTATATTCTTGGCTGAGTTGACACCTAGGAAATAAACCTCTCCATGGTAAGTACTTGGCCAAAAACACCCCGAAATGCTTATTTAAATAAGTTTCTCATTTCTAACCATTGTGACCACATCCCTTCCAATGACATTTCAACCTTATACATCTTCAAAACTTAATCAAGGACAATAATTTGGTGAACTAATAGTTACTAAATGGGTAAGGGAAATGCAAAATTTTAGAGATGAAAGGAAAAATTTGGTTATGATAGAGCTACCCACAGTCTCTACATGGTTTGGCAAAGAAGGTGGGACTATATAGAGAGTGAGGAAGAGGAAGATGATAAATACAAGAACAAAGGGAGAGATAAAATTTGAGCAAAGATAAAAATTACTCTCTTTAGCCAAAAGACCCAAAATAAACCCCAATGATCCTACCAAATACATTAAGGATTTTAATACTTTTATGGATTCTACTATGTTAACATTGAAAGAGATGCACCAGAGCACCAAAGAAGCCTTAAAAAGATGAAAACATGTATAAATTGTATAGGCTCCTCAAGAGGTGATTATTGAGGTACAAAGTGAAACTAAAAATTTGTATAATATTCTATTCAATATTAGATTATCTAGGGTGGATACTTAGGCCCATAGAATAGACATTTTCATATTGTACAACAAGATGAAGGAAAAAAAAAGATTGAATTTCTTGGTCCAATGTTTTAGGATTAGTACTTTTGATCAACTTAATTTGATGACTAGAATGAATGCTTCTTGGTGTTTAAATTATGTGATTTCTAAAATGGATGCCTCCCTAAATTGTCATAGACAAATGAAGAAGCTATTGAGTCTTTTTATTAACCATAAAAGTGAAGTGGTATAAATTTTGGGAGACATGCAAGTAGCTAATGTGATCACCTAATCAAGGGACCTGGTGAATAAACCCAAATTTGATAACCTTATACACTAAATTCCTATATAATTTAAACAAGAAGAGGAAGGAAATGTATATAAAAATAATGAATAAGTACTATAGTTGGTTAGTTTTTAAAAACATAGAGTGACAAAAGTTAAGGCTTTAGTATTTGAGTTCAAAAGCTATGAGGCAAAGCAAAAAAGGTTAATAACTGAGGCAATCAAAATTTTGAAGCATTCATTATTGAATTTTGAAGTAATAGATAAATAATTTGATGAAACTAATGCATTGGTTGAAGTGATAAAGGCTAAAGAGGTAGTTTCTCGATCTACAACATGCACACAACAGGTAGCTAATGCCCCCAAATTCACAAAGATCTTAGTCTATCTCATAGTTGAAACTATAGTATCTTCATTGAATAATCTAAGTAATGACATTACATCAATCCTCTAATTTTATAATGATTATGTATTTCTATGATTATCAACAAAGTGGAACTTTAGTTCCCAATCTATTATTTAACATGCATAATTTATTTTTATATGGCAAATCTATTTTGAGTATTATCATTGTAACATGCATCTTTACAAGGTTTTTGAACTAGAGGTTCTATTTATAGACTTATAATATTAGGTGGAGTTTGAAGAGATGAGGTATTACCCATCCTAAGATTATAAATACATGTAACCTCCCAGTTTTTTATTATTTTTGGGAAACTTATGTTTAGTTCTTAAATAATAAGGGGTCTAGAGTAAGGGAAAAATCTAGTTTAATATGTCAAAATATGGATGTTTATCACATAATTTACATGAGGAAGAGAGACAAAATTATCTAAAAATAGGCTAAAATAGATTATTTAGGAGCTAGAAACTAAGATGTAAGACTGGGACACTGTCTAGAATCTGGATATAGACTTCATTTTCTAATTGGATAGGAGTGTTAAAACTAGATATGAGTGGCACTGGTGTTATATTCCACCTCTATTTTTTTTTGTTCTAAGGATCTAAGCTTTTTGAGTTTTGTTCACCAGGTTAGTGTGAGCTTGTGTACCAAATTTCAAAGGCTAGAAGTTAATATATCTTGTTGTAGGTATATTTTAATCTCCAAAATCCTATATTCATATACACACATGTAAACAACAAATGAATCAAAAGAAAAAAGGGGAAAAAGTGGGTTATGGGAAGAATGATCACATGACCTAGAACCCATGTTGTCTTGATCACTACCTACATTAACCCTTAAGCTAGGGTCTCAAATCAAATATAGTTCTCCCTTAGGGAATGTGAATAATCAATGTGTATAATAGATGCATGAATGACTTTCACCTAGGCCCTTCCTTGATCAAGCATGCAAGTCTATGTGTGATGTAGAATGTTGAGCTATACTATTGACTAGTTTTTATTAAGTCTAATGTGCTAAAGTAGTAATTGCTAGATATAAAATGCCTTGTGTATTCCTTTATATAAGATATTAATTATTTTAGATTTAAGATATTTAATTACATTTGGTTGACATTGGAAAACTTAGGGATGAAGCAAATAAAGGGGCTAGGATCCATCTAGTGAAATAAACTAATCGTTAAGGCTTAAATTAACCTTAGATAGGAGAACTAGAAACTAAACACCTTGGGTTTCAATGCTATAGTGCAATCCCAATGCTCCTATCCTATAGGCTAGGGATTAGAGGGGATAAAAAAAGCATATAAAATATGACCTAGCTGAGGTGGAATGATCATTTGAAAGGCTCTAGATGATTGGGAATAGGCAAAAAGGTGACTTAAGCATATAACAAGACCAAAATGAATAAAACAAAGGACATGGCTAAATATGAACAAAAGCTCATATTCTCTAGTTAAAGTATCCTATGAAAGGACTATGAAAAGACATGATATGTGTGGTTACTTGACCAATTTAGGGTGTATAAATTTTCCCCCATTTTAATCTAGTGATGCAATGAAATGAAGTACTAGAGTAAAAAAAAGAAAATAAAATATGTTCCTAAACCTACCTACATGGAGATAAGTGTATTGAAAAAGAGTACAACTCACTTCCTGACTAGGGAAGTGGATAGAGAGATGACTAGTGGTTAGAGAAAGAAGGAATCCTTAAAATGGATGCCCCCTATACTAAATCTAGAATTAGAATCTATATAACATGGAGATGGAGGGCAATGTTTGCCCCCTGTGTTGAATCTAACTGGAATGAGAAATACTTGAAGTTCCACAACCAATGTCTTCCCTATATCCCACATAAACTCATGTACTATGAAATGTGTGCATAAAATCTATATACTATGAAGAGCAAAATCTATCATGCCCCCACTCTGAATAATCTGAACTAAAAATAAGAAGTGCTCAAAGGCCCAAAACTAATGTTTGTCCTTTATCCTACACAAACTCATGTATTTTGGGTCTAGGTAATGTTATAGACCAACCATTGTAGATGATCATATGGCCTAGCCTAGTGACATCTTGGGTATAGTTGGGTGTAATCTAAAACTCTTGTAAATGTGTAATAAGAGAATGACATGTCTTTATTATTCCAATTTATATAATCTTGGATGATGAAGGACATAAAAATCTATGCCATGCCCCCTAATTTGGTATATGAGTAATGCATATGTATAATCTGTAAATCTATATATCCACATGTGAAATGAGCTATCATGTCATGTCTCATGTGTAAAACTATAGATCAAAACAATGTGCTCTGTACTATGCCTATAATTTTATATATGGCCTTATGGCTATGTCATATTGTATAAAGATATATGTACGAGATGTGTAGTAATGTAAATGCCACCAAATCTAGTATCTAGTCTGAATCTATATGAAAGTCATTATGAATCCATATAATCTAAACCATTGTATATCTAACTAATCTATGTATCTATAAACTAAGGGTATGTCCCTTTGAATTTCCTAAGTAATGTTTAGTGACCCATGCAATCTAAATCACTATATATTTTGACTGATCTAAGCTAAATCTGATAATCTAAATACTAGAGGTGTAAAAACCCTATTGAGTGATCCATGTAGTCTAAATCAATGTATATTTCAACTGACCTTGGTTGAATATGATAATCTAACTATTACATGTGTAATAACCATGGTGTATCCATCTATAAGAGTGGATAGGCATGATGGATAAGTGTAGGAATAGGAATAGTAGGAATGATACACACTTTTGGGGAGAGGGACAAGATATATGATAGAGGAGGTTGAGCCAAAAGTGATGACTAGTGGCATAATGATAGAAGTGAGGTTGGTATAGTTTGAATTGATTGATAAGTTACTTGATTGATTAGACTAAGTTTTTTTGAAAGTTGAACAAGTTGTTGATTGGTTAGGCTAATTTTTTTGATAGTTGAATGAGTCTTTGATTAGTTAGGACCAACTTATATGTCTAGGTAAAAAATTGGTATAGATATGTGTGTGTCATAGTATATAAATGATGTAGTAAGAGAGAAAGGATCATGTGATATTGAAGGTATCATTTTTGCGATTTTGTGGATCAAAATGGTTTGTAAAATAGAGCTATAGGGTTGAAGTTATAGGAAAAATGATATTTTGCTTTGAATGAGAAAGTTGTTTGATATAGGAGAATTGGATTGATTCTCGATTCATTTGTGCATTGACTAGGTTGATATTTGGAGCTCTAGAGTAGGAGATATGCCAATGAGACAAGCACCTACTATGACCTATTTTGAGTAGTTGGCAGCCTAGGTGGAGGCTGGTGGGGAGGTTACCCTAGTAAGTAGCTAAAATGTGTGATTTTTGCCTATTTAGAAGCCTATTGTTGATGTTTTTGAGTTGTTTTAAGTAGCCTAGGAAATTTTTAAATAGTTCTAGTGCCCCTATCCCTCCTCTAACATTATTTTCTAAGCTTCAACACATTTTTTCTAGGTTGTAGTGATTCTATCCAATGTTATTGTCTTGTATTTAGTGTTTTTGTCCTAGAGGCTAATTTTTTTGAGATATTACTTAGTTTAGTTGCTATGTTTTTGCTTGGTTTTTGATTTGGCATGGTTAACTGATGTATATTCTATTTTTTGGTGTTTTTTTAGGATGATGTACAGATGAGAGAGTTCCATAGAGGTCAAGTTATGGAGACACTATGGTTTTTGCATTTATCAATTGATGAAAGGGCTATGATGAATAAAGAAAGATTGGGTCATATGCGTGACTTAGGTCCTGTGTAGTGGGATAGGTATATTATTACCACCTTATGTGAGAAGTGGAATGTAGATACATGTACTTTTTATCTTCCTACTAGGGAGATTATGATTATTCTAGAGGATGTGTAATATATTCTACACTTATCGATTAGTGGGCATTACATAACATCAAAAGATGACACGGGTGCATATGCTATTGATCGTGTATCCCTATATTTTGATGGTGTGCCCTTAGGCATACATAAGAGATGTACTGATAGTAATGTATTACTATGAGTTATTATACAATCAAGTGTTCCACACCTAAAACAATGGTTGGCCATGTTGTTGGCTTCATTTATTGCTATAGATGGGAATGGGGTGTCAATTGCATATAAGATGCATAGGATCATGCATAGTATAGATGTGTATGTCACTATGTTCTCATGGGGTAGGAATATGCTTGCCCACTTATATAGGGATCTTTATTGGTTTACTTAGGAGGAATTTAGTGGTGGTGTGAGTACAACTACTTTATTACATTATTGGGTTTATGAGCATATAGTAGTTATGTGGATGATAGGATTGTCGAGGGAGAGATGGGCACCCCCACAATCATATGGGGAGTGGTGGATGAGTACATTGGCTATCCAATCTCCTAGGATAGATCATTATAGATGAGTTTTAGATAGATTGGTGGCTCAAGATACCATATGGAGGTCCTATATAGGATTCCTTAGGTGGCTTGAGGATGAAGTGTAGTTATAATATATGAGGGTTAGTTGTTGGCTACATGATCACTAGGTTAGAGTGTATGAGCACTTTTAGTATGAGCACATAACTAGATAGTTTTGGGTATTATAAGATGTGCTCCTAGTAGCATGGGTGTGGGTGAGGAGTGCATAAGCACCAGCTAGGGTAGGATCTCATAGGAGACCTATTAAGGTTGATTTAGCACCATTACCTTTGGATATGTGAGACACAACTATAGATATTCCTGATGTAGATGATGTTGGATGCACAGAGGCATATACCACATGGTGGAAGAGACATCGATGGGATCTATTATATCTTCTTTATGGATGGGTTACCCTTAAGTATGAGGACTTTGCTTTGATCCAAATGATGGGAGGTAAGCATTGATTACATTTGAAGTATTGTTCAAATTTATGCATATTTTATCTTGTTTTAAAATGCATGTCTAACATAGTGTTGTACTTTTACGTGTAGGTAGAGTGAAAGGTGCTTAGGATGAAA
This sequence comes from Torreya grandis, assembly GCA_037957365.1. Taxonomy (NCBI): domain Eukaryota; kingdom Viridiplantae; phylum Streptophyta; class Pinopsida; order Cupressales; family Taxaceae; genus Torreya; species Torreya grandis. The sequence continues at coordinate 2,017,402 of JARHVA010000648.1, forward strand.
CATAATCTAGGGTAGGAGGTGGAGATGATGGGTTTTGTGAGACCATCATTGAGTATACACTTTGAGAGCTTACATGACACATTCTTGATGATGTGGTGGAGGAGGGTTTGATAGAGCATGTGATAGTTACAGCTAGTGTTTATGCTCATTTTTTTGATAGGGATGTTATAGCTATAGTTACATATGTTAGGGAAGTGGAAGAGAGGTATGAGATAAGGGTTGAGTTGGATAGGCATAGGATGCCTCCACCTAATTATGGATCGGTGAGTACATGGATCATGGATGAGTACATAGATTTTTAAATGTGGTATGTAGGCCCTTGTGAGGAGCATGGTCAGTTATTGGAGTGAGAAAGTTAGCATAAGAGGCATTCAAGAGCTTGAGGAGGTTTGGGGTCATTGAGTGCTAGGTTAGACTATGGGACTAGTACTAGAGGAGAGAATGAGACTAAGAGTGAGGGCATGATGCCCATTCATGATTAATTGTACTTGATATAGTGTATATGTATTTGAAAACTTGGTTATATATATGGATGTTGGTTTGATTTTGGCTCATGCATATTATGTTATGAGATTTGAAATATATTATTAAATTTATTGTAATTTGTTGATTAGAGTAGTTGATCTGGTATTAATGTTGAAGGTTGTATATGTTTGGTAAAATGGTACTTGGGATATGTGATTTGATTGTTTGTTTGATAAGTGTGATGATAGCTTTTGATTTGTAATCATATGTAAGTAAAAATTTATTGGTTTTGTAATTAATAAATTGTTGGGATAAATTGAGTTGGTTTGAGGTTGGTAAATTGTTTGAATGGGTTGAGTTGGTTTAATGTTGGTAAAATATGATTTGGTAAGATCTAAATTTTGATAGGCTAGTTTTGGCTATGGATAGTTATTAGGAATTAGGAATGTTAGTTTTTAGTAGGTGGGAATTTAAGATAACATGTTGTGCATATTAATTCCTTGAGAGTGGCTCAAGAATACAAAGGCTAGCTAGACCTTTGGCTCCATCATTGCCCTACTAAGTGAAGCTATGAACTGATGCTTTTATGAATGTGTATCATATCACTCTATGTTGTATCACTATTTAAACCCTATTATCTAACTAAAAAAGTTCCCATATAACTTATGTTATGTAGGAATATGCTTTGTATCTTATATTGTCTACTATGTACTAATTATAAATGGATGTGGAGATTTTGCAAAATGTAACTTTATTGGTCATGTAAATGAAACTATGTGCTATGAAGAAGGATCATATGTCTATAATCATATGCCCTATGGCATTTAATATGATGTGTATTACTGAGCCATAGATCAAGTTAGAATTGAAACCTATGATGTAGGATCATTTAATCTTAACTGTAGTGGATTACTACATGAGATATGACCCAAAAAATCTAGTTGTGGTGTATATTTATCATGAGCAGTTATCTATGATGTGGGTTGATTTAATCTTAGCCATATTGGATTGCTACATGAGATAGGACCTAAAAAATTTGGTCATAGTGAATATTTTTCATGAGTAGTACTCTACTTCAGTGCTTATGGCTCTACTAGATATGTGTATGGAACTGCACTATGTAATCCTCAAACTATAGTAATATATGTATGCTACGCTTGTACTAATTTTCAAACCTTATGAATAGGTGGAATAAGAGATCTCCTATGGGACTCTATTATAGAACCTACATTACTCTCATGATAAGTGAATGATAACTCTTATGAAGGAATGTCCTTTAATGACTCAATTGTGGATGAATAAGGTCTATGGTTCCATGGTGGAAGAGATTTCGGTGCCCCCTTTATGAATGCTATGATGCCACTATTAACACATCTATTAACACAATCCCTAAGTCCATAAAAATTAGTATCTATATGTCCATGAATATGATGATAGTTGTAAAAGGGCTGATGTGGATGTTTCTATAAGAGATGTATATCTCATTGATGAGTAGAAGGTAATGTGATTAACCTCCTATCTAAGAGTGCTGATAATATGACAGATGTGCTATCTTACTCTGAATCAAAATGTAGTGGTGCCTTGATATTGTTCTCTATAATGCATATTATAGGTTGTACTCTAGAGATTGGCTCTCTATTCTTAACCAATTGCTTTTCTGGTTGTGGTCTCCTATTTTGTTTAGGACATGGTGGATGTGTGCTAGGAGCTATATATGTAGACATTAATATGAAATCTAGAGTAATATGATCAATTGAATCTACCTCAATCAATCCCAATTTCTTTTCCAAAACAAGAATTATATAGCATTAGTCCCTAAAAGAAGATTCTGTCTGATATAGTAAATACTCAAGGAGAGGTTAGTGAAGCCCCTTAATAGATATATGTTGAATCTCTAAATCTACTAGTTTATATATCAATCTTAACATGTGATTCTTAAATTGTAAGATATAATCACATACTGGATCTAAAGTATTCTGATGTAAAGTTACAAGTTTCTCATATGTGACATGAGGGCCCATGTTTGCTATGTAATGTCTGAGAAATGCCTTCTCTAAGTCATTGTATGTGTGCAAGGAACCGATATGGAGTAGATGAAAGAACCAATTCTATGTTTATCCCACTAATGTCTACTAGAATAATTTTAGTAGAATCAAAGGACTCACATGAGATGGCAAAGCCTTATGAAATGCCTGAAGGTGTACGAATGGGTCTCTAGTTCCATCAAAGTGAGTTAATGATGGTATCTATAAATGCCTAGCCAATGAAGCTTTTATGAATGTCTTCAGAAGTGGGTTACCATGTAGATCATTATCATCCATCCAAGACTTATAAGCCTTATTTTCCAAGGTAAGGAGATGTACTTGGGGTTGTAATTTACCAATTACATGCATCAAAGAGATAATCTCTTAGGATGATACATTATCATCTTAAAGTGGTTCATTTAAGAATTGAATATGATTGTTAATTTTAACCATGGTAATGCTACATTTATCAATTAGATCATAAAAAGAGGGTGTACTCACTTGAACCTCAAGAGTAATGGTAATTTGGACCTTACTAGAGGGATGTGAGCTACTATTCTATTTAGGTGAAGAGTGAGAACTGGGTTCTTCTATAGGGAGGAGTGGCTTGGGAGATTCATTGGTATATTTATGCTTTAGTGTATCACATTTTAATTGAGTATAAGATGTTTTATTAGCATGAACATGTGAATTATTTGAAATAAAATCATGCATAGAAGTAGAAGCAACATTTTGGAAGTGCATTATGTTTTATAGGAGTAAGAGAAGAGTTAGAAACATGAGATGCATATTCTTCTCCACTATGTGCATAATAATCATCATTGTTCCTTGCATTGTCATCATTGGTATATTGTTCATAATCACTCTCATTTTAATATTCATTTGCTTTTTCACTATCATAGTCATTATCACTTTTAGTGCAACTAGGGAGAGATGTAAGAGAATAATCTAATTCTTTTCTAATATGGAATAAAGTATCATTTAAAATTGGAATATCATGTGCATCTATGTTATCCATGGATGGAGTGTATGCATGATTTTCAAGTGCAATATGAGAAATAAGAGAAGAAGAGTTTTCATTGAGACATTATTTTGATAAAGTAGAGTTAGGAACATGAGATGTATCATTTGAAATATGCATTGGAAATTTTATTCTATTGCATTTATATTGTTGTAATTTGAACATGGAATTAGCGAGAGAGAGAGAGAGAGAGAGCGAGAGAGAGAGAGAGAGAGAGAGAGAGAGAGAGAGAGAGAGAGAGAGAGAGAGAGAGAGAGAGAGAGAGAGAGAGAGAGAGAGAGAGAGAGAGAGAGAGAGAGAGAGAGAGAGAGAGAGAGAGATTAGGTTCACATGGAATCAAATTATCACCAATAAGAGGTTCACTTAGAAGGGCATGACTAATTTTTTCATTTGGTGAATTGTGCATAGGAGAATGAGGTGAAAAGTGCCTTTCTCCATTTATCAAAATTATTTTTTTGTAGAAGAGGGAATAAAAGAGATAGGTTTGGGAGAAGAAGATGCATCTATTTGTACTTCATTGTCATTATCATGTATATAATCATATTCCTCATTACAAAAATAGTAATTATATTCATTGTAAATTAAATCATTTTCCACATTTTTATCTAATGTGCAATTTTGTAAATTTGTCCATTTATTGTCATAATTATGAGAAAATTTTAGAAATTGATCTATGGGATGAGAGGGAAGAAGTGCCTTAGTGTCCATTTTATTTATTTCACCAAAGAGAATATTGAAAAGTACTATTAATTAAATAAATGTGAAAATAACTATGAACATAGAAATTTAGTTTGATATTTTTGACAAAGTAAACAATTTACAAAAATTTCAAACTATTTTTCTAAAAATTGTTAAGGGAGGAAAACTTGGCATTTGAGGACCTAGTTTGGAAATCTAGGGTTTTGGGCCAGGATTTTGGAATTTTTAAAAATTATGCAATAATTTTAAATTATAAAATCAATTTTAAATATGTTAAATTCAAAAAAATAATACAAAAATAAAAAATTTGAAATTTAAATTTTTGCACAAAAAACTACTAATATTGAAATTTTGAAAATATTTTTGACAAAGTAAACAATTTGAAGAAATTCAAAAATATTGTTTTAAAATTTCCAAAGAAGGTAGGCTTAGGGTCTAAGGACCTAGTTTGGAAATCTAGGGTTTTGAGCTAGGGTCTTAATTTTTTTTGAAAATTATGCTAATAATTTAAATTCTAAAAATAAATTTAAATAGAATAAATGCAAAAAAAAAAATTATACAAAAATTAGAATCTTGAAAATAAATTTATTGCACAAAATATGAAGGAAAAACCCTAAGGGTACCTAGGGTTTTAGATTTGTTTGAAGTAAGTTGGGTTCACCAAATATTTTATTATTTTTGGGACTCTAGTGTTTAGTTCCTAAATAATATGGGGTCTAGAGTAAGGGAAAAATCTAGTTTAGTATAGAAAAATACAGATGTTTATCACATAATTTACATGAGTAAGAAAGATAAAAATATCTAAAAATAAGCTAAAACAGATGATTTAGGAGCTAGAAACTGAGATGTAGGACTAAGACACTATCTAGAATCTAGATCAAGTCTTTGTTTCTGATTGGACAGGAGTGCCAAAATTAGATAGGAGTAAAACTGGTGTTGTATTCCACTTCTTTTATTGTTGTCCTAAGGATATAAGCTTTTTATGTTTTGTTTGTTAGATTAGTGTGAGCCTATGTACCAAATTTTAGAGGCTAAAAGTCAAGAGAGCTTGCTATAGGTCCATTTCAATCTCTAAAAGCCTACATTCATCTACACACATGCAAACAAAAAACGCATCAAAAGTAAAATAAGGAAAAATTGGGTTATGGGAATAATGATCATATGATATAGAACCCTTACTATCTTGATCACTACCTACATTAACCCTCAAGCTAGGGTCTCAGATCAAATGTAGTTCTCCCTTAGGGAACATGCAAGATAGATGCAAGAATGACTTTTCCCTTCCTTGATCAAGCATGCAAGTCTATGTGTGATGAAAAATGTTGAGCTATATTATTTATTTATTTTTATTAAGTATAATGTGCCAAAATAGTAAGTGCTAGATATAAAATGCCTTGTGTTGTCTTTTATATAGGAAACTCATTATTTCAAATTTAAGAGATTTATTTACATTTAGAAGACATTGGAAAACTTAGGTATGAATCAAAGAAAGGGGATAGGACCCATATAGTATAATAAACTAATTATTAAGGCTCAAATTGACCTTGGACAAGAGTGCTAGAAACTAGACACCCTGGGTTTCACTACTATAGTCTAATCCTAGTGCTTCTATCCTACAAGCTAGGGATTAGGGGGATGGAAAAATCATAGAAAATATGACCTGGCTAAGGTGGAATGACTATTTTAAAGGCTTTATATGACTAGGAATAGGCAAAAAGGTGACTTAAGAATAGAACAAGATGAAAATGAATAAAACAAAGGACATGGCTAAATGTAAACAAAAGCTCATATTCTCTAATTGGAGTCTTCTATGAAACTAATATGAAAAGACATGATATGTGTGGTTGCTTTAAAAATTTAGGGTGTATACACCCAGTAATAAAGGGAGGATAATTTTGGCTATTGCTATTAATAGGAAATTCAAAGAAGTTCTACTTGACTTGATCTTTATGTGAAAATCTTCATTCTTCTCCAATTCTTTGGACTGCTTGGGACATTCCATCATTCTTATATATTAGTGATTTAAATTTTATATGAGGTATCTATTTTAAATACAACATTTAATTTTTAGCTACATCTAATTTGAATATCTTTTGCATGATTATCATAATCCTCTTGTATATGTGCAATAACAATCTAGAAATTAGGCAACCTTTTATTTATGTATGTTTAAGTATCCTATGTTCTTATTTCCTTTGAATATTCACTCTGTTTGATTTTTTATATGATACATCAGCTTATAACAAGTATTGGTCTAGATTCTTTGTTCTATTTGATTTTAAATACTAGTCTTGAAAGGCTTTATCTATGGATTTTCCACAAGCTTTCTTTTCTACCTTACTCTTCCCTCTTTTTGAATTTTTTTCAACATCCTATCCACCTCAAGTTAGAATCAACATCCGCCACCCACTCCAAGTAAATATAAGTTCACCCATATCTAGTTCACCTAAGGTAAACAATATGTGTTGCTCAACTATTATTCCACTAAGAGGTTGTTATAAAATTGAATACCCTATAACTTGTGCCTTGGAGTGATCATGTTCACCAATCCTAAAATATTAGAGGAAACCTCATAATAAATTATGAAGTATGAATAAAGCCCACATCAATATAATTTTCAACTTGGTGTTAGAAGGAGGGCCTCCATCCTCTGCCTCTATCCTAATAAGTAAGATCACTTGAGTTATTTTAGATGCACCCAAACAAATAACAAGGTCAACCTCAGGAAATAACCTATTATGACCACCTTTGGACATCCATATAAAGGTTCTATATAATAGAGGTGTTAGTGACCAAAATTGTACTTAATAATTTGTACCCTTTTTCACAATATTAGTACATGAATATATAATTATTGCCTTATGTTTTTAAGTGTTTACTTGAATTAAAAAATATAGCTTTTACCTTGTGAAAAACCTATATAATCTCAAATACCTAAGTAAAACAAAGCATGGAAAAGTTTTATATTAAGGAAAAAAGGTAAAGCAAAGCTAAGTATTTCCATTTTTAATATTTTTTTGTGTCAAAGACCTCCTTGAAGGAAAAATATCTTGCAAGATTTATGAGGCCAAGGTGGGCCATTCCAAGCATATTTTCTAAATGGCCATGGATCCTTCTTTGCTTCTATCATAGCTTGAGTATTCAAATGTAATCATCACAAGTCAATGGGATTTCTTTGGCATGAATAAGAGGAAGGTTAGATGTCCATAAGTTTCCAATTTTTCAAATGATTAATGGGAGAGAATGGCTAAGTAGTTACACATGAAAACAAGGATTTTATTTTACTCCCAAGGAAATATTCTCCCTCAAGCCCAAGTTCAGTGCATTTCTAGCTAAGAAAATCAAGGGTTTGCTTGAAATATTAATCATTATAAGGATAGGTAATTACCATAATGATTTTAGTATAGGGCATGAACTTCTAGGCATGATCAAGCACATCTTCCAACTGAAGCATATTATTAAAATATTTTAGGTGAAATATTATATAAAAAGAGGGCTTGTCCTCTTTTCAAATGTTGTTGTTGGTTATTGTTATTTCTAGGTCTTAGGCTCTTTTAAATTTTAGGATCTTGGTTGTGTGTTTTTTTGTCTCCTTTACTAAGGTGGTTATAGTTTTATAGCCATTAGTAAGCTCTAAGAGCATTATATATGTCTCCCCTATCAAAAGAGCAAACTCACCATGATTTTACCCATTGTAGCATTCTAAAATAATGATGTATGTAAGATTTCCCTTTAAGATAATGGAAAATAGTTATGATTTTTATTCTTTCATATTAATTAAATGCAATAATATGTTTTACAAGTTCTACTTATTGTATATTTGGTTTAATTCTTATGAATAGTTGTCATCTTGGGCATAAATCTAGGTTATAAACCCCTTTTTGCATTGTGATTTGGAAATATGTTATTGATAACCTCTTAAGGGGACCCTGAGTTTATGGATTTGATAGGAAAAGGCATCTAAATCTCTAGTTTTAGTGTATGTTTTAGGGTTTCAAAAATCATTTAAATATTTGCATTATATTGGCAACAATGGATGCAAACTATTCCTGATAATTTCCTTAGCTTGTTTCTCAGTTTTCTACATCTTTGCAAATGAATGATGTCATGTCTATTGAAATACTTCTTGCTATTTGAAAAATCATACCACCACACCACTCTTTTAATTTACTTGACTCACCCTAACCTATTTTACCTTGAAAATAATACACCTTATTACATATTTTAAGTGTTATTTACATGCAGATGCATAGATATTGCATATATATAATGTATTTGTGTTTTGTGCTTTGAAACCCAACATTAAAATCTCCCATTTAGACCTTATCCTATTAAAAAATTATTTAAAAATTAAGTTTTAAATACTATTTACATGTCTTAAATAGTTTATGTCTGGTATAGATTATTTGTTCATTCCATGTGACAACCCTTATCATGTGGTGTGTGCAAACTTGGTTATGTCCTAGTCAGATTTGTGTTTGTTTGTGTGCCAATAATCCTCATGGAGATTGAATTATAGTATTCCTCCCTGTGATTAAGTTACCCCTTAATACCCCTTACCTTGGTTTAGGTAGATCTATAATTAAAAGGGAGTTAACCATACCCTCTATTGGTGTCTTCTAGTCATTATCTACATTCAATCCATCTTGATGCTAAACCCTTCCCTGGATATAATGACATATAAGTCAGTTTTTCATATTTTTTTGTTATACTATCCAAGTGTACAAGGCTAAGTGACATAGGTGTAAAAATGGGAACCAACACCTGATTAACATCATTTCTAGGGATTAAACATCAAACCTAGTCACTTTTTTTATCAAGGATTCTTACAGAGGGCTTGTATAAGTTTAGGTTTTAAAGTTATTTGACTATTAGAATATTTGATGCATTAACTTTAAATACATATTTTTAGACAATGTTTATCCATATTCTCAATGGTGGGTTCAAGATCAAATGGAAAAGGAATGTGAGGGGGTGAGTGAGGTGGACTTGGGAGATCAAACTTAAGAGGAGATTCAATTGGTTGAAAAGGTATTGGGTAATAAATTAGACTATAAGGTTTTGAATAATCAAAAGAACTATGATAATATTTAATTAAAGGAAGTTCAAAAAATGAGAGTTTAAGTGCACCAAAATATTGATAGTCAAAACACTCTTTCATTTCTGAACTTTGTCCTTCAATTGGTCTCCACACTTGTCTCTTTATTCTTTGATGAACACTTAAGGGTGAGACAAGTTGATTCAATGGGTCACCTTTGAAGGATGATCTTATTCCTTTAAATTTTCAAGAAAAAGAACACTCAAAGCTAAAGAAATTTAAATGGATAATGATCTTTCTTAAAACTCGATACAATTTTAAAGTTACCACTACAAGAAAAATTCTAGAATATAATAGATTACAAACATGTGATACAGTCTAAAATCACACTTTATTGAAGCTAGTGATCAGATATGAAAGCAAAGATATTGAAAATCTAGATTTATGTTCAAGAGGGGAGATCACTTCAAAACATGAACAAATTTACATCTCTTGGAAATAAGTTAGTCCACTAAGAATGCCAACCTTAAGGAAGCTAGCTAGGGATGAGAAGGGGATTCCTTATGGGTGTATAAGTTAGGAAAGAACTCCAAATTAGAATCAATCACAAAAGAGACCTCCTTTCCACATTAAAGATAATGACATATGGAAGAGGCCTACCCTTAATGATATAATTGATAGAAATCAAACTAGAGGGGCTAGAAATGAAGTGTCTAATATTTTGAATGTTAAAGTGAATGTTGTAAATTATGATATTGACATTGATTGGTGTGATAAATGCTTCCTTCCCCATCCCCCATGTGATACTACTAAATAGATTTATAAAGATGCATATGAACCTAAGTCTGCTTCTGATGATGATGAGATTTTGATATTGGATTATCAAGTTTCCCAAAGTAATTTTTTTACTCCATGAAATTGCTAAGTGCTACCACTATGGATCAGTTTTGGAGTGTAATACAAAAGCTATGTGTCCCAACTCTTGAAATTATTTGTGATGTTAACATGACATAAGCATACGAATTACCCAATCATGATTTTGAATTGTTATGATCCATAATGATTAAAAAATATGATGGGGGAATTATTTCAATTGAGGACAAGTAGCTACTAATTAATGCAAAAGTTTCTTGAGAAAAAGAGTATAGTTTGAGAAGTAATCAATAAGGTGTTTCTCCTCAAGAGACTACCCCTACAAATCCAAGAGTAGGGGATGCAAATAAAAAAGTTAAGAAAATTATAGTAGTCCTTGATTCTTCAAAGTTGACACATGTTTCCCAAGTTGTGAAATAAAGAGGTGTTCCATCCAAGAATAGAGTACATTTGTTGTCTAGTATTCTTAAGGGTGTGAGTGATGCTAGAAATAACTAACCCTTAAAGACTTTTGTAAAAAATGCTAATCCATTCCAGATTATTCCACCCTTGAATTTAAATAGTTATATTCTATTTAAAGGTGTTTTCAACCTTATTGTAAATAATCCCCTTCCTCAGTATAGCATCTGTGATATGGATTAGGTATTGAGTCAACTGAAGATCACTGTGCCACTTGTTGAGTTGTTAAGAATACCTAAACATTTGAAGAGGGCATTTGAATATTTTGAATTTAGTGAAAGTATAGTTGCAAATGAAATGAATTAAACCCAAACACTCTAGGAAGATGATTAAGAATTAGATAAGGTTGTTAAACCAACCCCAAAAGTTAATTTGGGAACTCTATTAGTAGAAAATTAGCTAAATGTGGATCCATTCTACACAACCCTATTAATTAATGGTTTGATTGTTCACAACTGCATGTTTGATTCTATAGCCTCTTGTAATGTGATTCCCTTGGGTGTCCTTAATGAGCTCAGAGTGAAAATTACATTAACCTTTGGAAAGTGATATGCCATGGATTCATGAGAGGTTCTAGTTGTTTGATAAGTTAAAGGGTTGGTAGTATAGTCGGTAGTTCATCTAGGTAAATTCTTGAATATGGATATGGTAGTTATGGATTACCTACCTAAATGGGGGATGTTGCTATCATGAAAATGGGATACTAGCATGGGTGTAAATGTCTAGATGGACTTGTCTTGCACCACCACTCTTTTGGAGGGTAAGATGGTCAAACATCATAGATATCCAAAGATTTTAAATGTACTTGAAGATATAAAAAGAGATCTGAATGAGGTGTTATACATGGAAGTGGGGTTGGGTAGTTTTGTTGGGAATACAATGTTGTTAAACAACCAACTATTCTTGATGTTGGGTTTGACAATGAAAGTGTTGTTTGTAAAATGTATTTTGATGGGGTTATCTTATATTCCCCCAATGGGAAATCTTTTTAGTTTTATTTCAAGATATCCTTTGAGTACATGAATAATATTGTTGAGTATGAGGCACTCTTGCTTGGTTTGTGATTTGCCCATGAATATGGAATCATAAGCTTGATTGTAAAGGGTGATTTTAAGTAGTGGTTAAGAAGGTCATAAATGCTTATGACACCAAAAATAAAAGGTTGAAAAAGAATATAAATGTTGTATGGGGTTCATTAGATTTCTTTGATGCTTTTAACATTTTATTTCATGATAGAATTTTCAAAAAAGAATTTGAAAGACTTGCAAGGTTAGGTGCTTAGTTTTAAATTAAAAATGTGAACCCTCATTATCAATATTAGGTGGAGGTGATTGTTATTCCTTCAATCCTAGACAATGTCCATTATTAAAAAGTGTTTGATGATGATGAATAGATTAAGAGGTTTCTAACTTGTGAAGCTAAGTTTCAAGATTATCTCATAGACTTGGAATCCATGGTTTAAACCTGTGATGGAAAATAAACCTTTTTTGGGAAGGATATAATTTAGCTAAAGATAAATACTCTCCATAGAGGATTGGTGAGTTTAGAAGCATCTTTTGATGGAGCTGATTGAATTAAAACTAGAGAATTATTTGTCTCTAAATATATAACTAAATGTAATTTGTGTTATCACAAGAATCCAAGGAAGGTTTTGTTAGGTACTCACCTAAGTGCATCAAACAAGAAATCTTACATTCATCTACTGAAGAAGTACTAGGATTGTTTATCTTGGTCTTTTTCTAAGTTAAAATCATAGATGGAAGATTTACTTCAACATGTCATCCCATTACAACCTAAAAACAAGCCTTTTAGGTATAATCAAATACCTATCAAACCCATATTAACCTCCATGATGCAAGAGGAGTTGAATAAGCTAAGGGATGATAGAATTATTTAGCCCATTAGATATTCATCATGGGTGTCAAACTTAGTCCCTATACAGAATAAAAATGGTGACATATACTTGTGTGTGTATTTTCAAAATTTGAACAAAGCTTATTTAAAGGATAATTACCCCCTACCTAACATGGATAACCCACTATAAAGTGTTACAAGATCAAAAATGTTGTCCACTTTAGATGGTTTCTCAAGTTATAACTAGGTTATGGTGAAAGAATTTGAGAGACCCAAGACTGCATTCATAATTCCATGGGGCATGTATGTTTATATGAGGATGCCTTTTGGGTTAATGAAATGTTTTTGTGAGCTATGGATGTTGTATTTTTAGGGGTAATTAACAATTTTATAGCTATGTATTAGGATGAAATTACTATGTACTCCAAGAATAGAAAGGAACATTTAAAGCATCTAGAGAAAGTGTTCATTAGATGTAGGGAGTTTGGAATTTCACTTAATCCTATGAAGTATCACTTTGGATTACAAAATGCTAAGTTGATAGGACATATAGTGTCCATGGATGGTGTCATTATTAATCCTGAGTTAGTAGAAGCCATTGACAAAGTGCCTATCCCATATCCCAAGAAGGAAATTCAATCCTTCATTTCATAAATTAAATTTGTCAAAAGGTTTGTGTCTAATTTTCTAGAGATTAATTTTCATATTATGTTCATGTTGAAAAAATGCCAAACCATTAAGTGAGAGGAAAAGGTCATGCAAGCATTCAATGACATCAAAGGATCCTTGAATTTTGCCCATGTCTTAGCCACCCTTGATTACACTAAAGCATTCTAGATAATCCCTTGTGTATCCCATAATACTGTAGCTATTATCTTATTACAAAAAAATGAAGATGATCATGAGCATCCCATAGATTTATTTAGTAAAACCATGTAAGGTTTTGAACTAAATTATACTATTATGGAAAAATAAGCCTTTACTCTCTTGAAGGCTATTAAGATGTTTAAACCTTATATTCTGAGTTTGAAGATTGTTGCATATGTCCCACATTTAATGGTGAAGGACATCTTGACTCAGATTGAAGCATGAAGTAAGAGGTGCAAGTGGGTCAATAAGTTGTAAGAGTATGACATGGATATTCAGACCACCAAGCTAGTGAGAGGGATGGGTTTAGCCAAGCTCATGGATGAGAAAAAAATTAGGCCATTGAGGTAAACACTGATATTTTTATTGTTGATGATTATTTGAGTTGAATTAACATCTCTTAGTGGTATAAGGACATTATTTACTACTTGAAAAATATTAATTGTCCCTTGACTTGGATAAGAACTAAAGGAGAACTCTCAAAATTATTTCCCAAACGTATATCTTGACTGAAAGTGGATTGGCATGGAATAATCCAAATGGGGTTCTCCTAATATGCTTAGTAGAATAATAGACTACTGATTTGATTAAATATTTCCATAGTGGAGTACGTGGTGGTCACTTTATACCTAAATTCATAACTCATAAAATTCTGAGAGCTGGTTAATGGTGGATGTCACTATTCAAGGATGTTGTTCAAAAGTTATAAAGTGTGAGATGTCAATGCTTTTCTAGAAGGTTTAAAGCTTCTATTTCTCTTCCCTTGCAGCCTATGATGATTGAAGTCCCATTTAGATAATGGGGAATGTATTTCATTGGGGAAATCATTGATTCACCAAGTGTTGGACATAGATGGATATTGGTTTTAACTAACTACTTCACAAAATGGATTAAGGTGGTCCCTACAGAGAAGGCTATAAACTATGTGGTTATGGAATTTTTATTAAATTAGATTATTTATAGATTAGGTGTGCCTGTTAAGGTAGTTACTGATAATTCCATGAGTTTTAGAGCTAAACCATTATGGCATTGTGTAAAGAGTATGAGATAAAACTAGTCTATTCTTCCAATTACAACCCTCAAGGGAATGGGAAAGCATAATCTAGTAACAAGAACTTACTCAAAATCATTAAACAAACTTTGGAAGAAAATAAAAAGAAATGGTTGAGTAGATAAAGTTTACTTTGTGGACTAATAGGATTATGCCTAAGAGAGCTATAGGTAAAATACATTTTGAGCTTATTTATGGAGCTCAAGTTTTCTTACCCATGAATTTGTAGTTTTCAACCTATCAGTTCATGTAATAGCTAGAGGAAGATGATCAAATCAACCATTATGAAATTAGCATGCCCCAGATTATTGAGCTTAATGAAGTTAGAAGACAAACTTATGAGAGACACCTCAAGTTCAAGGAAAGACTCAGGATAATATTTGATATAAATTTTGATATATGAAATTTTCAATTAGGTGATCTAGTTTTAACTTGGGATAATAGGCATGAGGGAAAAGGCAATCATGGAAAGCTTGATGCTTTGTGGATGGGTCCCTATTCCATTAACTATAGGATTAGGGATCATACTTTCTTTTAAAGAGACCTAGATGGTGACATATTGAAGTTACCAATTAATGGTAGACATCTAAAACACTTCCTTGATTGAATCCATGATTGTATAAAGTATTGTATAGTGTATAGTGTTATTATTTTATTTCCCATATATGTTGGGCCTTATTTGTATAGTTTTTTTTGGTGCTTTTGAGTCATGCTTTCATTCTCGGATCCTTTTGATCTATTTTTGTTGGTCTACCTTTGTCTAATTAAGTTTTCATGGGTTTTTTCTATGAATTCTCAAGTTTTGACTCTATGACCAAATGTATTGGCACTTGGTCTTATTTTTTGAGGTTCTTTTCACACCCATAGAGGGTGTATATCCCTAGGTGAGAGCCAGTGTTAGTACCCAAACTTGAACTTAACAATTTTTTGCCTTTTTCAAAATATTAGTGCATGAATATCTAATTGTTTCCTCATATTTGTAAATGTTCACCTAAGTTAAAAAATCTAGCTTTTGCCTTGTGAAAACCCTATATAATCCTGGTTCTAGCTAATGCTTAATATTTTGATTTTTTAATAAGATTGCAAGGTCTGTGATAAAAATCAAACTAGGAAGATCAAATAATGTTGAGTATGAAGTTTTCCATCTTTAAAAATCTTTGAAACAGTAGAATTTATAAGGTTACATTCAATATACATTATTAAAAATTATAGTTGGGATGAAAAGGTCCATGGGAATATATTACAAAAACAAGTTGTAAAAAAATTGCAAGTTTAAATTTTCAAATTCTTAAGTTTTTGGAAAAGTCTTAAGTTCAAAATTTTTGGTCAAACTTTTTGGTTGGACATTTTGGTCAAACATTTTGTTCAAAATTCTTAAGTTTTTTAGAAAATTCTTAAGTTCATAAATTGTGGTTGGACATTTTATTTGGAACTTTTACATCAGACATTTTGTTTAGAAATTCTTTGTCAACTTTTGTGTTCCCCTTGCTTTGAAAGATTTGTTCATTAAAAAAAAAATTTGGGGTTTGTGTTAGAAGCCTTCAATTCACAATGTCATCCATCCACTAGTTAACATGCACTTAAAATAGAAATGGTCCAAAAGGAAGCAACTAATTTTCAAAGGAAAGCATAGGTCGGCATGTAAAATAATTAAGTCCATGAAAGCATTCAAGAGGCCACATCAGTATTTCTACTCATTCCAAAATGAATGACTTGTCCAAGTGGAAGTTAAAAAAATTCAAAGCATTAACTTTTAAATATAAGAGATCCACACTATTAATATAATCCACATGGAGGGTCAAATGACAAAGCCAAGCTTTTAAAAGGGTAAAATAGTGCACTTACACATTATAAAGTTTGGTGGTAACCCTAAAATGTCAAAGGAAAAATATAAATGTGGAAGGCATGGGAAATTTTAGTATTAAGGAAAAAAGGTAAAATAAAGATAAGTCTTGCCGTTTTTAATATTTTGCTTGTGTCAAAGACCTCCTTGGAGGAAAAATATCTTGCAGGGTTTGTGGGGCCAAGATGGGCCATTCCAAATGGCCATATATCCTTCTTTAATTCTATTATAAATGGATTATTCCAATGTAATCATCATAAGGTAATGGGATTTCTTTGGCATGTACAAGAGGAAGGGCAACTGTCCAAAAGTTTCTAGTTTTGAAAATGATTAATATGAGAGTATGGCCAAGTAGGTACACATGAAGACAAGGAGTTTTCTTTTATCCAAAGGAAATATTCTCCCTCAATCCCAAGTTCAATGCATTTACAACTAAGAAAATCAAGCGTTTTCTTGAAATATTCATCTTTATAAGGATAGGTAGTTACTAGAATGATTTTCTTGTAGGGCATGAACTTTTAGTCATGATCAAGGGCATCTTCCAGCTAAAGCATTTTCTCAAAATATTTTAGGTGAAATATTGTATAAAAATAGGGCTTGTCCTCTTTTCAAAGGTTTTTATTGGTTGTTGTTCTTTCTAGGTCCTAGGCTCTTTTAAATTTTGGTATCTTGGTTGTGTGTGTTTTTTGTTGGCATTTCTAAGGTGGTTACAGTTGTACAACCATTATCAAGCTCTGAGAGCATTGTATATGTTTGCCTTATCAAAAGAGCAAACTCACCATGTTTTTCCCCATGGTAGCATTCTAAAACAATGGTGTATGTAATATTTCCTTTCAATATAATGGAAAATAGTTGTGATTTTTACTCTTTCCTATTAATGAAATATAATAATATTTCTTACAAGTTTTTTTGATTGGATATATAGTTTAATGCTTATGAATGGTTATCATCTTGGACATATATCTAGGTTATAAACCACTTTCTACATTATGATTTTGAAATATTTTATTGATAGCATCTTAAGGGCACCCTAGGTTTATGTATTTGATAGGAAAAAGCATTTGAATCTCTAGTTGTAGTGTATGTTGTAAGGTTTCAAAAATCATTTGAATATTTACATTGTATTGGCACTAATGGATGAAAACTATTTTTGATAATTTCCTTAGCTTGTTTCATATTTCTCTACATATTTGAAAATGAATGATGTCATGTCTTTTGAAATAATTATTGTTTGTTGAAAAACCACACCACCACACCACTCTTTTAATTTACTTAATTCATCTTGTTGTTCCCAAAATCCATCACTTGTTTTTGTGGACAACATGTTGACCATTTCAGTCTTGTAGGCCAAAATGGTCTCTTTCTTTCTCAAAATGTTTTGAGTAGTCAAGTTATTCAATCACAAAAGCCTTTTTAGCTAAGGAAATCATAGGTTCAAAAGGTGGGCTTTCACAAGGAAAAATCTCAAAACACTTAAGGCATTTCCTAAAAAAATTGAAAGGATAGTTCAATGCCAAGGTTCAATAAAAAAGGTTCAACAGTGGGGTTTAATGTTATGGAATGAACCATTGAACTATTGAACGATTGAACTCCACCTCTGAAAGGTTCAAAGAGTTCAAAGGTTTAAAGAGTTCAAGGTTTGAGTAGAAGGTTTGAGCAAATGGTTCAAGCAGAAGATTCTAGAAAAAGGTTCAAGTGAATGGTGCAAACAATTGGTTCAACAACACCTTGAACTCATAAAGAAGACTAACTGAACCTATCTCTTTATAAAACATTGAACTGCTGAACTATCAAACCATTGAACTTTGAACCATTGAACCTTGAACCATTTAACTCCAAAAGGTTCAAAGGGTTCTAGGTTCAAAATGGTTCAAGCAACCAATGACATCCCCATAGACATCAAATTTAGGGTAATGGAATAACTGTTGATTTTCAAATAACACAGAACTGAGGACAAACTCAATGATCCACTGAGAAAGGAGCCAAAGAATCTAGAAGAAGGTGAGAAGATAACCCTGAGAGCTTAGATCACCAAGAAGAGATAAAATGTAGCAAGGAAATAGGGAATGATACAGAGAATCTAGAAATATTTGTAGAAGAGTTATTCCAATAGGTGGAGTAGTCTGCCAGATGGACCTCAGAGAGTGCAATAATTCAATGGCACAGTCTATTTTTATTCATTGAGTAAAGGCAAATGGATAGCCATGTAAACATCATAAAGAATACTAGGCAACCCATACTTTGGAGGAAACATTAGAGATGATTTAGAATGCCAAAAGTTAAGGCTGATGACCTGTTCCAACATGGCCCCTTCACAAAATTTCCAATGCATTCAATGTAGCATGGGCCATTTTGTGAAAATAAGTGCCCAAGTCTTTCTTTGGATGCTATATATTGTAATCTCTCATTTTAAAGAAAGGGAGATCTCTCTGTTATTAGAAGTGAAACTCTGCCCAAATTGAAAGGCATTTTTGGGACTTTGAGATCAAATTGTTAATCATATTTTATCAAGTGAATGAGAAAGCAGGTGACCTTTTAGACTTTGTGTTGAAATAGCTTGTGTTATCTAAGAAATCATTATTATGTCTTTTTTCCTAAATATAGTCTTGTCCATTTAGTCAAATAAGTAGAACAAATGGAAATAATCTAGAAGATGTCCTGAAGCTGATTGTGGGAGACTTTGTGTTGTCATAGTTGTCTTTAGTCTATGTGTCTTGTGTTTTAGTGTAAAGGATACTGAAGAGACTTTGAGCTCCCCTTATCCTTCATAATATTTCACTCTATTTTAGTTTTTAGTGGATAACTTGTGCTACACTTCATACTACTGTGTTACTTTATCCCAAATCAGTAGGAGAAATAATGAAAGACTTTGTGCTTTCATGGGTTTCTTGTGGATCCATTTACTACCCAGAAAGAATCCTTGTTATTTGCTAAACATCATTTCTAAAAGAAGAGAAATGACTTCAGTAATTACACCAAAATTCTCCTTTGTTTTGTGAACATCATCTCTCAAAAAAGAGAGATGGATGGTATGATTTCATCTCTAAGTTTATTTTCAATTTATATTAGTATATTATAGTATATAGGGAACCTCCCCTTGCTAAGAGGAGAGATTTATCTCATTATGTTTTGGTAACCCTTTTATAATATAAATCTCATTGTGTTGTGGTTTATATACCTATTTTGCCATCAGTTAGTTGATGACAAAATATTCACCCAATAATTTTTGGTGACTCTAATGGGAAAGAACGTGAAATTTTAAGCCTCAAGCTTCAAATTAAAGAATTTTTACTTATTTTCCATTCTACACTCTGTCAAATACATGGTATACATGAAGCCAAAGAGCTAAATGTATTGTTGAACCTATGTTCAAGTTTGTATAGAAAAATAATTTTGACCTTTCTTCTCCACAATCTTGCCTTTAGTGAACCAAGAATTTTCCTCCTACCAATGTCAAGTCCCCAATACCAGGCAAAGCTTCTCCTTCCTCTACTAGTAGAGATTTGTCTATACATACTCCATAAAGGTTCATCCCTTCTTTAAATAATCATATTATGGTAGCCCAAGGCCCTTGGGATAACACCTTTGGCCCTCTAAATTTAACCCCACCTTTACATGAACTACCCCGTAGTTCAAGAAAGAATTTTCCCAAGTTCTATGGTGATGGGAGATTTCATCTTGATGAGCATATTATAGCTTTATACATATTCTATGGTGTGATAGGTTTTACATTTGAAGATATAGCAGTCAGATTATTTTTGGAAATGTTGCAAGGCACTACCATAGACTAGTTTTATCATCTGCAAGCATAAACAGTAACTAACTGGAACACCCTCAAGTCCAAGTTTGAGGCTAGGTTCAAACCCATAGAAGATGCACATTCCTTATTATCCTAACTTACTCAAATGAATAAGGAGCCTCATGAACCCATGTGAGACTTCATTGCTAAATTTGACAAGCTGAGGAATAGGATTCCTATAATTGCTCAGCCTATGCCAAAAAATCTTAAGTGCTTCTTCATCAATTCTCAGCTTCCTAAAGTGAGTTTCCTATTGAGGTGGGCTGGCCACATAGATATTACTGCCACTTATATTTTGTCCACTGAGGTTGAAGATGACTTATCTTGGTAGGAAAGATAAGAAGATATCCTAATAGAAATAAATCTTCTTCATCTTCTAAAAATTTCTCTACAGGCACCACTGATCATATGGTGCAAAATCTAGAAAATGAATTGATAGCTCTAAAAAATAAAATGGCACAATCGATGTCTACCCCTCATTCTTATCAAGATATACCAAGGAGGATGTTTCCAAACCAGTCATATCAAGGCAATGTTGTTAGAAATCAAGGGAAACTAAATCATCTCCCTCCCCTACAAGGGAAGCTTGCCATTGAAGCAGCACTGGCTAACTCAGTAGTTGGTTACCATGAAGCTACACATGATTTCTCTTTCCAACTTGAGTTGGACCAAGAAGATGACACTGATCTCTTTGTAGAAGGTGAAGAAGAATTATTTAGCGACTCCAACATTGGTTTCCTGAATTACCAGGATGAAGCTAAAAGTAAGAGAGAAGTGTTTGATGGATCATACGCTATTTTTACTAGGTCCTAGAACTAGTCAACTCAACAAGCTAATAAGGGAAAAATAAGGGAAGAATATCGACCAGTAATTTCAATTGCTAAATGGGGGACTTCACTACCTTTCTAATTAAAGGACCCAGTGATAAATAAAAAAGTAAGTACCTCAAATAACCTTACACCTTTTGCTTCAATTTTTTAGAGTAGTACCACAACCAATAAAACCCATAATGATGGATGTCCTTCCTCTATTCCTAGTTATTTTTAGTCATTTGATATAATTGACCATACTAAGAAGACCAAGATCCAAATGTCTAAGTTTGAATACTTACAAGTTAACCCTAAGCAGTTGGATAGGCTAGTTGAATGTATCAAGAATAAAACTATCCCTACAGGACAAGATGTTTCAAAAATAACTCATGATCCCCAAAAGGACACATCCACACAAAAAAATCTTGTCATTACTCCTCTTGTTGCCCCTAGGAAGATAGAACCTTTCTATGTTTCCCTACTGATAAATGATCATAAGCTGAACAAATGCATAATAAACTCTGGCACCTCTGATAATGTGATGCCCACCAAGGTGGCAGACTCTCTCAGTCTCACTCTAACTAAAAATTTTGGGAGATGTTTCTCCATAGAAAATAAACAAGTGCCACTTTTGGGACAGATCAAAGATGCCTAATTTATATTTGTGGCCTTCCCAAAAAAAAGGATTAAAATGACAGGCTTGGTAGCTAACATTCCAGCTTCCTATGGCATTTTGCTTGGGCAAAATTTTTGCAAGGATGTTGGTGGAGAATTGAACATGGACCTATCTAAAGTGAGGATACTTTTCAAAGGCATCATGTAAAGGCTGCTTCCTGAGAAGGAGTCAAAATACATTGTCACCCAAACATCAGCCCTTGAAGCTCAAATTCTGTTTGAAACCTCAAGAATGGGTAACTTTTTTCTATCCATAGAATATGTTTCTATTTCATTAGACAAAATTTCTATAAGTGACAATCCAAAAAATTTAGACAAGGCATCAGAATAATTGGTAGAGCATAGTTCAAAATTTGATGGTAGCAATTCTTCTACCAGTTTTAGAGCTAGAATTGTTTTGATATCTCTACAAAGAGATATTTATCTCTATTCATATAAGTTGAAATTAAGCAATACCAACAACACCACTGAGTATGAATTTTTTTGCTCAAATTGAAAGCTACTCAAACTAAAGATGTTAAGCTTCTTCTTGCCTAAGGAGATGTTGAACTGGTGGTTTGTCAAGTGAGGAACTTGTTTCAAACCAAGAATGAAATATTATGACATTATCACAATCTGGTGTGGGACTACCTTGAAAGTTTTGAGGCTTTCAGTATTTATGTGGTGGCCAGAGAAATCAATGATCGAGTAGATTCCTTGGTTGTCTCTACAACTCTCATGTTTCCTCACCAAGATTTTGAAGGACACAAGTACACTATTGAGCTGGTCTCTCGACCAAGTATACCTGATAATCCCAACCATTGGTAGGCATTTAATGGGGACAATCAAACTAGGGGATTAACTAAAATATAAGAGAAATTAATTATGGTATTGGACCATATTGTTGCACATCAAAACTAGGTAAAGAAAATTTTTAGCAAAAGAACAAAGATTAATGGTTTTTAGATTGGAGATCAAGTCTTATTAAGGGGTAAGAGGAGAGAACCAAAAAGAATGCACATTAAATTTGATTCTTATTAGAGATTTCCATTTGCCAATCATCAATTATGGGGTGAAAATAGTTTATTATTGATAGATTAAGATGAAACACCATTTTCACTGCCTCACAGTGGGCAGCATCTGAAGCACTTCAATCCTTAAAGTATCAGATAAGTCCAATTCTACATTTTTATAGTATTTATTTATTTTATATTGTTCATTTGGTTTTTGGCATCTTTCTCTTTTTATATGGCATGACTCTATAGCCCAATGACATAGATGAAGGCACTTAGAGTCTAGATTCTACTCCCTTTTATTGTTTCAAAATACAATTGATGGAAGTTCCCCAACTGGAGTCAGCTATTGTTCCCAAAATCCATCACTTATTTTTGTGGACAACATGTTGACCATTTTGGTCTTATAGGTCAAAATGGTCTCTTTATTTATCAAAATGTTTTAAGCAGTCAAGTTATTCAATCGCACAAGCCTTTTCAGCTAAGGAAATCACAGGTTTAAAAGGCAGGCTTTCATAAGGAAAAATCTCAAAACACTTAAGGCATTTCCTAAAAAATTGAAAGGATGGTTCAACACCAAGATTTAATCAAAAAGGTTCAACGGTGGGGTTCAATGATATGAAATGAACCATTGAACTCTACCTCCAAAAGGTTCAAATAGTTCAAAGGTTCAAAGAGTTTAAAGGTTCAAAGAGTTCAAGGTTCGAGCGGAAGGTTTGAGTGAATGGTTCAAGTAGAAGATTCTAGAAAAAGGTTCAAGTGAATGGTGTAAATAATTGGTTCAACAACACCTTGAACTCATAAACAAGACTAAGTGAATGCAGCTCTTTCCAAAACATTGAATCACCAAAATACCGAACCACTTTGAACTGTTGAACATTAAACCATTGAACTCAGAAAGGTTCAAAGGGTTTGTGGTTAAAAATGGTTCAATTGAGCATTGACATCCCCATGGACATCAAATTCAGGGTAATGGAATAACCATTTATTTTCAAATAACATAGACCTTAGGACAAACTCAGTGATCCACTAAGAAAGGAGCCAAAGAAGCTAGTAGAAGGAAAGAAGATAGCCTTGAAAGCTCATATCACCAGAAAGAGATAAAATGTAGCAAGGAAAGAGGGAATGATATAGAGAATCTAAGAATATTTGTAGAAGAGTAATTCCAGTAGGTGGAGTAGTCTACCAGATGGACCTCAAAAAGTGTAAGCATTCAATGGCATGGACTATTTTTCTTTATTGAGTAAAGGCAAATGGATAGCTGTGTAAACATCATAAAGAATACTAGGCAACCCATGCTTCAGAGGAGACATTGGAGATGATTTACAATGCCAAAAGTTAAGGTCGATGACCTATTCCAAAATGTCCCCTTCACAAAATTTCTAATGCATTCAATGTAGTATGGGCCATTTCATTAAAACAAGCACCCAAGTCTTTCTTTAGATGTTATATATTGTAATCTCTCATTTTAAAGAAAGGGAGATCTCTCTATAATTAGAAGTGAAACTCTACCTAAATTGAAAGGCATTCTTGAGACTTTGAGCTTAGACTGTTAATCATATTTTATCAAGTGAATGAGAAAACATGTGACCTTTTAGACTTTGTGTTGAAATAGCTTGTGTTATCTAGGAAATCATTCTTATGTCTTTTTACTAAATATAGTCTTGTCCATTTAGTCAAATAAGTAGAACAAGTGGAAATAATTTGGAAGATGTCCTGAAGCCGACTGTGGGAGACTTTGTGCTGCCATAATTGTCTTTAGTCTGTGTGTTTTGTGTCTTAGTGTAAAGGATACTAGAGAGACTTTGAGCTCCCCTTATCCTTCATAATCTTTCACTCTATTGTATTTTTTGGTGGAGACTTTGTGCTACACTTCATACTGTTGTGTTACTTTGTCCCAAATTAGTAGGAGAAACAACAAAAGACTTTGTACTTTCATGGGTTTCTTGTGGATCAAATTACTACCCAAAAATAATCCCTGCTATTTTTTGAACATCATTTCTAAAAGAAGATAAATGCCTTTAGTAATTATACTAGAATTCTCCTTTGTTTTATGAACATCATCTCTAAAAAAAGAGAGATAGATGGTATGATTTCATCCCTGAGTCTATTTTTAGTTTATGTTAGTATATTATAGTTTATAGGGAACCTCCCCTTACTGAGAGGAGATATTTATCTCATTATGCTGTGGTAACCACACCCATTTTACCATATAAATCTCATTGTGTTGTGGTTGATATACCCATTTTGCCGTTAGTTGATGACAAAATATTCACCCAACACATCCTACCTTTTTTACCCTATAAATAATACATCTTTTTACATATTTTAAGTGTTATTTTCCTAAAAATGCATCAATAATATAAAATGTATCTATGTTTTTTTATTTTAATACCATCATTTAAATCTCCCATTTATCCCTTATGCTATCAAAAATTTCTTTAGAAATGAAGTTTATAATCAGATTTACATGTCTTCAGTAGTTTGTGTCTAGCCTAGAGCAATTGTTCATTATATGTGAAAACCCTTCCCATGTGGTGTGTGTAAACTTGGTTATATCCTAGTTATATTTGTGTTCACTTGTGTGCTAATAATCCCCATGGACATTGAATTTTAGTAGTCCTCCATGTGTGAAAGCTACCCCTTAGGTCCTTTCACCTTGGTTCAGGTAGATCCAAAAGTAGCAAGGAGTTAACCATAATCTCTATTGGTGTCTTTTATTCATTTTCTATGTTTAGTCCATCATGATTATAAACCCTTCCCTAGATATAATGGCATATGAATGGGTTTTTCATATTTTATTTCCATACTATCTAAGTGTGCAAGGTTGAGTGAAAAAGGTGTATAACTAGGAACCAATAAGAGGTATTTATAGGAAACCTAGGGTATGATAATCATTCCTAGGAAGATATCCCCATATTGTAATAGTTCTTATGGCCTGTATCCATAATCCACCTCTTAATCCTTCACTTCATCCCAATCCCCTAGTTCACACCCTAACTTGGTTGACTAGCTTGACTATCAATGTCATAAGAGTGGTGCATGATTTGCATAGAAACACAGAGAAATATATCTTATTTTTCTCTTCCTTAGGAAAAAAGACTATATAAGAACATATAAACACTTTCAAATCTAGCTTAGGGATACTAAATATAAGTCACGAAGATGTGGCTTGCAAACTATTCCCTTTTACTTTACAAGAAGTTGCCTATGATTGGTTTCTAAATATTCTAGAAGGGTCAATCATAACCTAGATGGAATGTCAAAATACCTTCTTGGCTTAGTTTGGGTAAGTTAAGAGTGAAAATGTTATCTATCAACACTTTTATAGCATGAGAATAAATCCCAATGAGCCAATCTAAACATCTAATAATTGGTTTTAAAAGAGTATAGCAGATTGGAGTATGCCTATTATTATAATGAGACATTGGCCCTATAAATGTTTTAAAATGCCCTATATTCAATGAATTCTATATTTATACATAGGGATATCAATATCAATACTTTACCTTGGGCTTACACAAAGGTAATCAATGTATACAAATCTCTATATCCTTAGTTACAATCTTTACCTCCACTTAGAATTGGACCTATCTACCCAACTTTTAACCTAATCCCTAATGTAACCCAAAATTATGTGACATAAAACTAGACCCTAGTCCACAATTAATTACCATTAACCCATGTTACCTAGAATTAACATTTTAGTTTCTTAAACAATTTTGCTTCTCACCATCAAGGCCAGAGTTAGCCTTTCGTTATAGTTAATAACACTTCCACATACGATAATTCTCCCAACTCAACTAAGATAGATATCGTAGCCATCTATAAGATGGTATACAAATTGAGTAATGAAATCCTCAACATACAAAAACATATGGGTAATACAGGTGGACATAACATTAATTAGAACAATTAGAATTATGGGTTATAAAGGTATATGTCTATCAATAGGTTTAAGAATAATCAAGGACATCATGTTATATCTAACATGATGTCAAATATTAATATTATATATGTATCTCTTATAAACTAGTGTTGGGTCCATAAAATCATCTAACATGAGGAACTAGATTGTATCAAGTTATGCACTAATTTTGAGTTCTTCTAGTTGGCAAGAACCTTCATCATGAAATTCTTCTAGCAACCCTAGAATGGATATGGTCTTTTCCACTTATGACTTCCCCTTCCTAGGGGAATATGACAATGAGCATGAGGATAACATTGATGAGGTTCATGATTTATAGTAGTACCATCAAGTCAGGAACAACTATAACTTGATAAGAAATTAGCCTATGAATTCTTCAACTACCATAATAATAGCACCACTACTCCTCCTAATATGAATTCTAACAATAATCCAACACTACAATGAAGAGATAATCCACCTCCACCTAGGGGGGATAATTAGCCTCCTTCTAATCAAAAGGATCAGTCATAGAGCTTTAAGTATTAGGTAAAAGGAGTATATAATATTTTTAAGGACATGAAAAATATTAAATCCAATATTAGTCTTCATGATCTATCTCAGATCAATAAATAAAGGGAACTACTACTCAAGGCCCTGATCGAAAGGACTTCTACCAATTCCAAGACTACCTATGAAAATGTAATGATGTATAAAGATAAACCCAAGGTATCTTTATTCCTATTTATATTCCAAATGTTTGAAAAAAATATACATAATTTATTGGCTAATTTTAAGGCATTAGTTAATGTCATGCCTATAGTAGTTTGCCAAAAGTTGGGTTTGACTCTAGATAAGTCAAAATGAGTAGTATTATATTTAGATAAATCATCAACCCCATGTGTCAAAGAATTGATAAATGTGTGCACACAAGTGGCTTTAGTGCCACATGTGTAACAAACTATCAACATCTTAGTCATTGACATTCTAGAGGCATATGACTTACTATTAAGCTGAGACTGGTCAAAAATGTTAAATGGGTATAGACCATAGATTTATCCCACATGTGGCTATCTTGGAAAGGGGTACCAAATAAATTAGGATAGATAGAGAGCCCAAAATGAAGTACTTTATTATTAAGTATAACACTAATAATGATCAAGTCAACTTCATGTTGACACACATAGGTGTGTACACTTTCACCACCAAAAAATAATTACATGAATAATAATTTGAAGGTGTTTCTTAATTATGGATTCTACACTATGATGGATCTCATTCCAATCAAGGCTATAGAATAGTTATGGCCCTAAAAAAATTAAAAGGTAAGTAGTACCTAACTTCTTATAGGTTGTAATTCCCCTACACCAATAATAGAACTGAATATGAAGCCTTAATCTAAGGCATATAATTTGGATTAAAGTAAAATTCTAAACAACTACTAGTGTTTGGTGACTTTGAGCTAGTTGTAAACCATATCATAAATAAGTATTAGTGTAAGCTTGCATACCTAAATAAGTACAAACACTGAGCTTGGGACTTGATTAAATCCTTTGAAGCATTCAACATCAAGGCCATCTTAGAGAGAATAATCTGATAGTTGATTCATTGGTATCCTCTACTAATAATTTGGATCCACTTTAAGAATAAAAAATGTATAAATTTTTAGTGGATTTGGTCTCATTCCCTTCTATCCTAGACAATGTGGATAACTTCCATGTGTTTGATGATGACTATAAAATTTTATAATTCCTGAATAATTTAGGATATTTTGAGGCCTAGTTAATAGATGAAGGAAATATCTAGCCTATGTAGACTAAAGATATGGGTGAAGAAGGTGTTCTATAGCTGAAAGAAAATTAAACTCCCTTATGCATGGTTTCCTTGGAATGATCTTTTGACATTGACCCTCAAGCCTAAAAATAGAAATAACTAAAAACAACTGAGTCTAACTTCACTAACAAAAACTTGGGGAGTAACTAGGCTCCCCAACTGGTGAATATAGGTCTAATATATACTAAAAATGAAAAACATAGGATTAAAAGATTTCTCACAGATTACAAGGATGTCATTGCTTGGACATATGATGACCTGAATATCTTTGATCCAAGGGTCCTTACCTACACCATTCCTCTAAGTCTAGAATATGAGCCATTTAGGAAAAGGTAGAGACTAGTAAACCTAGTCCTATAACCTCTCATAAATATCAAAATACAAAATCTCCTTGATACCAAGGTTATTTTTCCAATTAGGCACTCAACCTGGGTAGCCAATCTAGTACTAGTTAGGAAAAATAAAAGATAAATAAGGCCATGTGTATATTTTAGGAACTTAAATAGAGCCTCATAAAAGAATAATTAGCCTCTACCTTATCTTGATGAAGTAATACAGATGGTGAATGGCTCAAAGATGATGTCTTTCTTGGATGGATTCTTAGGTTACAACTAGGTTTTGGTTAAGGTAGAAGATAGGATGAATATTTATTTAACCACCAAATGGGGAACCTTTGCATATAAAAATATGTCATTTAGCCTAATCAATGTAGGGGCCACTTTTTAGAGAGTGATAGATTTCACCTTTTAGGGACTAGTGGGGAGGTATATCATCATCTATATGGATCATCATATAGTATTTTAAATTAATAGGGATGGCTATGTAAGCCATATGCATGACCTAGATAGATGGAGAAGGTATGAAGTTTCTCTCAACCCCAATAAATTAATTTTTTATAGTGACAGAAGGATAATTATTGGTCCATATTATTAATAAAGAAGGGATCTCCATCAAACCTGATTATGTTTAGGACATCTCCAAACTAACTCTACCAAAAAATAAGAAAGAGTTGAAGTGTTTCTTTGGAAAGATAAACTTCATGAGAAAGTTACTTTATGGTTTTACAGGAATCATCAAACCATTAAATTCCATGATAAAGTAGGATGCCAAGATTTGATTCAATGATAAAAGCCAAGAAATCTTTCCAAGACATAAAAAAGGTGATTTCTCAAGCCTCAGTTCTGATCAAACCAAATTCTAATAAATATTTATATATTTATTCCTTTGATTTAGAACATACCATTGTTATAGTATTGATACAAAAGATATAATACAATGCATATCCCATTACTTCATGAGTATAACCCGATGGATGCAGAGATAAAGTATTCAATGACTGATAAGTAGATATATGCCTTAATCAAGGTCATCAAAAATTTAGACATTATATTTTATAAAATAATACATATGTCATTGTCCTTGATCTAGTCATCAAACTCACACTTAGCCAAAATGATCTAGGAAAAAAGAGAGGGAAATTGATGGCCAAACATTAGGATTTTTATCTTGAAATCAAACCATCTAAAATGGTAAGAGGCCAAGGCCTTAAT
Source organism: Torreya grandis (assembly GCA_037957365.1). Classification (NCBI taxonomy): domain Eukaryota; kingdom Viridiplantae; phylum Streptophyta; class Pinopsida; order Cupressales; family Taxaceae; genus Torreya; species Torreya grandis. Next base: position 2,047,161 of record JARHVA010000648.1, read on the forward strand.
CATATAATGACTCCAATTAACACAAACATACATTTTGAACAAATAAATGAATCCCAAGTGATAGGAGGGGAATGGTACTCACATATATCCATTACTTTCTTAGAGGGACATGCCCCCTAGAGTTGAATAAAGAGCAAAATTGAGCTCTAAGGATCAAATCTACTCAATTAAAGATGAATAAAGGGGTCGTTTATAGAAATAAATATGAATACATCTACCTTAGGTATATTTTTTTTAGAGTTGTCATTAATGTCATGTATTTATGTATTGTCATTTATGTCAAAGGTTTTTTGGTAGCATTGAGGTCCCAAAGATGTTCTTATGATGTTGTATAGTGAGTGTTCATGATGTTGCATAGTGAATCTTCATGATGAATTTTGTAGACACCAAAAATATATACACCTACATTTTAAAATGTTAAAAATCCCCCTAGACATACTTAGGACCCCCTTGGGACCAACCTACACCAATCTGGCCTTACCAGGCTCATCTATAGTCAATTTCATGAACTATCTCAACCTGACCTTCAAGACCATTTTCCTCTAGAACTTGAACATCAATGATTAGGGTGACCATCGATGTTCATACTTGGGAACCCCTAACCATCAAAAGTCAGGTTTCACCTCCTTAATAAAGAACATGCAACCACCTATATTACTTTTATAAATATAACTTATCTAATTCTAGTTACAAGCCTTTGCATGGATATATTATATTTAGATGGCCTACTTCCACCTCTTGCTTATGCCTATAAGAGAGAGACTTGAGAGGTCAAATCCATCTACAATAATTATTAAGAGATTGTGTGTTTAAGATTTTTTTTTACATGTCAATCTATATCATCAGTGTTATCAAATATCATCAACTATCTTATTGAGAGATAACTTACCATTGTCTCTCAACCAAGTTCTCAAGTACCATTACTCTACTAGAATCAAGTCAGATTTCACCAATAGGATAACTATATCAACCACCTACCCAATCAAATTCTTTTAAGACAAGTACTTATTTTTCAATATTCACATACTTTATTTCCATTTCATAATCAATCCAACCCTTGACCAACTATCAAAATCCATCATTAGATCCTATTATTTAGATATTCATCAAACCCAAAACTTACACAGTAATCATTGATGGTTGAATCAACCATCGATGGTCTACTTAACTACCAATAGTCACCCTAACCATTGATGTTCACCTTAACTATCGATGGTCACCCCAACCACCGATGGTCACCTGTGGCAGTAAAAACTAGTAACCTATTTTCACCTACCTACCCCCAACCAAACATAATTTTCTATGTTTCTAACCACTCACATACCCCATTTATATTTTATAAGGCATACCCCAACCCCTTATCACTAGTCATGATTATTTTATCACTAATTTGATATTTTTAGTCTATTTTCCTAATAAGCAACCTAGTGTTCATTTTTAGTAATCTTTTTTAATTGATGCAAGCCCATTCTTTCTAGTTTTTTGAAATTGATTTTTTAAAACATGTGGATTGGAATCCCCTAATTAAGCTCTCACTTCCAAGATCTATCTCTAGGAAATCCACCAAACTATCTTTCTAATGAGCAAGTTTGCTTTAGTGCTTTCTTATCTACATGTCTTCCTCCCAAGCCAAAGAGGAGATCTCACAATCATTTGGATTTAATGTGTGCACATCCAAAAATGTTTTTCAACCAAACCTATATTGATTTTATTTTCTCTCTTATTTATAACTTAAAGTGAAAATTTACATGAAACATTCTAGCATGCTCGATGGAACCTAGAGTCTTTTTTTTACTCACATTTTCTCTACATTTGTATAGTCTTCTCTCTATCTATTCTCATAATTAAAACTAAAATTTCTTTTAGGTCTAAAATAAACTACATCCATTGCTTTTTTTTAACATTAGTTCACTTTGGATTAAAGCACAATAATCTTATCATAGCACCGCTTTTATTACACACACTAGCCAACCCACTTTCATCAATCAAACATCAAAATAATTTGAGACAAGGATTGACTAGGATTTTATCACCTAGTGGTCACCTTACCCTTTCTCATAAATCCTACTTAGAGGTAATTACCAAGGGGAGAACCAACTCAACTCTTTGTTTGAGTATACACTCTAGATTTTAATATATATTGGCTAAGTAACTGACACTCTTATTGGTATGGGACCATGAAGTGAGGGGGTAGGCCCTAATACCAAGCCATGTATTCATTCCAATATAGATTGGTTTGAACACCTAAAAAACTCAAAACCAATCATAGATTTATTCTATAGTACCTAATCTACAAGCCAACTTCTATCATACATTCTCATAAACTAAGGTATAAGTTAAAAGTGACATTAAAACTAACCTCTAGGATTAACATACTTTCTAGTGTGCATCTTGATTTATTTGATCATTCTATTATCTTTTTCTTTTTTCAGTGGTGAGTATGTTCTCATCTTCTCTCCCCCTTTCTTGTATGGTTCTCACTCTCCAGTAGTGAAGAGACCTAGTAGAGTATAACCTATCACCCAAATCAACTTCTTCTACCTCCTCATTTATGGAGTACATCTTTGAGGTAGAAGACTCACCCTATCTACTAGGAAGTCCTACCTTTCCTTGGGTATTTTCCCAAAGAGACATGAACTTTACCACTTTTTTGGAAAATAATCCATTTTCCCTTCAACACTACCTTAACACCTCCCCTCACCATGCCCTAGTTCCAAATCCACCTTAAAATCCTCCTTATGGCATACCATCTCACCTTATGAGGGGTATCCCTATTATTGTAGTCACCACCCAACCTTTAACTACCCAAACATCTTATTCTACTAACCCCTCTAACACCATAGTTGAAAACCAACCTATCCAACCAACCACTACCCTTACATCTTCCACCCTTACCAATGACTCCTCAACCTTAGGAATAACCCTATCATTAACCCATCACACTCCACTTATTGTTGGAGCACCCCCCATCAATACTACCAAACTCCCCTCTGTCAAACCCAACCCATTGGTCCATACCACTTTACCAATATTAGGGGTATCTATGCCTTCTACTTCACTTCCTACTAGCATGAAGGTCACTACCTCCCCTCTTGTTACCAACCCAAATACCATTCAAGCCCAATCTATAAGAATCCCTCAATAGGTATCTGTTACACCCAATCTGGGATACATACCTAACCCCCAAGAGTATGTACCCACTACCCAACCACCATCATCCACCTACCATATCCAACCTTTAACATCCACATTTCAATATGTGGTAACCTCTCAACCATTAAGCACTTACCAATATGTTACCCAATCTCAACCATAGTATCCACCTTATAATCCTTTTGGTGCACCACCTCAAACCAACTTAATGAAAATTCTCATAGACAAGATGACAAACCTTGAGTCATCTATTTTAGGGGCCCATAACATCCTATCCTAAGATCATATTTGTAACAAACCTATTAATCCTTCTATCCCTATCAAACCTTACCCTCCTCAATGGGATCTTTCAAAATTTACTAAATTTTAAAGCAAGGAGGACCCCCAACAACACCTTAAGGATTTAGGCATGCATGTTACATGATTGCTTATGATAATGTCCTTATATTTTAAACCGTCCCTATGTCCCTATCCAACTCAACACTTAATTATTATAGTGCCCTCATCAAGCATTCAATCTTTTCTTTTACCCAACTAGCATAAGTCTTCTTAGATCACTTTTCCATTAACATTTCCAAAAAGGTCTCTATCATCAACCTTTATTCTATTAGGCAATTAAATGATGAGTCCATTTCCAATTTCATTGCCCATTGGAGAAGCTTGATCAATCAACTTTCATTTTCCTGACCTCAACCTGAACTTATAGAGCTTTTTGCTCAAGCCTGTGCTAAACATATATCTTCTACACTACATGTCCAAAGCTTCAAAAACTTTGATGAATATTTTGCCATGACATGTAAGCTAGAAAACTATGCCATATATGAGGAAAAATTGAAGTTACAAAACAAGAACTCTACCTTCAAGACCAATGAAACCTCTTCCTCCAAACTAGGTGACCAAGCCAACACTGGAACCAAGAGCAAGGGAATTACAAATGTAGTTGTCCTTAAAAACCCCTCCACCCAATGTTAATCAAAAAAATTCTCCCATTACCTTCAACTAAAACACAAATAACCCAAACCAAAGCAATGAAAAATAGTTCACTTCTCTTAGATAAACTTATGCCTTGATTTTGGAAAAACTATTAAAAGTTAACCTCATACAACTCCCCCCATAAAACCTCCTTAGTAGTTTGATTCCTATCATCTGACACTTGATTGGTATAATGAGAATGACCTTTATGATTTTCATAGGCTAATTAGACATGATGTCAGTTGATGTAACACTTTCAATAATTTTATTCAGAGCCTTATCGACAAGGGAGAACTCATGTTGGATAATCCTAATTCCCCTCAAAATAAAGCTCTTGACATCTTCAAGAAGCCTTTTCCCAAGAATGCCCCTATCAAAATTGAGGACACATAAGCTAGATGTTTTCATGATGCCCACATGGTAAATATGATACTTGATACACTTGTTAATGAGGAACCTACCATCTAATCTACCTACTTTTTCCCCACTTTGCCTATCAAGGTGGTGGATTCACTTTACCTTTATTTAGAGGCCCAAATCAAGGAGGTTCCTTTTTCCTTAGCTTCACTCATAGAGGATTTAGAATCATCAAACACAATTTTGGATAGACTACCCAAACAAATAGCCATTCCTAATGCACCATCTCCCCTAACCATGGATCAAACTATAACTATGGACATCATGCTTAGGGAAACAACTCTTTCATAAGCACCCCTCACAGAGAAACCACCCAATCTGAACTTACCTCCATTGTTTGAGTAAAAATATGAGGCTATCAATCCTCCTCCTCAGCACATATGTGTATCCTTGACACCCAATACCCAGGATGCTAGACTAGTATATAGACCTTTTCCTAAACTCTTTTAAAAGTTAGGTATGGTCACAAAACTAGACATGGATCAATCCACTTTTTGATAATAGTTAGGGATTCCTTACATCAACAAACTTGAACCTTATAGCATGCCTCTAACCAACCAATCGATCATTTTTCCACCACCTATCAAACTAATCAAAACTTCTACCAACCCCTCACCTTCTCAGTTAACCAACATAGTTGCCTCTCTAATGACCACACCACTAACCAAAACTTCCAAAACTCTTGGTGCCTTCCCAACTTAGAGTTTTGTTCACCCATCCTTGAAAGTAGAATTAACCTCACCTAAGCCTGTACCCAAGCCTCAACCTACACTAACTAAGGGAATGAAATAGTTGAAGAGTTGCATGACTAGGATGTTACCTCCCTCTACCTTGCCCTCTATCTTAGGGCCTCACCCTTCCACTATTTCTAAAAATCAACATCCTTTTAACATATGGCATTCAATACCATTGGTCACACCAGCCCACTTATTTTCTAATGCACCAGTCCTTCTCATATTACCAAATTCTAGGCCATCAAACTTAAACACCCCAACCACCAACATACCCAAAACAAAACCATCAACCAAAAACACCACCTTACCTAAACCATCTCTCACCAAACCTATTACCACCAACATGCCCATCTTACCAACCAAAACCATAATCCCTAGACCTTCCCCACCTCTATTATAATCCTATATGACCATCCTTAAAATATTATTTCATACCTCTTGCATCACATTACCTCCTATCAAACCTTTCAATCCTCTTCATTTAAAGCTAGCCTGGTACAATGACCATCAAGTCTACTCCTATCACAAGACACTTAAGCATGATACAGAGAACTACAAAGCTTTCTATGCCATTATCCATAAAGTATATGATGAGGATGATTTTTGACTAGATAAACTTCCATCCATTCCTCTACCAATATACCCAACAACCATTTTCCAACACATTCCTAATCCCCCACTCCTACCTCAAAGTGATGGAGGATCTACCCAACCTCTAATCACATCCTCCCTCTCTCTCCATACCATTAATTTGGTCACATTATCATAATAAAAGGATAAAGGGAAGGCCAAAATTTCCATTCTATGGACATACTCCCTAACTCATCTAAAAACAAACTAAATCCAAACCTCTATGTCTATAGCTAAGCCCAAAGTTACCATCTTAGGCACCTCTAAGGCTAACCCCTCTAAATCCATCAGAAGGGTCATCCTTAAGCAACTTCACCAAACTCTATCTAAGATGAGCCTTTACGAAATCATTTCCACCTCACCTCACCATCATCAAGCCATGATCAAGGCTATTCCAGGTATCAAGGTTAGACCAAGTGACTCCTCATCTATAAAGGCCTTCGTAGGTATTCTAAAACTCTCCACCCTTATTACCTTCAAGGACTCAAAGATTCCCTCTATCCACCCTAAATATCTAGATCTTCCTCTCTTTATTACTACTCACATCAATCAAACCTGCATCAAATGGGTTATGATCAATGGGGGAGACAACATCAACATAATCTCTTCCCATACCTATGACCAACTCAGATTATTAGACAATGATATATCCCAAACTTTTGTTTTGCTTCATTCCTTTAATGACAACATGAACACTACCTTGGGAATAGTTTTCCTCCACATTCATCTTGGACCATGCACGCTCCCTAAACTTTTATATATGGTCAAAGGTGAATTCTAGTAAAATTATCTATTAGGGAGACCTTGGATCTGAGCTATGGGTTGTGTACCTTCTACCCTCTACCATTATGTAAAATTTGAGCATGAAGGTTAGGTTATTACCATACAAGCTAATCCTAGCCCTTATTTAGCATGCAATATGACCTACCAACCTAGTGATGTCCTCCTACCTCCAACTACACCACCCAAAACATTCACCACCAAACCTCAACCACATAAAATGAAGCTATTACTTCTCCTTCCATGAAGGAATATACTAGTTCATTTATTATTATAGACCAAATACCCACCATAGACCCCTTAGAATCTACCTTCCAATGCCTTGGAGAATACCATCTCCTTACCCTTAACACTTTGCCTATTCCCTAAGAGTATGGGAAACTCAACCATCATCCAGGCTATAATCCCAAAATTGGAGTCATTACCCCCTTAAGGCCTCTAAGATGTCAAACCCACTTTATCTATGGGGGAATTGACAATCCCCTTGGCACTGTTGACATCCCCTCTTTACCTCAACTATTCACCTCCACCTTCTCTTACATGGACAACCTAGACTTTGCCAAAGTATACCTCCATAGGTGTGCCTAGAAAGGATTTAGCTTATGATGATATGAACATAGACCACACACATTGATCTCAATTGAGATTTGAAAGCCTCACAAGAATAACAACCTTGGCTTAATTCTACCCAATAAGAAGAAATCCAAACAAAATATCGATACCATTATTGAAGAAGAGACCCCTTTCTCACCAAGACCCCTTCCACCTAGGTATGAGGATGAGGACATCATCCCACCTAAATATTTTTTCATCAGCATGATTATCCTCTAACCCCCTAACTCATCAAAAGTATGGAGCACCCATATCCATTCCTTTGATCCATCTTGAACTTGTGGGAGAGGACTCTCCTACCATTAACACAATTCAATGCCAGGATGATGATTTTATTCTCACCTAGATTGGTGCACCTTATTCCTCCATCCACAAATCTTCACCCCTCAAAACCTCAATAATGTTAAATTAATCCAATATAAAAATTGACATAGGCACTTCATACAACCCTCATATCATCAAACTAGGCCAATCTCTCACTTCTAAGGAATTACAAGACTTCTCTACCTTCCTCTAAGACCACAACATTGCATTCACCTAGTTATATGTTGACATGTATGGTATTAACCTAGCCATTTACACCCATAAAATTATATCTAATCATGATTCAAATCCTATCAAATAGAGACTTCGATGAATGCTTCTTCACATAGCCCTTATTGTCAAATAAAAGCTTCAACATATCCTCTCTATCAACTTCATTCAACCTATTTATTATCCCCAATGGGTTTAAAACATTGTGCCTATCATAAAATCCATATGGGGACTACATATCTTTGTGGAATTTCATGACCTCAACCTTACCTACCCAAGGGATGAATTTCCTCTACCTATCATTGACCAACTTTTTGAATTCACAAAAAGCCATGAGATGTTATCTCTCATGGATAGTTTCTCAGGTTATAGTCAAATTTTGATTACCCCTCAAAATCAACACAAAACTACCTTTATCACCCCATGGGGAACTTTACGTTATAGGGTCATGAACTTTGGTCTTAATAATGCTAGTGAAAATTAACATGTTATGACCTACATATTCCATGATCTTATCCACATAATCATCAAAGATTACATGGATGACCTCCTCAAAAAATCCAAACTTTTCAAGGACAAGTTAGTCATTCTCAAAATTATCTTTGAGAGACTTATTCATTACCATGTCCACCTTAATCCTAATAAATGTATTTTTGGGGTCTTGTCAAGTAAAATCTTGGGATTCATCATTTCCCTTCAAGGAATCAAGTTTGATCCAACCAAAATCAAATCCATCCTTGAGATGATACCCTTGACTAATCTTAAGCAACTTTATAGTTTAAAGGGGAAGCTCTAATCCATTTTCCACTTCATCTCTCAACTCTTAGATAGATGTCAACCCTTACATCACCTCTTGAAAAGGGACATCTTTTTCAAATGGAATGTTGATTATCAAAAAGATTTTGAAGCACTCATAGGGTACTTTTTGTCTCCACATATCCTCACACCTCATAAGGATGACTAACCTTTCTATATTTATATCTCTACCATGGACCATTCCCCAGGGGAAATACTTTCCCATCAGGATGAACAACACAAAGATCAAGCCATCTATTACATAAGCCTCACCCTTGTAGACTATGAAACTCAGTATACATATACTAAGAAACTATGCCTAGCCCTAGTCTTCATGGTCACCAAGCTTTTCCACTATCTCCTCAATCACAAAACATTTGTCATAACCAATATTGACCCTCTAAATTACATGCACTCTAAGCCATACCAAAACCAACACATGGCTAAGTGGATCATGATTTTAGCTAATTTTGACCTTGAGTTCTTACAATAAAAGTCAATTAAGGGGCAAGTCATTACTGACCAGTTAGTTGATGCACCCCTACCAAGAAACCAACCTCTTCCTCTTGAATTTATATATGAGTCCATCATAAACTTATCACAAGCATATTTCACCAACCACATAACCATGTTTTTTTATGGTTCCAAATGTCATCATGGTGGGAGAGCTGGTATCATCCTTATCCCCCTTGTTGGTAAACCACTTCTTTTATCTTTCAAACTTGATTTCAAATGTACCAAAAATATGGACAAATATGAATCCCTCATAATAGATCTCTAAACCATATTAGCCTTGGAATTCAAAATAATCAATATCATTGGAGACTCCTAACTTATGGTTAATCAAGTCAACAACATCTACCAATGTAAGAATGAGATTTTGAAACTATATAGATGGTTAGTCATAAAACTCTTGAAATCATTTGAACACTACCATATTCAAACCACCCCATGATCTACCAACAAGTTTGATGACACCATGTCTTCTCTCACTTCCTAGATCCCATCAACACCCTCACACTCTAAACTCTCAATCATTATCCATCACCTCACCCAACCTTCCTACATCAAGTTAGACACTCTAATCATTTTTAGTGTGGAGGATATCTAACCTAACCTTTGGTATCAGTAAACCTTTGACTACCTTAACCTTCACATAGTTCCATATGGCCTCTCTAGGAATGTTCAACAACCATTTATTCATAGCACCTCTTGTTATAACATTATAGGAGGCATCCTCTATAAACACGGTCTTGATGGCCTCCTATTCTATTGCCTCCATGGTCTAGAAGCCTCTCACACTATCAAGGAAATGCATGATGGTATCTATGGGGGCCACTTTAGAAAACTCATTATGGTTAAGCACATCCTCCACCTAGGCTATTACTAGCCTAACCTTAACCAAAATACTTGTGATTATATGAAAAAGTGTGTCAAGTGTCAACAACATGCTAATTTACATCACACACACCTAGCAATAATTTCTACATTTCTATGGAATTTTAGCCCTTCTCACAATGGGGTCTAGACCTTATTGGTGATATTAACCCTCAATCTAAATAGTGACATCACTCTATCATCATTATGACAAAATATTTTACCAAATGGGTGGAGGCCATTCCTCTTATCTTGACAAAAGTTGATAAAATTTTCAAATTCATCACTCATCATATCATCAACCATTTTGATGTTCCCCATAAGATCATCACTGATAATGGAAAATCCTTAAAAAATAAACAAGTTTAGGGCCTTTGTAATGTATTTGGTATTAAACTTAGATTTTCATCCCCTTATTGCCCATAAGCAAATGGACAAGTAGAAACCTCTAAAAAAACCCTTAACAACATGCTTACCAAAATAGTTAATACCTTAGGCTGGGATTGGTACTTACACATCCATTTTGCCTTATGGGCATATCATACTATCATATGAAACCATAAAAGTGCTACACATTTTTATCTTATGTTTAATTTTGAGGCTATATTGCCTCTATAAATCTAAATACCTTCTCTTCACATATCTTTACATGACCTTATTTTAGAAGATGATTATCATTATAAATTCTTATCTCAACTCGAGATACTTGACAAGCATCATTTGGATGCTCTTTCCCAACTCTATGTCTATCAATAATGAATCATGCATGCCTATAACAAACACCTAAAAATTTGAGAATTTAATATTGGAGATCTTGTTCTCAAGTAAAATCAACATGTGACTAATATGGAGAAAATCAAAAGGGGAAAATTTGCTTTCATTTAGCTTGGATTCTATATCATAACCCATAAGTGTGGATCAAGAGCTTATAATTTTTCCTCTCTCAAAGGAAAACCAAAGCTTGAGCCTCCCAATGCTTCAAATCTATGTCCCTTCTATTATTAAATAGGGATCACACTCATCATTTATCTAACTGAAGCTCATCCCCTATACCCACATTCATCTCCCTCTTTTTAGAGACAACTAAATTCAATTGAATCACATGATTATCCATCATAGTCATAGCCTAATATTGAACTATGGGTATCATGGCTATACCTATGGCATGAATCTCATGGTACTTTCTATCCCTCTTCAAGATAGATTCCCAAGGTCATTGTCACCTAAACATCTTTTCACCTATTGAACCTTCTTGTACCCTTATCTTTACCTCTATAATGGTAACCCCTTGAGAATATAAGCAATTATATGTCAATAAAAAATCAAACAAATGCAAAAACAATGTCAAAATAGTCAAAATCACATCATGGGTAATGCACAGACTACTCCCTTGAAGGATAGCTATGGAAAACCTAGTTGAAATTACAAAGTGTAAGGTGGACTACTCCCTTGAAGGACAACTATTAAAATAATTTAGACTAAGCAAATAAACTTGGATCACTCCCTTTAAGGATGGCCAAGTGATTCATTTGTCAAATATAGAAATTTCTTGGAATCTTTCTACATTGATCATCTTCCCCAACCCTAAAAAAAATTCAAAAATAGAAAAATCCCTAAGCAAAAGCAAAAGTAATGAGAAAGCCACTATCAGCTCTCATAAAATCAATTATCTTAGAAGGCCACAATCGGCTCTCCTTAGTAGACTTCCTACATTGATAAGTCTACACTTTATATATAAGCATAGACTTTTTTGTACTACCTCTTTGGAATACTTTAGAAGAGGCACGCTAGTCTCATAAAAGGTTCCAGTTTCACCCATTATCCCCCACATATCATATGCATGGGACTATGAGATTAATTGACACAATGTGATCAAGATACCTATTTATCAACCTAAGCATGCTGATGCAAAGCATCTTAAAGTATTATTTTCACTAAGCCAATCTAATCTCATGTTTCATTTTAGTCCTTATCAATGAAGAGGCATCATGTTCCTTTTCTTATCTTTTATTAGTCTATGTAGACATACCTCTCATGATTCTTATCACTTTCCTAAACATTTAGTTTTTTATCCACTTAATTTATGCATTTTCATTACACCTATACCCATACTCATATTTTATCTCCATGATCATGAAAAAATAACATCAAATTAAAAGCATAAGATCATGAACTAAGTCCACAAACAACACCATCTATCTATCTATGATCAAAACACAATGCAATCATATCACAAAAGAACACATACATCATCCTATCTATCAACCATCATGACATCATATGAGCATATATCATATCATAAGCAATACTAATTATACCATTCATCATCATAAACACAAACCAAATCAATGAACCAAACATCCTGGAGTATAGCATATACCATCTACCAAACTACCCATTTACCAGGACATTACCACAATTCATATTATAAACAACACATCGTGTAACCATACAAAAAACCATTATGTTATCATATGGCATACATCCATCAATAACACATCCATGAACAAAATCAGAATCTCATAATTATTTGTTTAGCATCACATGCCTAAGCTCTAAAGTTAACATCTCATAAAACATATGTAAGAAGTCATAGTCCATCAACCATAAGTATAAGCATAAATAACCATGAACATGAACATCATGAAACATAAGCATACATCACATATAACATCATAATCCATATATCATTAATCATAAATGATATGTATACCAATGTATCAAACTCTCTCAAAAAAGGTATACATCTTGTTACATTGGCACACAGGCTGATATCAAAATAGTGTACATCTATCACTATCAATATAAAAACATATCTAAACATGGTCATGGGGAACCACTACCACTAGAATCACCTATAATTATACCTACACCTATACCTAGTGGTGGTGCCCCTAGGACCCATACTTGACCAACTATAGTAGCTCACTATCCTAGAGTGGCTATTGATGTCCCACCAACCAAACTAGATCTATAATTTGCATATCACATAACTTGGGGAAATTGATCTAACACCATCACCTTATAATATCAGAGTTCCTCCATAGTGGCTAGGTAGCATTCCCATATAAATATGTTTGGTGGCCCTCTTACTAGTACTATAATTGCTCCTGCCCTCTATTTTAGTAGGTCCCTCTCTTGCATGATTATCCCTAGGGATGCTTATGCCTAGTCCTTCTCACCAATAGCAATGGAAATTTCACCTTAAATTATAGTGAGATAACCCTATATCATGGCCACCTATCCATATAATACATGTACATATGCTTGGGCTATAGCCAATGCTGCCCCTACCTATCCATCATGGTCGACTAGATCTACAACCATTGTTATCACCCCTCCATCATCCTCACTAAAATTTGTAGCTACATATATCGATTGGTACCAATCTATGTAACCATATACATACCCAACATCATCCACATAAGCCCTAATATGAAGCTCCTCAAAACCACCCTCTAGAACTATTAGAGTAGGCTAGGGTACCAATAACTAAAACTCTGAATCCTACTTCCTATATTGGGGAAATGGACTTGGGATACCATGTACCAAGTGAAACTAGTGACACACCATGTCGAATAAAATTATCTCAACCTCACCCTCTCATCTACCCACTATCCACCTTTAAATTTAAAGGGTGAGAGTTTACCTCCTATAACCTATCCATATCAAAAACTAGATATATGGCTTCTAGGTGATGTGTCCAACCATTAATACACCTAGTGCACCCCTAAACCACTCAACATCATGGGTTACACCTCCTGCACCTAATTCGACCACACCATCCCTCCATATCATGAACCCCATAGGGAAATTGATCTATGTATAGCCTACCCAAAGTAATCCCAAGGATCTCAACACTCGAATATGCTCATAAGCCTATAAATAAAGAACTAGGATAATGATGATGTCATATCTCCTATGGTGCCTAAACCCCCACAACTCTGTATAGATCTGTATAATAAAAATTGGGACTTAACTAAACATTATCCTCCCATGTAGTAACTCCACTAGTATACCTAGTAACACATAATGAAATCTCTCACTAATCAAATTTAGGAACCTAAAGAATGTCACTACAACCATGAGCATCATCATAAGTCTCCTCTCCTTTAGAGCTTGCTCATACAACATTTAGTAACTAAATCCCACAGCATGTCATCAAACCTAACCATTGATGGTCACTACTAGTTTTCCATGGCTAAAATGACTAAACCCTCATAAGTAAAAATAATAACCAAAACACATACCTAAACACCTAGCCTATAACCTACCTAACCCAAATCACCTTGCCTACCTATCAATTTATCATTTTACCTACAAATTTTCCCAAAAACCCTACAATCCCACTTAGGGCATACAACCCAAATAGAACATTCCCAACCTAATCCAGACCACCCAACCAAATTGAAATTACCTAAATCAAACTTAGCTACCAAATTTAAGGCACCTCCTACCTTATTCCTTGACCTCTACTATGGTTGGAGCCCATAAATAGATACTTGATCATGTCTTCATGATCCTTACATCTTGAGCCCATATAATTAACCCACACACCACCAACTAATAAAAACTCACCACCTCAGTGGTCACCCTCTCTGTACAGCACCAAAATCATTAGAGCTTAGACAAATAAGCAAGAAAAGTAGTAATGGCTAAAGGTGAGTTTTGTTTTTTACTTTTGACTATTGTAAATTTTAATGTTTCCCTTAACCACCGATAGTTAAGGTGACCATCGATGGTCACCTTCTGGGGACCCTAACCGTCAATGATCAAGAAACCCCATTTTCCACTTTTCACCTCAAACTCTAATTCCTAGCACACCTAAACCAAGTTTTGCCTACTTTTAGAGATGCCCTTCTCCCACCAACCTAACCATCTTATCACCTCACCATTGGTCTATTTTGGCCCATCAGATACATAATTTTGTGACACTTTTTGCTTGGTCCTTTGATTATAATGAAAACATTACCATGTTGACACTTTTTGAACTTGTGCCACCTTACACATATCAACCCACTTGTGTCTCACCGAGAGCACTTCCTACTTCAGATATCTATGACACTTGACCCATTTTTTTTTCCCCAAGAGCACTTCCTACCTTGGATACCTACCTAAAACATAGAAATTACTTAGGAGACTTGTGTTTATGAGTGTTCCCAATTACCACACCTATAGTTAGTCACACAATTCACTTATCACTTTTCCTTCTGCACATTGACCCTTAGTTTTTACCAACATTAGAAATTTTAGTCTTTGCATAATCTTGGCTATCACACTTTTTTTTGTACTTTAAACACAAGTTTTCATTTCAAATTCCTGACCTCATGTCACCACCTCATGACTCACCATATACCATTTATCAAATCTATACCTACTTCATCTTCACCTCATAAAACCTTGATTTGAGGGGGAACACGTCCTCCTACTCTCATGGCAACTAGACCCTTGACCCATACTCTATTTTTATTTTATAGGTCATTCACGCAATTTACATAATAAAAAGGGGCAAAATCTAGACACTAGAAATATACACACATACAATTCCAAATGTCAAAGATCCCCTTAGACCTACTTAGGACCTCCTTATGACTAACCTACATGAATTTGATCTCACCAAGCTCATCCATAGTCAGTTTCATAAACTATCTCAACCTCACCTTCAAGAATGTTTTTCATCTAGAACTTGACCATTGACGGTTAGGGTGACCATCAACAGTCACACCTGAAAACCCCTAACCATTGATAGTTAGGGTCTACCTCCTTAATAAATAACATGCAACCACCCACATTTATTTTCTAAATATAACTTGTCTAATTTTAGTTGTGAGCCTTTACATGGACATATTATATTTAGATATCCTACTTACACTGTCACTTCCACCTCTTGCTTATGCCTATAAGAGAGAGATATCTAAAAGGTCAAATCCATCTATAATAATTATCAGAAGCTTAGGTGTTTAGAATTTTTATTTTATAGGTTCATCAAAATTATCAAACATCATCAACCATCTTATTGAAAGATGACTTATCATCTCCTCTCAACAAATTTCTCAAGTGCCATTACTCTACCAAAATCAATCCAGATTCCACCAATAGGCTAACTACATCAACCACCTTCCCAATCAACTTTTGTTAATATAAGGACTTATTTATCAATATTCATGTACTTTATTTCCATTTTTCAATCAATCCATCCATTTATAAACTCTTGAAATCCATATATCAAATCCTATTATTTAGCTATTTATGAAACCCAAAACTTACACAATAACCATCAATAGTTGACTCAATTACTGATGGTCTGCTCAACCATCGATGGTCACCCTAACTATTGATGGTCACTTTAACCATCGATAGTCACCCTAAATACTGACGATTACTTATGGTAGTAAAAACCAACAACCTATTTTCACCCACCTACCCCCAACCAAACTTGATTTTCTATGTTTCTAAGCACTCATAGACCCATTTTAGAATTTTTTAGGCCTACCCCTTATCACTAGTATTGATTAGTTTATCACTAATTTGATCATTTCTAGTCTATTTTCTTAGAAAGCATTCTTGTGTTTATCTTTAGTAATCTTATTTAATTGATGCAAGCCCATTTTTTCTAGTTTTGTGAACTTAATTATTTAAAATGTGTAGATTGATATGCCCTAAGGAAGCTCTCTTTTTTGGGATCTAGCTATCACTAGGCAATCTACCTAACTATCTGTCTAATGAACAAGTTTGCTTTAGTGATTTTTTATTTATAGGTTTTCATCCCAAGCCAAAGAGGAGATCTCATAATAATTTGGAATCAAAAAACACATAACCAAATAGGTTTTTCAACCACACTTGTACTAAGTTTCTTTTTTCTCTTCTTTAGAACTTAAAGTTAAAATTTGCATGAAACAACTTGAGCTTGGTCTAGTAGGTCTTTGAGTTCTACATAAGGTCTTGACATAATGTTATGATATGACAAGCTTATGAGTAGTTTTGATTTATATTTATATCAGATATAATTATAAATATAGTATTATTTGTGTTGAATTTCTTGTTGTACATGTTCATAAGAAGTAAGTCTTTATGGACAAGGTGTATTATGAAGCCTAGTCTTGTTTTGATGAAGGCATGTCTAGTTCAGTCTTGGCAAGAGACGTATATGGTTTAAAGAGACTTGTTCAAAGGATAATTATGTGATATGTTTTAGATCCTATCTCAGATGTTTGGAGGTGATGATTAATCTTTATAAGGTGTCTTGAAGGTCTCAAAGTGGTATGTTACCTAGTAAGAATGTTTTATAGACTAGTTTTAAGCATGAATATGGCTTGTAGAGCCATGGTGATGATGATATGGATGTGTATGACCTTTAAGTTTTGAAATATAATGTTAGATAATATAATAAAGGTGTTGAGTTACTCACATGAATCTCTGAGTGAGCCAAAGGGGTATGTTCTTCTTTAGTGGTCTTCTCATGGACCTAGTCTCAAGACCTTAAGTGGTAGAATAATTATAATGATTAGGTTTGGAGGATTTTAAGCTCATGTAATCATGTATTGAGGTTTGAATTATGTTTCAATTATTTTTGTGTAGTTTGAGGTTTTGAGTTGAAGGACAAAGCATGAAAAGTGGGTCTTAAGGTCTTTTGTGTGCTATAATGGAGTGTTGCAGACTCGAGAAGGACTTTGTCATGATTTTTGGCATATGTGACTATTTAATGGGAATTTAATATATTAGGGAGAGATTTAAAATGTTATAAAAATGTTTTCCAAGTATTAGGAGTTGGTTTTATGGGTAGAGTTTTATGAACAAATGTTAAGAATGAAAACTGGTCTAAAACCCTCATAGCGACCTAATATGGAAGATATTGATGGAAATGGATAATAATGGATTGGATGACATAGTTTTATTATTTTATCACGTATATTAATTTCCTAGTTATCTTCAATTTGAATTTATTTGTCAAAAGAGTGAGTGGAATCTACCAGAAACCTTTTATTTCATATAAATTTTATATAACAAGTAGGGTTGACTGAGTCAAAGTTGAATAATGGATGTAGGTTACATATTATGAATTATAATTAATTATAATGGTGGTTTATGAGTAATTTATATAATTAAAATATACTAAATCAGTCATGGAAGTTAGCCTATCGCTAAAAAGTCTAATAGTGAAGCAGTGAGAAAAACTAGGGAAAAGTGAGAATGAGATTAGGGAAGTGTTTCCATAGATTAATAATGAATAAAATTGTATTGGATAGTTTTTAAATACATATAAAACATTTAAATATTTTTTATATTTTTTTGTGATCATTAAATTAACTGAAAATGTTATTCACAAGATGACTTGTGTAGTGAAGATAAGATAGTAAAGGTGTAAGTTTCAGAGGTTGGTCTATATATTACATATTTTACATTAGAATTATATATATTTGTGTTTTAATATGTTATAAAGATATATAATTATAATATTAATTAATTACTACTTATTTAATACATCTACATAGATTTTAGATTATGTAATCATCATGATTGGTTCTCAAGGTAGAATGCCAATTCTGAGTAAGCTAGTGGGAGTGTTGAGTTGGAGGCTCTTTGGTATTAGATGAGTCAAATAATTCACGTGATATTGTTTTTTTAGATGTATATGACCTATAAATTCTTTATATAAGTTTTATATTGACTTTAAGAGTGTGTAATATGGAAGTCAAAATGACTTATCTAGCTGTGTAAAGATTGTGAGAGAGAAGTTCAACAAATTAGTCTACAAGACAAATAGTTGACACTATATATTGTGATATATCTAATGGAATATGTTATTTAGGTATAAATTTTTTATTTTAATGTAATTTTTTTCATGATAAGTCCCTATTCAAGTGTGGAGAGTCAATTGTTCATGACTGGCTTTTGGAGCATTTAGATAGTTCTAAGTGGTCATCTTGTAAGAATGAGTTAGAGGCCTTAAGACCTATATTTTAGTGTCTCAAGAACACTTTTATGAATATAATTTTATTAATTTTATTTAATTATATGTTTTTTTGATAAAATTGGTTGTGTGCTTCAGTTTTAGATGATAGACTTTTTGGGTATGTGAAGACCTAGTTATGAGTAGTACTGTTTATGTGGATCAAGTAGTGAATTGGACTAAAAGGTGGTATGGACATATATGGATTTTATAAGGGGTATATTTTATGTGTTTTTTAAGTGTTTCAATAATATTTTGAGTCTCAATAATTTTAAATATGGATAAGTGTAATGTGTTGCTTAAGAAGGCCTAATTGTGGTTTTGATCCTTATGAGTTGTGACCAACCTATGTAGTGGATGTTTCATGTATGAAACGTGTTATTTTACCAATTTTAATTTTAATCAAAGTGTGTATATGTTTTTTTCTAACCAAGGTATGTGTAGTAAGAGTCTTATATTTATACAAAGCATAATAGGTCTAATTATGTGTGCAGTACAATAGACTCCTACGAGAAAATAAGAGGGAAGATTATGAAGGATAAATAGGTATTATAAACCATCAAAATAGGGGAGGTATATTATTATTATGCAAAATATTTTTTGTATGTGGATATCAAGGTTAGTTGAGCTAATAAGCTAGTAAGAGGCATATTGAGCGAGGAAGCCTAATAGGTTATTTGAACAAAAGTTGAATGAGTTGGTCATATTTTGAGATATTATTAGAGTATAATCAAATATGTGTTACTGATGTATGAAATATATTTTAATTCAAATAGATAAGATAGAGAGCTGAAGAAGAGGTCACCATCTGTTGGTTGAGTAATAAGGTGTGTTGAGGTGATCATTTTGGTCTTGGTTGAGTTGGTACTTTGTCAAGAAGAAGTGAGAGATTCCCTACAATATTGGTGTTTTCATAAGTATTTTTTAATTTTCTAAGTTTTTTTTGAGTCACTTAGGGGTTTGGTGCCTCCTTGTAAGTTGGATCTTGCTAAAGGACTAGTTGAATTAGTATTTGACTAGTAAAGGGTTGGTGCTCCTTATGGGGTTGTGTCTCACTAAATATTGATTCATTGATTATAGTACTATAGTCCAAGCTATGTTTTAGTGGGTTTTATCCACCATTATTGTTTACCACATATCTCTTATGTTCATTTGTTTTATGCTTATGTGAATGTTATTTATGCATTGGTTGATGTATGTATTTGAATGAATGATTAATGAATTATAATTGGAATTTAATGAATGTTTTAATGGCACTAATTCACCACCCTCTCATAGTATCTATACTTCCAAAATTTGGTATCATATCAGGTCTTTTGAAGAATATTGACAATTTAAAATTGATCCTAGAAGCACAAAATGGCTAAGCTTGTGAAGGTGAGTTGCAAGACCAGTATGTTTATCAGCTTGTGTAAGAAGAAATATTATTATATTATTATTGAGTATTTTTGGATGTTTCATGATAACAAGGCATTTGCATTAGTCTTGGTATAGAAAAAGAGAATTTGAAGACAATTAAAAAGTCTAGTTGTTTGCATGTTCTAGGTCATAGTTAAGGTTTGCATAAAGGAATGCATGATGAGATAATGGGAAGATAGGTTGAAGTAGTTAATATGTTTGAGAATGTTTTTGAGGTCATCAAAGGCATTCCAAGGTGGTCTAAATGGTCATCTAGTATGGTATAAGGAAGGTATTGTTTGGTTTAGGTTTGCACCTAGACCTAGTCTGAGATCTTGCCAGGTCTATTGAAGCATGATGGGAATTTATGGGAAAATGAAAGATGGTGTAATATTATAGTGAACTTAGAAAATTTATTATAAATGTGTTCATCAAGATATATAGAGGTATGAGATAATTAATTGAGAAAAATTGAGAGTTATGGAAAGTTTGTTTATGTTATTATATTATCATTTTTTAGAGTTACTTTATGTGTATTCATAATTGGTTTTATGGGAGCATATGCATGATGATCAATGTGTGTGTAAGCATGATTATTTTGAGATTTGGTGAAAATATATATTCAGGTGATATGAATTTAGGCAAGGTAGGATGTTTCTCATATGGATGATAGTGTATTCATCATAAAGGCATATAACAAAGGTAAAGCATGGAGTTAAGGGGAGTTAACTCAGGTCTCTTGAGTGTAATGTTAGATATGGGCATGAATCTTGTAAGAAAAGAGTCAAGGAAAAATTATTTATTGATTATGTGGTCATGATCTGAGGTTTGATCATCCAAGGTAGTTTTTCTTCCAATGTCTCCTATATGATCTATAGAATCTTGTAAGTGTTAGAGGGTTTGAGTGAAAAGTTTGCTTGAGAAAGTATCATACTTAAAATTTATGTTTGATCTCTAGTTAATGTTCAAAAACAAAGAGTCTCATGAGATATGTTGATTGTTTTATAAGATAAATGCCATTTTTGGTAGAGGTATTATCCATGAGATTCAAGGACTGGAGATGATCTAAAGATTAAGATGACATATTATAAGTGCCTTGAATAAGTTTAGTGATGTAAGAATGAAAAATGTTTTGAGTTTTCATAAATAGGGTCTTGAATATATACTAAGTTGATTCATTTAAAATTATCTTAAGGAGTTCAATGGTCTAGGAGTTTGAATATGATCTTAGGGTCATGTTTCATGGGTTCAATTATTTTGGTAGCTTGTATTGAGTTTTTTGAAGGAAAGAAAGTACATCAAAAGTCTGATAGAAACTAGATTTTTATCACAAAACTATTTTAATATGTGTTTCCATGATGGATTGAGAATCTTGAAGAGAAGTATGTATGAATAAAGGGGAAGCTTTTTGGTTTTGTGAGTGGTTAATTCTAAGGATTAGTGGACTATGTGTGGGTGACTTTTTGAGAGTGTATATGACCCTTTGTCATTAATGTCAAAGGGGGAGAAATTTATTTATGGTAAAATTTATTGTGGGAGAAATATCTTGACGAAATTATTTAGTTTGAGAGAGAAGCAACTTATTGAGAGAAGTTTGAGAATGATTAGTTCATTTGTAGTTTGCATAAATGTGGTTTGCCATCAATGATGAAGGGGGATATTGTTGAGAGTTGTCATTGATGTCATGTATTTATGTACTATAATTTATGTCAAAGGTTTGTGTATATCATTAATATCCCAAAGATGCTATTATGATGTTACATAGTGAGTTTTCATGATGACTTGAGCTTGGTCTAGTAGGTCCTTGAGTTCTGCATAAGGCCTTATCATAGTGTTCTGATATGATAAGCGTATGAGTAGTTTTTATTTTTATTTATATGAGATATAATTATAAATATATTATTGTCTGTTTTGAATTTCTTTCTATACAAGTTCATAAGAAATAAGTCTTTACGGACAAGGTGTATTATGAAGCCTAGTCATGTCTTGATGAAGGCATGGCTAGTTCAGTCTTGACATGAGACCTATATGTATTAAAGAGACTTGGTAAAAGGATAATTATGTGAAATGTTTTATATCCTATCTTATATGTTTGGAGGTAAGTATTAATCTTTAAAAGGTGTCTTGAAGGTATTAAAGTGTTATGGTGCCTAGTAAGCCTATTTGATGGACTAATTCTTAAGTATGAATATAGCTTCTATAGGTATGGTGATGATGATATGGATGTGTACCAGCTTAAATTTATTAAATTTAGTGTTAGATCATGTAATAATTTTTTTTAGGTATTCACGTGACTCTTAGAGTGAGTCAAAGAGGTATGCTCTTATTTAATGGTCTTCTCATGGACCTAGTCTCAAGACCCTAAGTGGTAGAATGATGTAGCGTGATCAAGTTTGGGGAATTTTGAGCTCATGTAAGCATGTATTGAGTTTTGAATTATATTTAAAGTATTTTTATGTATTTTTAGGTTTTTATTTGAAGGATAAGTCATGAAAATTGGGTCTTAAGGTCTCTTATGTGCTAGAATGGAGTGTTATAGACTCGAGAAGGAATTTCTCATACTTATTGGCATGTGTGACTATTGCATATGAAGTTGAAATATTAGGGAGAGAGGGAAAAATGTATTAAAAAAAATTTCCAAGAATTAGGAGTTGGTTTTAGGGGAAGAGTTTTATGAACAAATGTCAAAAATGGAAATTGGTCTAAAACCCGCATAAACCCCTCTTAGTGACCCTATATGGAATATCTTGATGGAAATGGCCTAGATTGGATTATATTACATAATTTTATGATTTTATAATGTATAATACTTTATAATATATCTCCATGTGGCATTGGTATGTTAGAAGAGTGAGTGGAAGCTATAAGAAACCTATTATTTCTAAAATCTTTTATATAGCAGGTAGGGTTGACTAAGTCAAAGTTTCACAATGGATGTAAGTTGAAGCTTTTGAATTTTAATTAATTAAAATTGTAGTTTATTATCAATTTGTAGACTTTAAATATACTAAAATGGTCATGTAATTTGGCCTATCACTAAAAAGTCTAATAGTGAAGACAGTGAGAAAAACTAGGCAGAAGTGAGAATGAAATTAGGGAAGTGTTGCCATGGATTAGGAATGAATAATTATTTTTAAAGACATAAAAAAATTATATATATTTTATATGTTTTTTTATCATTAAAATTATTGAAAATGTTATTCACAAGATGACCTGTCTAGTGAAGATGAGATAGTGAAGGTGTAAGTTTCAGAGATTGGTCTATATATTCCATATTTGCCATTATACCTATATATATTTTTGTTTTAAGGTGTTATAAATATATCTAAGGATAATATTCATTCATTATTTATTCTTTAATATGTATACATATATGTTATAATTCATAATCATCATGACTAGTTCTTAAGGCAAAATGACAGTTCTGAGTAAGCTAGTGGGAGTGTTGAGTTGGAGGCTCTCTGCTCTTAGTTGAAGCAAAAAATGAACATGATATTATTTTTTGAGATGTATATAACCTATAAATTATTTATATAATATTTAGAGTCACTTTAATATGTTTTAAAATGGAATCTAAAATGGATTATCTAGCTATGTAAGGACTATGAGAGAGAAGTTCAACAAATTGGTCTTCAAGACCAATAGTTGGCACTAGATATTGTGATATATCTAATGGAAGATGTTTTGAAGGTATAAAATGTTAATTTTAATGTATTTTTATTCTTGATAAGTCCCTATGAAATTTTATATATTTACTTTTTAATGACTAGGTTTTCAAGCATTCAGACAGTTCTGAGTGGTCATGTTATAGGAATGAGTTAGAGGCTTATACCCTTTGTTGTAGTGTATCAAGCACATGGTGAGGAATCTAAGTTCATGAAGGATTTAAGAACTTTATTTTAGTTTATAAATCACATGGTTATGAATATAGGTTCATGAAGGTTCTATCCATGTGATTTAATGATATGGTTATTTTAGAAAATTAGTTGTGTGCTTCAGTTTTGGATGACAAACTTCTTGGGTGTGCGAAGACCTAGTTGTGAATAGTACTATTGATGCGAGTCAATTATTAAATTGTAATAAAATGTGGTATGGAACTATATGGATGTTATTATGGGTCTATTTTATGTTTTTATTAAGTGTTTCATTCACATGTGGAGGCTCAATAAGTTTTAAGAGGGCTAGGTGTAATGTATTGCTTAAGAAGGCCTAATTGCATTGAGTCTCCTTTAGGCCTAATTATGGTTTTGATCCTTATGAGTTATGACCGACCTATGTAGTGTATTTTTCATGTATGAAACTTGTTATTTGACCCATTTTAATGGTAATCCAAGTGTGGAAAGTTTTTTGGCTAACCAAGGTATGTGTAAGCAAGAGTCTTATATTTATACAAGGTATAACATGTCTAATTATGTGTGCAGTACAATAGAATCCTATGAGAAAAGAAGAGGGAATATTATGAAGGATAAATAGGTCTTATATTCCATAATAAGATCAGGGGGGTAGATTATTATGAGCATATAACATAGTTTTTACATGTGGATATCAAGGTCAGTTGACCTAATAAGCCTAGTAAGAGGCATATTGAGCAAGGAAGCCTAATAGGATATTTAAAGAAGAGATGAATGAGTTGATCATATTTTGAGAGACTATAAAATATTAATTATATATGTGTTCCTAATGTATTATAGTGATTTTAATTTAGATAAATAATATAAATAGCTAAATAAGAGGTCACCATTTGTTGGTTGAGTAACAAGGTGTCTTGAGGTTATCAAGTTGGTTTTAGCTGATTTGGTGATTTGTCAAGGAGTGAGAGCTAACTTTAAATATTGGTGGTTTAAAAAGTGTTATTTAAGTGACTAATTTGGTGATTAATCACTTATGGGGTTGGTGCCTCCTTGCAAGTTGGAGCTTGTCAAAGGACTAATTGAGTTGGTGTTTGACTATTAAGGTATTAGTGCTCCTTGTGGGGTTGGTGCCTTAATAAATATTGATTAATTAATTATATTACTATATTCCAATATATGTTTAAGTGGGTTCTATCCCCCATGAGTTTTTCCCACATATCTCTTATGTTCAAATGTTGTATGCTTATGTGAATGCATGTTTATGCATTGGTTAATGTATGTGTTTGAATGAATGCTTCATGAATGATAAGTGAAATTGAATGAATGTTTTATGGGAATTGATTCACCCCCACCTTTTATTATATTTAATTACAACATGTTTTTAAATATGAATATAAGGATATCTTAGATAACCTACATCATAAATTTAGTAGTGGGCATCCCTCTTGTAATACTACAACTCATAAGATTCTAAGGATAGGTTACTACTAGCCCATAGTATTCAAGGATGCCCATAACCACATCATAATACACCATTAGTTCCATGTGTTTGATAATAAATAGGTGAATATTTCTATCCCTTTGCATCTGGTCATTAAAGTATGGCCTTTCACCCAATGGGGTCTTAAATTTATTGGGTTAATAAATATAAATTCTTTAGTAGGACATAGGTTCTCCCTCACAAATAATGATTATTATACTAGGTGGATAAAATATATTAACACCAAGAATTAATGATCCATATATGTCATCAATTTCCTAGAGGGAAACATAGTCACCTAATATGGCACACTTGTTTCATTGGTCTATGATAATGATATAGCATTCCAATCTACTAAGTTCATAGAATGGGTCAACCATAACTAGATCACCCTCAAATTCTCTTCAAACCATTACCCATAATGAAATTAAGTGGCTTAATCAACTAATAAGAACATAATATATGTCATAAAAAAAAATTATAGAATAAACCAAGAGAATGGCATCTCTTAATTAAATATGCACTATGGGTAGATTGAACTAGGCACAAGCAAGCTCTTAAGGCTTTACCTTTTTTTCTGGTATATGGATAACACCTATTCTTCCCCATCACTCTCAAGATACTAACTTAACAATTCATGCAAGAGTATATGGTTGAAGATTATATAATAACTTCCAAACTAATTGAGACAGTCTAATTATAATATATAAGAACATAAACACTACGTAACTTCAACAAACATTAGGATATTTTCAAATTTTGGTTTGACAAAAGATCCAAAATCAAATTTTTTATTATTTTAGACCTAGTTTTCCTATGGGACAAACTTAATCCATTATGGATTGAGCCATATAAGGTATCTGAAATCATGTGAAATAATGCCTTAAGACTAAAAGACCTCCAAGGTAAGGACATCACCTTTACAATTAATGGATAGGTTTTAGAGCATTACTTAATGGCTGATCTAACTAGAAATGAATTTGAGTGAACTATATATATAGAGTTAGAGTATTAGTATATTATATTTCTCACTTCTTAGATCAGATTCTTGCTTTCTAGATTAATTTTTTTGCTTTTGACACTTGTTTTCCTTTAGAGTAGTTTTGTTGATTTTTATAGCTTATTTCCTTCTTTCTATTTTAGTTTCCTAAGTTTTAGAACTATCTCAAAGTAATTTCCTAAACTTAATTTAAAAATATATGACAAAATAAAGGATATGATACCTAAAAGAAGTGCAATTGATACTCATGGAAATTTATTCTGATAGTAATAAACTTTCTAGAGTTGAGGATATATTGTGACTATTTTTTTTTTTTTTTAATATTGAATAGGATTACTTAGATTTTGGCACTTTGATGTAATCATGCTAATTTTAGAAAAGCTTCCCATTTCTAAAGATGTTTTTCATTATCATATATTAAAACTTGGATAGGAGATGACAAACATAGGACTAGATACACACTATGAGGGACATATTAACCAATAATTTTTCTTATTTCATGCATTCAAAAAAAGTTGGTTCCAACCTTCCTCAATTAATGATTAAAAAATAAAAAATTTATAGAGGATAGGTGATTAAATTAAAATCTACCTAGATTATGGATGTATGGATGGTATTAAAATAAGGCTTTGAATGAGACCAAAGGTATCTCTGTTAGGGCTATGGATGCTTGGCTGGGAACATGACAATGCCCAAGTTTTTTTATTAGTTGAAAGGTCAAAAGTAAAAATGAAACCTATAGTGTTTATTCAATTCTTTTTCAAAATCTTATTGACCAAGGGTGATTAATTTCACTAGATCACACACTAATCAAAGGAATGGAAAGGTTAGTATGTTACATGAGGAGGTAAGGATTTTGTTCCAAAAGTTAAATTACCTTATTCTTTCCTTACTAAGACAAAAGTTATATCATAATATATTTCTAAAATTTTGGGTTCTTAAAATACGTAGGAGCATTTTTTCGTGTGAGTTGCCATTTATTTTTCCCTAAAAATCACACCCTATTTTCAAAATTTTAAAAATAGGGACCCATTATTTAAAAAAATGTACCCAATGAGATATGAGCCTAAATATCTATGACTAAGATACCATGCATTTTTTATTAAGGTTTATTTCTATAAAATCATAAAATTATAAGATTAAACTAGTATCTTAAGTCATTTTGAACCTTGGATTTTCATAAATTTTACTTTGATGTGGTGTTCTGATTTTCAAGCTAATAGAACTAGTATTTTTATGTCTTAGTATGTATATTTTTATCATAGGATTAATAATTGAATACCATTTATTTCCTTAGTAAAAATTTCATGTGGTTTTGACATGTGTCACTCTCACATCATTTGGGCCTTTGGATGACTATAAAAGGTTTAGTTTTTTTTAAGCCCCCAAGCCTCCCAAGCTTTGAAAACACATTATATGGCATATTCACATTAAAATTGAGACACAAAAACTTCATATATTTATCAATAAACTTAATAGATTGTGTTCTATAAGACATTAGTGAATTCAACATTAACAACATGATCCCAACATCACACCTAACCTGAATAGGTGTCAATTAAAATATCAAGGAGGCATTTACATCTTGCATCTCACCTACCTTTAATAAATTAAGATGCCATTAAAAAAAAAATAGTCAAAAAAATAATCATTCATCCAATGGTGAAAAACAATATTCTGGCATCTTGGGTAAGTCCATGATGAAAACCAATTTCTAGATTCATGGTAAAATAATATATCGTTTGCATTATACCTCAACACTTGGGGGAAAATCCATCCCCTATCAATCCCATCCCTATCATATCCCTCTATCCATTACTCCTACACACCATATTCCATCATATCTTTCATCCTAATATGTCCATCTTTTATTCTAGTCTTGCCCTTCGTAAGGACATGGAATATGTCTTGGCATATCCTCTAGTGGACACTCAGGAAACTAGATATTTGGTTCCTTCATGATGTAGTCATTGTCAATCCCTAGTACACTCTTCATTGGTCATCATCCCACTTTTAACATCATCCTCATCTTTTTTTCATCTCATCCATCATTTTATCTATTATTATCTATGTTTATAGGCTTGGAATTCCATTTTCTAGTAACCCTCTTTGTATAGTATACATACATATTCTAAAAAACCCTAAAAATTAAAATGTTCCAAAAAATCTAAAAATTATAAAATCCACAAAAACCCTAAACCTATAATTTGTCTTATCTTATGTCCTAAATATCTTATTCATCTTATCTAATGTCCTAATGGTCTTATCATCGTGTCTTATGTCTTAAATATCTTGATCACCTTGTCCTATGTCTTAAGTCATACATATCATCTTATCATATTATATTATCTTATATCCTATTGGTCTAATAATTTTTCCATCTTGTCTTGTCTTATGTCTAATCATGACATCCAAGTCCTTATTCATAACCTTATCCTAATCCAAGTCTTTAGTCTACTCAAAATATATACCCTTGTCTAAATCCATATCCTCAATGCACCTTCACATCATGATCATCATGACCCACTTTATCCAACTCATCCGCTGATCACTCATCTTATCAACTCTCATCTAAGCAATTAAATAAGACACAATGCATCTTCATGTAGATACTTATGTGTGTTACTTGTATGCTATATGTTTTTTTGACTTTTTTACATGTATATATCTATATTATTTTTTTCTTATATTTTTCTTATTTTATTAGTCTTTTAATTAGTCTTACATCATGTATATTTTATTAAGGTGAAATTAATGAGGGTGTTATGATGGATCCAAAAAAGCTATAATAATGCTTTTGGGTGACCTATGTAGAGTTCATCATTTTCCACTTTTATAATCATGCACTTTGGCACAGTGTCCTCTTGGTCATAGTTATATCATGTGGTATATTTTCAAGTGCTATATTTACATCAGATTGTTTAAAATATGATGAGACTTATTATAGAAATGGTGGCTTGATACTAGACTACACTCATCCTTTCTCCTATCCTCTATCACCTACTTAATCATTTAATCATCTTAACGTTTATCATCCCTATCCACTAAATCAATATCTAATAAATAATTTATCATCCTATCTATATCCTCTAGTTACTCATCTATCATCTCTCTAGTCATCAACATCTAACATCTCATCTCCCATCCTTTCTCCTAATCCTTTAACTTCATGTCTAACATCTAAGTCAAATCATCCCCAAACTATAAACTAACATGTCTAACAACCATTGTCATCTTCCTTTTCTAGTTTATTTTATCATTTACCATCTAGTTTGAACTACATTAGCCTAAGGTCTTTTTAGATTATGTAGGTAGTGCTTAATCACATGGTGTGCCTGAGGTCATCTTGGCCATTCTCTCCTCTTTCCCCATAATTCATTATCACATATATATTTTTCTTCATCATCTCATGTATTACATCAATTAAATCCTTGAGCTATAAATCATTAATCAATCATTTTATTGATTATTCACCATTTATATAACCATCTCCTTGATATTTTTTTTAATTGTCCACACCTATGGATAGGCTCGACAAATCATATTTTCTTCCATTATCATTGATTGGTCAATTCATCATTTGAAGTTTATAGTTTCTTCCTTTAAATGGGGCATGACCAGGACCATAACTTTATTATCATCTCTCCCTCCCTTGTATGTGTCCTTATTAGGGGCATCATTGCTATCAATCATATTGTGGCTCATTGATTTGATTAATTTTAGTCCAATTATTCTCCTTCATATTTTGGTCACTTAATCATATCATTTATTTTATCTTATCCCCTTTACCATATCATTCTCCTTTAACTTTGAGCTACACCTATCAATTAATCTTATTAATTCATTATCTTTTTTTTTATGTTATCCCAACATGCATCCTTCCTTGGGATATTTATAAATCTCATGGCCTTTATCATCTTGGTCGATAGCTCTCCTAGGCATGTGTCCTTACCTGGGATATGTTAAAATCTTGAAAACTTTTATCTTATCATTATCATGTTATGGTTGATCCCCTTGGGCTGTGTCGATAACCATGACATAATCATTTCCACTCCCTACACATAAGTCTTTATTAAGGTCATCATCACTTTGTATCTCACTACTCATGCTAAGTTCATTTTATTCATCACATCTACCATCCTAACCTCGTATCTATTCACACCTCCCACTCCTTATTTATTATTTTTTAATGTCCATCTTCCTTTTTTCTCCTTGCATGTCCCCTTGAGGGGGAATCATGTGTCTACTAACATGCATCCATAAGTGTCTTTATTCTTTGAAATAACATTACTCCTACTTCATTTAGTCATAATGCCCTTTCAAAGAGGGGTAAAATATATGCATATAAATTTAATAACTTATTTTATCATCACCAATATTATTATTAGTTGACACTAACATAATTAATTTCATTTAATAATCATTAATCTTGCCTAACTATCCTTATAATCATTTTTTTATAAAATTACCTAATTCTTCTTCATCATGCTAACCTTATTCCTACCCCACAAGTCAATTAATAATTATTCTAATATATCATTTATTATCTAATATTATTTTAACCCCACTTATCCATTATATTAGAATTTATAATTCTAATCCCACCTACCCTATCCTATTCCTATTTTCTTATACATCCCTAGTCTCTAATCACCTATCTAAATCACCTCATCTAATCACCCACTAATCATGATTAAACATATAAAAAGACTCTAGAGGCTTATACCTATAGAATATTCCCTCTTATAAAATCATCCAAATAATTTTTAATTACTTGAATAATTCTCCATCATTGATCTTCATACAACCAAATTTGAGTTCTAGATATTGATCTCCCTCCCTTCTCTCTATTTAAATCCAACCAATCCTTCATGAAAATACACAACTAGGAAATCCATGAGCCTTCATGTTAAATTCTTATATCAACTTAGTATTTTCATCATGCCATCAAGTATAGATTTTTTCCACAACCTGAGTCTATTTTAAATAATCCTACATCTATAATCTTTAGTATTTTTACTTGAATCTTGTTTGGAACATTTATCTTTAGAAATTTCTAATGCTAGTATGAATGTTTCATTTATTTGAATTATAGTCTAATGGATCTAAATTAATTAAGTAGATATTAAATTTGGGTATTGTTTATATAAAGTGCATATCATAGATCAATTGGTCAAATTTGTCATCTCACACAGTGATCAACTAGGTGAGACCTTGACAATAGACTAGTTTAACATGTTTTAGTTTTAAGCCATACTCTTACATCTTTTCCATCCATAAACCTATACACTCTACTAATTCATTTTTTATGAGCAGTAGATTTATAGTTATGTTTAGGACAATAATGTACACCTTGTTTTTAAGAATGTAGTGCCTTATCTATAACTTGGGTCTCTAATATGCCCAATATATTAAAGAATTATAAAATGTGGTGGTAATCATCAAAGTCATAGAATTTATTAAAATTTTATGAGACTAAGGGACATGGTATGAGATTTATCAAAAAAAATTGTAACCTTGACTCATCTAGGGGTGTTATATTTTCAGCAACAATTGATAATGAATCAGCCACCTAGTTTTCTTTCCTAGGGAAGGGGATGACATCAAAATCTTTAAACATCTATATTAAATCTAATACCCTATGTTTATACTTCCTTAAATAATAAAACTTACTTTTTAATTTGATCATAACTTGGTTTTTTATAATCTTTGAGTCTTCAAACACATTTAGTTCTTTGACCTTATGTTTTAAATTGAATTTTAGCCTTAATATTAAAGCTTCGTATTCTATCAAATTATTGGTGCAAGGTAATTACATCCTATAAGAAGTTAAATGTTGTTTATATTTCAGATGAATGAGTAGGATTACTAATATAGAACCTTCCTTAGAATTGGTTTCATTGCATTACAAAAAACATAACCCATAAATTTAACATCCTTGTCAACTCAATTCTTAGCACATTCTATGGATAGAGAGTAGATGTTTATGTCAGAAGATATTAAGTTTACCTTTTAATTTACTATGTTGTAATTATTAATCATATGTTTCAATCTATTTTCTCTATTTAGATAGATTTTATTGGCCACGTATCTCAAGGAAACCACATATGTGAAAAAAAATTAGCCATGTACCTGTTTAAGGTCTTGGACCAATCCCTACTATGTAACATATTGTAAGCCTCTAAGATTTACACTACTTGGATGTATATAAATTTTGGGACCTTCAGCTTAGATTTATATTACATATGCATATTTTATATCCAACTTATCACCTTAGCCTTAGACTCCACTATCTTATTTTATGTAATAGGTGTTAACCCTAATCTTTGAAAAATCTCAATAAGCATGACATTTAAAAAGGCTCCCTAGTTGACTAGATAGTTATGAAGGTTATTCCCAAATAACCTAAAAGTAAGGAAGAAAGGGGATACCTAAACCTTATTATTATATATGAGCACATTAGTGTGTGTAAGATTGGGATTACACTAAACTAGTTTGTCTATCAAGGACCTTAGGAAGATATCTCTTTACTCAATGATCTGAGCAAACTCATACAAAGAGATGTTTTCCTTGATCTTCTTCATATCCTCTACTATGTTAAGCCTAGTCTTGCTAGGATTATATTGGATCTCTTTAGGGGGCTTAAGATTGGTAGCCTTTGAAGGAGGAGGATCATTTTGGGCTCTTAGATCAGGATGGGTTACACCATTGTTAGGAGGAGTGGGCATGGTAAAGGGATGATGTTGTATCTAGTTCTTAAGATCATAGTTTTTCCTTTTTAATTTTTGGAAATCATTCACCTCAATGGTGGCTTCTTATGATTCATTTTCCTCTTGGCTAAGGAAATATAAAGTTTCTAACACTATGGTAATGGTTGGGTATCTTGAATCTTCAAAGGTCTTTATCTAATTGTTAATATTAGGGTGGTTCAGGACCACCTCATATTATTCCATTTCCATTTATAATATATTGATTTCATATCATAATTTAATATATTATAACTCATCATGTTAGGTTGTGTTATGCACATAATACCAATTTTGCAAGGCCAACTCATAGATGTTGATCTCAAGCAATTGATTAAGTGAGGGATTTGGTTTGTTATTATAATATTTGGGGGGATTATTATACCTTTGATAGATGAATTTCATGTTTGAAACTTCACCTCCATTATTTTCAACCTATCTTTGGAGGCCCAAGAAGTCATTATTGAGATTATGTACCATACATTATATAGCATCCAACTCGTTCTTAGTAGAATCTTGGGATAAGATTTGGACATTATTCATATAAAAACTAGTGTTTGATATTTAACATGAGGATCTACTTCATTATTGACTAATATAATAAATCCTAGGGTTTTAGTAGGTGTAGTGTGTCTCAAGGGAAGCTGGTTTGTTACTAACATAGGTTATAGCATGGGTACATTCTATCTAGTGTAAAAGAGGGGATTCAAAATAGGTAGGTTTGGTAGCACATTTGGGATGGTTAGTGCCAATAAGACTTGAGGGTTGAGTTTTTTGTATAATTTGATGTCCTTAGCATAGTTTATGGGCAAATTCACCACTAAAGGGTCTCTACATAGAAATATGCATATGTTTTGTATAGTACAATGATTCAATCATACGTTGTCTGAGACCTAACATTGAAATTCCTTATGGGATCATTTGGATCTCTTTTTGATGTAGGTGACCTATTCATATAACACATTTGGGTCAATTACTTACCCAAAATGGATGAGGAACACATTACTAAGTTATTTCTATTGACCAAATTTTGACCTCAAGTCAAAATGGGTCAACCCTTATAAATGAAAACTTTCATGGGACTATAAAAAAAATTATGTGGTCTTGTGATGGAATTAAATTATCCTATATGGTCTTCATATGGTCACATTAGTCATTTCTTAGCTTAGTCTAAGGTTTGGTCTCATGTATACTTGTCCAGTCTAAGGGGTCATTTATGAGGTCTTGATGTTTTTAAATATGGTAAAATGTTTTATTTGGTTTATAATCATTATTAAAGATTATCAAAATGTATTTAATGTCATATTATCATGTCTTAACATTTTATTATGTCCTTATGTGCTTAAATGATAATTTTTCCACCTTTTGGCCTATGTGGAGGAGTTATACGTACCATACTCAAATAAAAATGTTTAAAGAAGACTCTTGGCATACATAATGTCATAAATAAGTTATATAATGTTAAAATATGGTTATAGACTGATAATATCTATATTTTAATGGCTAAACTAAGTAAAATAACACTTTATAAGCACTTTTGGGCACTTGTAAGATCATATTTCAATTATAAATGGTTAAAAAGTGTCTATTGGACTTCTTTAAATAATTTTAAGACTTTTTACCAATTTTTAGGGAGAAAAATACTTCAAACATTATCTCTCCTCCATCATTACCTTCACAAGCTAAGAAAGGTAAAATTCAAGTGGATGATACAGCCAATAGAGAGAGAGAGAGAGAGAGAGAGAGAGTTAAGATATAAAAATTTGGTAATTATTAGGGGTCCTAGTAAGATTTAAATTAGTGTAATTGGTTTTTAGATTCATATCCCCTCCTTTATGAATAATTTTTAAGAGTGACAAGAGGTCATTATGCCTTGTCCATCTAAGTAGGGTCTGATTTTGCATAGATTTATCTAGTTCATAATTCAATGATTAAGAATGGTTTTTAGGGATGTTTAAATAGGAAAAATATATCCTTTAAATGTTGGTTTCATTGGTTAACTCATATCCATGAAGTGTATTTAATAGGAGGAAAAGTGTCTTAATGTATAGGGTGTTTCAGTCACTCCTACTATAATTTTTGGTTGTCTGAGAGGTTGGTAAATTTAATATGTTTCCATTAATAAATTTCTCATGAAAAACATCATCATTATCCTTGTTATTCCATGTTTTCTCTCTAAAGGTGATACCTTTTTATATTATTTCAATAAATGTCATATTTCATACTCTAAGAAGCATAGTACAGTTCAATAATGACTCTCTACAAGTTTGACATAAATGTTGGCCCTAAATAAAAATAATATACCAATTAAGCATGAAATAATAGTATGGAAAGGGTTGAATAATGTTAATGTGTTGAGAGGAAAGCTAATTTATACTCTCAAACAAACTTGAAATGTGTTCTAACCACCCACATGTCTGCAAACCTATAGGTGGACATCCATGGAACTTAATCTCTATGAGGATTTTGTTTAAATATTGAGAAGTGATACAAACCCATAAATTTTACCATTAAATAAATTTAACCTTATGCAAAACTCCATTTCATACATAGAATATACATGAGTTGACAAAGAGGTCTACATCAAATGTGTTCTAGCCACCCACAAGTTTGTAAACCTATAAGTGAACATCCATAGAACCTAAGCTCTACAAGGAGTTTGTTTAAATAGTGAGAAGTGATACAAACCCATAAATTTTACCATTAAATAAATTTAACCTTATGAAAAACTCTATTTCATACGTATAATATACATGGGTTGACAAAGAGGTCT
This sequence comes from Torreya grandis, assembly GCA_037957365.1. Classification (NCBI taxonomy): domain Eukaryota; kingdom Viridiplantae; phylum Streptophyta; class Pinopsida; order Cupressales; family Taxaceae; genus Torreya; species Torreya grandis. The sequence continues at coordinate 2,083,363 of JARHVA010000648.1, forward strand.
ACATGACTATTAAAAGGTGTTAAGAGGTGATAAAATAATTGACAATGTCAAAGTGTTATATGTGCTTAATAGTTAGGAATTTATTCTCTTAGTAGCCTATGTAGGCAAAAAGAGAGACCTACAGGCCCTAAACTTGTAGGTTCTCTTCTAAACTAAAAGGTGATTGGCATTAAAAAAAATAACAAGGTTTATGTGTGAATCAGTGTAGATGAAGATGTATACAAGGATAGGATTCATAATCCATTGAATATACCAAACCTTTGAATCCATGAAATGGTATAATATATATTTCATAAGCATTAATGCATAGATATATGTCTGTATATGGAAAAATAAGATAGAGGTATGTTAAGTACTATGAATAAGACCAATTGAACCTTGTAGGAAGTGAGTAAGAGTTCTCAATGTGGTTTTAATATTTAAAAGTGACATCATGCCTAGAGAAGGCCAAATTCAAGGCCTCATGCTCAAACCCTTCCCCTTCATACACACCTATAGCCCTCTGAATCTTAGTTGCCTAGAGAAAGAGTATAGTTGAATACTATGAAAGGTTTAGACAACTTAAAAGGAGATGGAAACCCTAAGTAGGGTGGTATTAATATTTAATACCTTGCAACAAGTTTATGACACTAAAACATAGTCAAAACTCTCAAAGATGACACCTACAATCATAACTTAGAGAAAATTGAGAAGTAATGTAGAATATAAAGTCATGGTGATTTGAGATTATAAAGTTAAGGGTTCCAAGATCCTAATAATATGATAGGGTATTTTAAATTTCAAATAATTGAAATGGGGTCCTAAAGCCTTAAAATTACTCAGACCTATCATAATAGAGACCTATAAGTTTTCTAGGTAATATAGGCTAGTTTCAAGCCTAAAGAGAGGGTAAAAGGCACCAAGGATTAAAGGATTTTATGTGAGGTAGGTGGTGAAAACTATAAAGCTATTTTAAGTCATGATAGATAAAAAATAGGTCTAAAAGGATGTCAAATTAGAGTTTAAAACCCTGCATACACATTCATACACACCTACAAGCCTACTCAGCCTATAGTGGTGAGATGCATACATTGTCATGAAGGATAAAGTCTATAGAGAGAGGAGAAATTATATGTAAATAACTCTCATTTGATAACACTACACTCTCATGTATATTTTAGGGACAACTAAGGCAGGGTAAAGCCTTTTAGGTCCTGCTAAACCTAAATGCACACAAAGTCATGTTTGTATCTTATGTAATAAAGGTTTGTTTGGATGAATGTAACATGAGAGACTAGAAGATTTGTTAAGTGTAACATGTTGTCATATATATTAAAATAAACATTCATGTATAATGAAATATATGACTAAACTCTGATGAGTATGTCAAAACCTAATAGGCCTAAATTCAAGCAATATAGACTTGTATGTATACACAAACCTGTAAAGTACAATCATGAATGAAGTGGATTGTTGGAGGTAAAATTATGGTTTGAGAGTTTTTAAATTTTCATTGACATGGTATATATCCTATAAAATTTTCCACATTCTTCAATCTTAGAAAAATTTAAGAGAAAAGGATAAGCATAGTCAACTAGGGTCATTTATACTAATTAGCATATAAACCCTAAACATAGATTTATGAGGATGTAGTAGGGTTAGAGAAGAAGTGTTAATATAAAATAATGGAATAGTCCAAGGTGGATTTAATATAACTATTGAGGTAATTATAAACTCAAGACCAAATTTAGGATACTACCTACAGGTCTCTTTTCTCTATTGACCTCACTAGCATAACCTGCCAACTTCTAAGGCTATCAACTTTTTCTCATATCTATCATGAGGGGTTACATTGTGGCTTAATATTTTAGGCATAAAATGGAAACCCTATTCACTCATTATTCATGGTATTCTATTGTTCATATAATGCTTGAGCTTTATGAATAATCCTTAAGACCCTAAGGTACTTTTAGGCTGCTTAGGAGAGCCAGAATGACCCGATTGAGAAAATGGTGTTTATAAACCAAAATATGGATTGAATGAAATATTAAATGACTTGGATAGTCTTTAAAACTCCCCTCATTATCACCCCATGATACTGGTTTGTACTTATAGGTACTTAATGGTATGGAATAGGTTGAAAATGTTATTTTAAGCTACTTGAGAGGTTTGTACAAGGTGTTAGGAGCTCAAAATCAACATGGATGATCCTCAAGATGTCATAAAAATGAATCACATTTTTATTTGAGGTTTCACACATATTTTAATCTTGTGGAGTCAAATTTTAATCTCTAGGTAGGGAGGCCTAATTAAGACCTAGTTTAGAGAGAGATAAGCATAAAAATGGCACTTCCACTCACTCTTAGGACCTTAAACTTGGCATGGAGATGTAAATCCATATTGAGTCCTAAAATATTTATTAATTTTATTAATACCATCTATAAATATCTCTATAAAAGGAGGTTTTCATGATTTTAGGGTTATAAAGAATGAGGTCTAATTGGAGATTTTAGTGTAGAACAAGTTATTAGGGTTGGTTTTAGACTTATAAATGAATTTTTTAAGGTATGATATGAGTTTAATATACTATACATGGAGATATAATGATATTTAAATATGAATTCAAGTTTTAACACTTGTATGTAAGATTGGCCTAGTGAGATGAAGGGGTTTCAATACACCTAAGCACATGAATGATGATTACTACTGAGATGTTAGTTGAGATAGTTTATAAAACTAATGAGAGGTAAAATAATAGGGTAAGATGTAACTCAATAAAATTTTATGATTGAAGTGTGTCATTTATCCATTCACAAGAAAAGACAAAAGGCATTATTGAAAAGCAAGGCAATGTATCAAGCAAGCATTCTAACTCCTATGCCACTTGGATCAAGGAGCATATTCAAAGTAAATAAATATGGAATTTAGGACCTATTAAGATAGTTTCATAAACCCTATCTTTATTATAACTCATGATACACTTGTCTCTCTCTCCCCTATGCCCTCCTCTTCTCTCTCACTTTCTCTATATATTGAGCCTTAATTGGCTAAGTTTGTATCCTCTGCCTAGGTATGGCAAATCCATACCCATTTGTATGCCTTTTATTAATGAAATGAAACTAGTTTTACCTCCTCCTATGATTGTACTTAGTGTGTGTGAATGAATAGCTGATCTTGTCAAGTGAATTGACTTATCTTCTTTGGTATGTTGTCCTTTCTAGCACCTAGTTACAACTTGAAAGCTTATTTTATAGGTCATGTAAAGTGTATAAGTGTGTTGCAAGTTTTGAGTGATCTTTTCAATATTCTAGTGTCATTCAAGACCTTATGATTATTCTTTCTAGTCTAAGAAATAATCACATAATTCGCATTGAAATACTCATATGAGAGATTTAGATTAGAGGCAGTGTATGTAAGGTTAGTTGTCTTGATCTATAAGTTCACATTTAATTGGTTTGTAGAGATCAACTCTTTGGTATATCACCCACTTTGTTATCATTTCATATTTTTCCCTTTTTTTCAAATTAATAGTGTAGTATAGTCTAATTAATACATCATGGGGAGCTATCCTTATAACCTAGAGGTTTGACTCACTTGTAGGTAATCTAAAACCTAGGGTCAATCCCATTGCATATCTCAAGTTGAGAGGGCTTGAATCACCCTCTCAAGGGTAAAAATTTGATCTATTGATAATTTTTTCATGCCTAGTGGGACTAAAGTCCAAAGTTATGGAATAATTTTTGGTGATGTTTTTCTACCTATCATCCTTTAGAGGCATTCAACAAACATCAATGGTGATTCCATGCATGGTCATCTGGTTTTAGTAGCCTAGTTACTTATTTTGAAAATTATTTGATAATATCTTATGTTTTCATTTGAGTCATGAAGTTGGGATGACTAATAATGAAAAGAACTTATATTTTATACCTTCTTATCAACCTCAACATAACTCTTACCAACCCTATCATCCATATCAACCTCACTTTGATTCCTATTAGCCTTTTCATGAACCATATTATTCATATGGTTGTCATATATTATCATCATATGATTACAACTATATACCTCAACATCCTTAATAATTTTAGAAATCATACTCATCCCTTCCTACTTTAATTCCATCTCAAAATTATGTTTCCCTTACCATATCCTTGTTGGCACTCAAGAAAAATATGCTAAAATCAGAAGAGGTGATGAGAAAATGGGATAGATAACTTGATGTGATCCCTTTTCATCTCATAGAGAATATGTGGAAGTTATTTCAATTTTGATGGGTAAGTGGATGTTAATTGGAAAGTAAATCCAATATGTTATCAATGATGAGTTACATGAAATGAGAACTTTTATCCAATGGTGGATAGACATATTAGAGAAGTGGGAGAATCAAGAGACCTAATCCAAATAAGCTCAACCATCATCTCATATCCCTAGTCTACCTTCTTTAATTCTAAGTATTCCTTGAGCTAAACCTACCCTTTCTTAATAAATCAAGACATTTTCATCTTGGAGCCCTTCTTGGACTATGATTCTTGATTATACCATGCCAACTCTTGTGGAAGAATTTGAATCGATGCAAGTCTCTCCCTCCCCTCCTCAATAGTCCTCTTGTATTTCATATCATTTTTATTGTGTTCCTTATCCTCATTAAAAAATTAAATATCATCAAGATGATCCTCCAAGGGAGCTAATCCAATCCCCAAAAGAGCCCACTAGTTTCAAAATTTCAACTTAGAACCAAGTAGTGAAGTCTTGGTGAAAAAAGAGGAAGAGAGTCAAGACCAATAAATTTATGTCAAGGAGTAAAAACTTGTGCCTACTCCATCCCCATTCCCATTTCCTCAAGAGTCTCAAGCTTCTACATCTTAGAGTTCTATCAAAGAATATTTTTAATGTAAAAAAGATGCCTTAGTTGATATGGTTGAAAATAATTTTTTGAGTTTTTGAAGAGCCTTAAGAAGGCTATGAGAAAAGTGAGGTGATTTTTAAATAAAATTAAATGTCTATATCCCAATTCAACATGCATTCCATTTAATAATTCCTTAAATAATCTCCAATTTCCAAGACCCCAAATTTTAAAATTACTCCCTCCATCCCCATGCCTATTCAAGAGCCATCCACCATACCTCATACTCTCTCTCCAACCCATGAACCTATTCATCACCCACCCACTAAATCCCTTATTTAAGAGGAACCTATACTATGTGAAGCAAATGAAGAGGAAGTTATATCTGAAATTAAATATCAAAGGAAGTATATTAAAGATGCTTCAAATGATTTTGGTGAAGATATATTCATTGGTACCCCACTTGGGGAAGAAAAATACATTTAAATTTTTAAGGATGATGTTATAGAAGAAGGTCTTGATGACATGTTTAAAACAAAGATTTAATTTCATCCAATATTGATGAGGTTACAACAAGCCTTGATGTTGAAGATACTCTAAGTAATCAATTTGAGGTTGACATAATACATAATGGATAAGAAAATGAACTTGAAGAAGTTGACTTTTAACCTCATGATTGCATATAAGGACTTGAAATTATTGATAACCCTATGGTTCTTGAGGAGAAATAGGAAGGTAATCTTATGGTCGATCATATTCATATTGATCAAAGAGAAGATGTTGGGCCCCCTTTTGTATAAACTACATGGACCATGACAACTAGACCTATCCTAACATGAAGCAATATTTGGAGTGGTTACTCCCTTTTAATACCTTTTAGCACTAGTTGGAGGAGTCCTTGAGGATCCCACACTAGCTAGTAGGTAGTTGCATGGTGCCAACATTCAAAGGACATCCTTGCCAGAACTTGTGTGTGGTGGCTTGAGAAGCATATATGTTATAAGAGTGGAACAGGTGAGAATAAAACCCCCATCAATATATTAGCATATGGTGTGCACTCCTCTAACCTGGGTAGTGTAGTAGAGATGGTAAACTCATGATAATTCATCACTTGGCACACACCCATTGGACTTGGAAAAGAGATGCCCAGTTTATTATAAAATAAGGCTTACATTTGGATATTAAGAGAGGTAACTAAGGTAACAAAGCTCCAGAAAAATATAGAGCCACCAGTAGTAATTCTTAGTCTACATAATATAGTTTAGGCATTCAAATATATAACCCAAACTCGCCTATAAGCCGTTAGGCAAGAGTAGTGTTAAAATGAGTATATGACCTACATTATATCTTAAACTTGTATGTTTAAATATATAGTTAATGAAGAATATTTTTGAATGAATGGAATATTGATCCTTAAATTATAGTTTGTTTAGTTTTATGTTTGTGACTTAGCTTTATATATGCAATGCTATAATCTTATTTCAAATGTATTATTGTATAAAGGTTTGTCCCTAGTTTCTAATGGCCTTAATATGCCATAGAGTGACTTTAGCCTACCTAAAATAGACTAAGTATTAGAATATTATTGCACTAAGGCTCTAAGACTTATTCCTAAAGTGCTACCCTAAGGATGAGCACTTGAATCCAAGCCATCCCCATGACTTGTCTAAGCAACTGAATGACCCTATACTAGTTATTCCCATAGCTTACACCATTAAGAGCTTAGTCTAGGTAGTTATGAAATTGTACCTTAAGGCTTGTGTCCTTGAGAATTCTTACACCTAATGAACTTCCCTTGAATATCCTAGCATCATCAAACTACCTAAACCCATCTTTCCCATGACTAAGTCCTTTAGAACCCCAAGTTATTCCATGTTACAACTAACCCAATATGGGCCTAGTTCCTTTGTTTTTGTACTATAGGTGAGCACACAAGGCTTGTGCCTTATGTGAAACTAATTCTAGTGCAATAGTGTGTTAAATGTTCAGTTCTATACCTTACTATGCTCATGCATAGCTCTATCAAGTCTAGAACTAACTTGGTTTGATAGCTAAGCACATGACCAAGCACAAAATCTATTCTAGTGACCTTTTTTTACAACATTTTAATTATATTATCAGTACCCATGTTAAATTTCATTATTGAAATGGTATAATAGAGTGATGATCTAAATATCACTCTAGAACATTGATCACTAGCTAGAGCAAGTGGAAAATAGTTTCACATTGAAGCATCCCATATATAAAGTAAAGGAGCCAAAAAAAAGGGTACAATCCAACCTATAGGATGCATTATATGACGTGTTGTTTTGAAATCTACCTAAGCTTGTGTACTAGTGGCTAGTTTCCTACACTAATTATAGGAGGCAAAGATATAGCTAAAAAATAGTGCATAGAAAGGCTAGAGAGCTTGGATGAACTTTAGACATGCACTATGGATAAGTGGTGGAGTGGAAAATTGAATAGCTACATGAAGGAGTTTATAGTGTCAACCTTCTCATGCTCACAAGAAGTATAATACAAGTTTATTCATTAACCAAGGGGTGTGTTCATAAAAATACTCAACACCAAACTAAAGAAGCTTCTGGTAGATTACAATATAGTAACTATAAGAATGGAAGGCTAAAATTCTCGTGCATATGAGCAAGCACAGAAGGTGAGAAGGGGAAGTGTAGGTGAGGTATGATGGTAGAGGATGAGAAACCTAACACTTGAGATCTTTAGAGGTTAAACTATAGTAAGTAAAAGCATAATTTGATGGAGGATCTAGAACCTACAAGTGCCGACAGGACCTGTAGTGAGTGGGAAGGGCAAGGGGAAAGATCTGTTGATTTGTAATAGTATAAAGAGAGAGAGAAAGAAGCAAGAGATTGGACTCAGTATTTGGGTGTAGGATGCAATGGGTTCCTAAAATATGTGGTGATAGAGGACACACTAGAAGCATCTACCCCATTTGAACCTAAATTGTAAGCTCATACACTAGATTCTCCATTAGGAGATAGAAGAATGGTAGCTAAACCTATTATCAATGTCAACTTTGATAGGAGTCAACATTTGGATAAAGATTTTTTTATTGATCAAGTGATTCTATATGAGGAATTGAGTGAGGAAATGGTGAATTTAGAAAGCACTAGTCTAAGAACAATGAAAACAAGCATGAGCATTCCCATATAGAGGATGTTAGCTACACTAATTGGGTAATAGCCTATAAGAAGTGGCATGACACCAAAAGTGAGAAATACTACACCAACAAGTTTGACAATGTAATCTACAACATCAGGATCAATGCCCCAAACCATAATTAGAATAACTGGAGGGCCACTTATAACATAGATGCAAAAGGGATAGGCACCACAAAACTTGGCACCACCCCTTTAGTAAATCTACTATGAGATAACAATATACTTACTTGAGTATTGAAACATCAAGAATGCCATAGAGCATGTGTTGAAGTGTGAGTTATAATTGCACATTTGAGGCATCACTCAACCTAAGTACAAGGTAACCTAGTTTATGACCACATTACTAGATCATGCCCATACCTAGTATTAAAAAATTGATCCAAACTAGGATATGGTTGACTATAATATGTTGAAGGAAGCCTTCTTGAAAGAGTTTTATATCCTTTAATTTGAGTATTAGAGCATTATAGTGCTCAAGTAAATCATCCAAGGGTTATCCAAGAGTCTGCACCTATATGATGCATGGTTTAAAACTCTTTTCTCTAAAATACCATATGACATTCACCTCTCCTAGCACACACAATTATTTTTTATATGCCTATTAGTAACCTTTATAAGAGTGCTATCCATGAAGACCTTCATACACCCCCACAAATCACTTGAATCCATACTCTAGGTTGAAGTAGTATGTAGCACTGATACTAGAATTATCCCATTCATGGAGGCATATATTGTGTCAATGGGCTCCCAAGTATAGAAGTTAATTGTTGGTTCAGCACATGACACTTATAGTAGACTATAGTGCATTTATTGTGAGATGGATGGGTATAACAAGAATAATTTCCATGAATAAATGTTTACACCCTACTTCTCAACTTTGAATATTGTCAAGGGTTATATGACTCTCAACACTATCCTCTATTATAGCATGATAGTCAAGTAACACCACCATTTACTTTAAAAATGTGTGATACCTATATGCATTCAATATTAGATTATTGATTCATCAATGGGATACACCAAAACATGGAAAGAGGCACAAGGAAGGAGACAACATCAATTAGAGGTCAGATGGGTCAAGGAAATGAGGGCTATGGCTAGCACAATATGGGTTATGGGAACTAGAAAGGTATGTATAGGTGAGGAGGAGGACATGGTAGAGGAAGATTCCTACCATGATCATGTTACAATTTTGGGTCAAATGAGCATTATCAGCATGACTACCCCATGTACCCAATGTGTAGGTATTGTTTAAGACCACATTCAGTTGAAGAATGGCCAGACTTATACAAAAAGATAACTCAAGGTTAACTTGGCATAATTAAAAGTGTTGTAATGGTTAGGCATGAATTTAAAGAATAAATGTGGGATCCCAAGCCATAAAACACTTACAAGGAGCTACTAAGGTGTAGGCCATGACCCAAATTGGTTTTACCACTCAATTGCCTACTACATTGACCCAAGAATTATGCTTGGAATATAGTGAATCAAGCTGCATTGAATGTATAGTGTGACTTGATCCAAAATCTATGACCAATCCTAATCTTTCATGATATAAAGATATCCTATAATAATCCATAAGCATGATATAAAATTTATAGGTTAAACTCTAGCTATCCAAAGATCTAGAGGCACAAGACACTACTTCACATAGAAGATAAGATAGCCAAGAGATTGAGGTATAAGAGTTGATCAAGATCTTGTGACTTTTACAAACTAAATGTATGCTACCCCTAATGAAAGATTTGTTGTTAAAACATTCAAGGAAGAAACCAAAAGAAGAGGCCACACCTGAAATGATTGAAGTTACTGCACTACATATAGAGTGAGCACATGAAGTAAGGCATACTCCAAACATAGAATATGACCAAGATATATGCCACCATCAATGGGTGGTTAGTTTGTGAAGTACTAGTTGATATGGTCTTAAAGGTCAATATTTTGACCAAAAATTCCTAGGCAAAGATGGGGTGGCCACCCTTGAGGCCTTCACCTCACACATTGTTCATGGCTAACAAAACCTGAGTACAACCTATCTAGATCTTGAAGGGTACCATTGTATATATCATGGGTGTCAAGTTCCAAGCCAAATTTAAGGTCATCAAGTTGGTATATTAGGATAACTATCTAGTGCTCTTGATAAGGGCATGGTGCTATGCTAATAACACAGACATGCACTTTAAGAAGTGTTACATGACTTTTGAGAATGGAAAATAAATGGTGGTGATCCCTTTATCAAGTGATCAAGGGCCCCCATATGTAAAAATAATTGATCTTAAGGATGAGATTGACTACATTTATAACATCATGGTATAGGGTACTAAAAAGCTCAACCCTAATGACCAAGGCATGCTCAAATGAGAGGATGGGCAATCAACTTCTGATACAAATGATGTATCCTACAAGTTATGGGTCAAAGGGCCTATGAGGTCACTAGTTTAAGGTTCCACCTAGTGCATGTAGCCAAGCTAAGGCCATTTAGAATAGGGTTGGTTAGGATTGACCACCTCAAGAAGAAATGGGTTCGTTATGCCTGAAAGGTGGAAAAAAGGTGTTTTAGGTTAGTAAAGGGAATATTTTAGTGCTCTTTAAATAAAAAGGGAGATATCCTATAGAGAGGTATGTCTATGAAATTAAAGCTTACATCCCCAAAGAAATAGATAGAATGGGTGCACTAGTGCATATCTTGAAGTGCATTGTTGCTCACTAGTGGGCAATGTAGAAACCTAACTTGCCATCATGGAAAGACATAAAGGAATTAATATGCACTATATTTGGCAAGATTAATGGTGAATTTGACATACCTTCTTACTTTAGTGATTCTGACCCAATCATGCATGTGCATCTATGTGAAGAAACTTGGCCTATCTTTGGTGAGAATGCACCAAGAGGCCTTTGGGTGCATGCCTTTTATAAGACCTTAATTTCATGGGTATGATCATGGTACATTGTAAATGATACATATTTTGAGACATGAAACTAGGAGATACTCAAGTATAGTTTCATGCACACCTTCTCATTTTCTTCATAGAACTTAGAGCTACTAGAGCTACTGCAAGTCATTTTTAGGGTATTGTTTGAGGACATTGCCATCATAGAAGAGCATCTTAAGGATATTTTTGGGGAGAAAGGACTATCACTCCTAACATTCTTTAAAGAGATAGTGCTTAATAGTGACTCTAGTGAAGAAGATGACAAGACTTGGAAAGAGTGCAATTGGAAGTCTCTAACTGGTAGATAAAAACTTGTGTACCTTATGGATGACAACACCTCAGATGGTAAAGATCCAATGCATCTTAAAATTGAAACAATTGAGTGGATAAGGTAAGTTGAGGAGTCTCATCAAGAGATAAATTAACCTTGATACATGCCACTCAAGACCACTAAAGTGGACATCAATAGAGAGGGTGAGACAAAGATTACCATTATAGGTGCTTACTAGTTTGAGGTAGAGATGGCATGAATTGTAGACCTCTTGAATGAATTCCAAGACTTGTTCCCATGAAGATACCAGGACATGAAAGGTACCCACCCTTTCCTTGAAAAAATGATAATCAAGCTGGTGGATAGTGCAAGGCTAGTTAAGAAACACCCATATCATATGAATCCCAATCTCCATGCTAAGGTAAAGATAAGGATTGATGGAATGTTGGTAGTTGGCACCATCTACCTGATACAAGAATCTAAATAGGTGATCCCAATGGTCATCATCATCAAGAAGGATTGGAACATATGGATCTACATATACTATATTCTATTGAATTCCACTTGTATCAATGATCCATTCCTAACCCCATTCACCAATGAGGTCTTAGATGGAGTCACAAACTATGAAATATACACTTTCACTAATGGGTTTTTGGGCTATTATTAGATGCAGATCAAAGAAGAGGATAAGTCTAAAACAACCTTTGTGACTGCATGGGTTTGTTTTAATTATAATGTGATGCCCTTTAGACTCAAGAATGTTCCAACCATATTCTTTACAATAGTGATCATTGCTTTCAAGGACTTTATCCATAAGTTCCTCCAAGTGTATCTTGATGACTAGACTATATATGGTCTTATAAAATACCACTATGACAATCTATTCCTCATGTTTGAGAGGTGTAGGTAGTTATAGATATATTTAAATTTGGATAAGTGCATCTTCATAAATCTATTTAGGACATTGTTTAAACACATCATCTGCAAGGATAGTTTGCTTGTTGATCTGATGAAGATAGCCATCATAATCTAGCTCTAGAGTCCCTCAATGTAGAAAGATGTTCATTCCTTTCTAGGCCATTATGGCTATTACAAGAAGGTCATTAATATCTATGCAAATATTATAGTACCTCTAGAGGAGCTCTTGCATAAGGATGTCCCATTCTACTAGGGTGAGGTACAAGAGGAGGCCTTTGAAACACTAAAGCTAAAGTTGGATAGCACACCAATTTTTTAATTTCTAGATTGAACTACTCCTTTCCACATCCATGTCAATGCTTTAGGCTATACCATTGGCACCATATTGGTACAACTAGGTGAAGGGAATATGGACCACCCCATCTTCTTTACAAGTAGGAAACTGATGTAGGTAGAGTAGAATTACACCACCACCAAGTATGAGGAATTGGTAATGGTCTATGCCTTACAAAAATTTAGAAAATACCTATTGGTGACCCCATTCATATTTTTCACAAATCACGATGCACTCATGTACCTCATGAATAAGTCTATTTTACATGGGTTCATATGCAGATGGATTATTATCTTCTAAGAGTTCTAGTTCTCTATTATCATTAAACCTAGAAAGAAAAAATGGGGCTAGACCATTTATCCTACATCAATTTTAGTGATGTAGTGGTGTTGACTAAGTATGACATGATAAACATGTAGCTATACAATGTCCAATGCATCCCTAAAGATATATCATAGATTACCACTTTCCTAATTTCTAGGTTTGTACCCCAAACCTTAACCATTAAGGAAAAGAAATAACTTGTGATTCACATCACCCCCTTCCAACTCATTGAGGGGGAGCTATACAAACTAAGTAGCGATGAATTCCTATGTCAATGTGTTTTGGAACATGAATTTGACTCCATCCTATAGCAAGTGCACGAAGGGATCATGGGAGGCCATTGCACTAGAGAAACAATGATGCGTAAGGTATTGTAGTCAAATTTGTGGTGGTCAAGCCTATTTAAATATGCAAAGAAGTATGTTAAGTTATGTGACATATGCCAACACACTGAAAAACCCAACCATCAAGATGAGATGCCTCTCATCCCCATTATTGTTTAGGCATCATTTAAAAAATGGGTCTTTAACTTTATTAGGCCAATCACTCCTATAGTATGGCACACAAGTACATGATATATTTTATTATCCATCAACTATTTCACCAAGTGGGATAAAGCCACATTGACCAAAGACTGCATAGCTTCCATAGTTGCACACTTCATATGGGAGAATATCATAAACTGGTATTGGTGCCCATTAAGTCTAACTAGCAATAGGGGAACTCATTTCATCAATGAGATGGTATACATTCTTCTAACTGAGTATATGGTGGTGCACCATAAGACCACCCCATATCATCCCCAAACTAATGGCATAGTTAAAGAATTCAATAAGATTCTAGGAATATGCTTGACAAAGATATGTGACATGGATTGCAAGGATTGGGATGATCATGTTTTAGTGGTACTTTGGGCATACCACATAATATACAATCACCTAAACAAGGATACACCATTTTAACTAGTGTTTGGGATTTAATTAGTTTTTCTCATGGAATTCATGGTTCCCTCCTTATAAATTACATGTACTGGTCGCTTAAACAACCAAGAATCTTTAAGCGTAAGGTTGGAAGATTTAAAAAACTTAGATGAAAAGCATGCCCAACACAAATAGAGTTAGTAGATTGAAAATGCATGCTATAAGTATTATCATGATAAGCATATCAATCACAAGGAGTTGACTAAAGAATAATTAGTGTTGCTCTATGATTCCAAGTACTTCAAGCACATAGGAAAATTTTAAATATAGTGGATGGGAACCTACATCATCCACCACATTTTGGAGATAGGTACATGCAAGTTTTGCATGTTGATGATAAAAATTCTCCTTGGGCATTTCAATAGTAATTTATTGAATCCATTTAAGTAGTAAGATGGTGATTGTGCTATAAAAACATTAACTTCTTAGTCATAAGTTAGTTGGGAGTAAGCTAACTAGGATATTATTAAGCACAAGCCAAACCACTCTTTTAATTATTTTGTTCATCCTATGTATAATGTATAGAGGTAGTGAGTGGAATGTGTCATTCACAATAACTTATGTGTTAACACTTTAGCCATAATTCCAATTTCATGAGTTGAGTACTTACACCCTCTCAGCACATGAGGCTAGACATCTAAGTAGTGGGCACATGAAGAATATCAGGCACAAGTAGAAGATGCAAAAGATATATGTGTGAAATATGAATAGTGTATGGCACTTGAAGACCTAAAAAGTAATTAATATGGAATTAATTTTGTGCCAAAGTTAAAATAGGGTTCATCAATTGATCTTATATAAAATATCTATGAAGAAAGTGAAGATGTTCAATATAGTTGAGTGCAAGGAAGTGAAGACACTAAACTTGGTTGAGTATAAGGAAGCAAGTGAAGGTGCATAATCTAACATTACATAAGGGAACTAGGATAAGAGACAAATCACTAGAGGGTCAATGCAAGGGATTTTTATGCGATAGGATAGGCCAAGGAAAAATGATGTGTAGGAAATTAACCAAGGAAAAGAAGCATGCTTGAAATAGGAGTATAACTAGAAGATAAAGTGGAAATAAGGAAGTTGAATCATGTACATATGAGGCATTGCACCTAGGTTGCCACAAAGAAGGTGAAGGTCATGCCAAAGTTTAAAATCATAGAAGGAAAACATCTAAGATAGATGGCATCCACCTAGAAATGAGTGAGAAGTGACTATTTGAACCACACATCACTTCTCCAAAAAAGTTGTTAGGATCATTCAATGAGGTGGTGGTGACAAGACAAAGATACACATTTAATGCATATAAGACAAGATTTTTGAGTATTTCATATATTTTCATAGTTTCTAATAAATAGAGGTGCCTACACCATTAATCCTACATTAATAATGGTAGTTGACATGATAAGGGTATAAAATTATCAAAAACAAACTTGCTTAGGTTATAAAGTTTATGCTAACTTAGACTTATAGTAAACCTAAGAAAGAACCAAAGAGTTGAAGAGAGAAATAAACCTATCATAGTGATATTTTGAGTGATTCAAACACCTAGAGTGAATGAAATCATAGTGAGAAAGAGTGTGTTCATAGTGAGGCTAGTGTGAAGGGTTGGAGAGAGATATTTGAATAGATAATCAAGTTAAAGTAGGAAGTTATCACCCAAGCCACCATTAACAACCAAATAATCTTGAAGCCAAGAGCATAGTTGTAGATCCCATGATAGTAGAAGCACTGGCCACCATTCAAGGCTTTAAAAAACCATACCTCCCTAAGTTCAATACAAGTCTATTCATAATGGTGAAGGAGAAGAAGATAGTAAGCTTTATGCTCACACAATTGAAACCCAAGCAAATGAAGATCATCTAAGAAGTGTCTACCACCAAAACAAAGGCCTAAATAATTGAGGTTTTTAACATCACCAAGGTACACACTGAAGTGATAACAAAGATGTACCAATATATGTAGTATCCCTTAGAGTTGTAAGCGGGGGAAAGTTGTCACTCATTCATTCATAATTACTATCTCAAAGAATACAACCATCAAATGTCAAGTCACTTTCAAGACTTGGTGTAGGACTGGATGGTAGATATAGGGCATAAGACATTAGAAGGTAATGCCCTATTTAATGTCTTAATTCAAGATTATTTGATCAATTCTAGCACAACTCAACTCTATGAGTTTCCTTCCTTTATAAATACATAGGAACTTGTCCAGTTCCTTCTTTCATGCATCCATGAGAACCATACATATTTTGTAGGATGACACATGAATATCTCTGCACAGATGATAAAAAGAATAACTAGGCTCCTATATACCCATAGAGACATCCATAAATTGATGGATGATGTTGAAGAAGTGGAGTGCATCACAAAGCTCCTCAACTACCTCAAGGGGGTTTTATATTCCCTATTATCAAGTGTGAGGACCCTAACACAAGGGCAAAGGCATGCCTCAAAAATTCCAAGTTATGTCTAAGTGGTCAGTGGATAGATGTGTCAAAGGCATACCTATGCATTGCATATCACATGGTATAACGTGTATAATTCAATATCACCAAGTTCATTGCAAAGGAGTTGATCAAGAACATGCTGAAATGCCATAGTGTTAAGGGGACCTTTAGGTGGGGGTCCATCCTCATCTTGATCATGATGTAGGAAATTAGGATCATAGATGGGAGTGAAGACAATCTCTAGGTATTCTTAGAACACTATGAATCTCTTGTGTATAAGTATAAGGACTACACCTACCCCATGACTTTCAGACCCAATTATAATATGCATGTAATGCACTGGTGCAAAATGTATGTCGAAGCCTTTGGACTAGAGTGGTAAATCCCCTAGGGGCTCCCCTAAAGTATGCTTGAGATGGTAACTTTTGCCATAATGTAACACTAATGCATCATGCACTTGGTGCTAAAGGATGGAAATAGGTTGGGATGGTTGAAGCACCCCTTCACCTTATTGATAGAGTAATTTAGGGATGCACTACACTAGATCTAAAATGCATAGTATATGGAAACTCTAATTAATAAATTAGATGCAGAAAGGTGAAATTTGAGGTATAGGTTTACTTGAATAGATATAAGAGCTACAGAAGATGAAGAAGATGACTTAGATTTCATAGACATAAATCTCATTTAAGAGGTCACCATCATTAGATTTATCCATATAATTTATTATGAGATGAAGCCATAGAAGAAGGATTCCAACACTAGGTTTAGCATCAAATAGAGAAAATACTCCCTAGTCCAGATCGAGGATAAAGGAACCCCAATACCCACCAAAAGGAAAAAGTCTCCAAATAAAAAGAAAGTGGAGAATTTAGAGGAAATAGAATAATAGCTCAAGCTAAATATCACTTCAAAAGGATAAGCATCTCCTTCAACCTCCATGGTAAATCATTTACACATTGCACTGAATACTTCCACTAGCGTAGGGAAAAAGAAGATGAAGAAGGCTCCTCTTGTGGCGTAAAGGATAATCTTGTCTAAGGAAGAGGAGGAAGAGAAAAAAGAGGATTTGGAGGAAGAAGAGAGTGGGAGGGGAAATTATATTATACTTGAGGACAAAAAGTCCTTTTCAAGTGAACAAACCCCCTCCTTACCACTGTAGACTGAGCTAGAAAAGTGAAAGTGGAGATTGAGGAAACTTGGCTTTAGTGAAGCTAAAATACAAAAGGTGTAGGAGATATAGGAACAAAATGAAGACATGACTAAGGCAAGGGTGCCAAAATAAGTCATCAAAATGGTAAAGGCTAAAGAATAAAAAAGTGGAAGATCACAAGGCACATAAGGGAGAAGGAAGTAAGGAAGGAGAAACATGAAAATAACTCGAGGAGGTAGCCTATTTAGGTGCATTGATGGAAGAAGAACTATAGAACTAGTGGAAAGACATGGGCCTAGACTAAGGGCATATTGATGTAATATTGAGGTTGCACTAAAATCATGAAGAAATGAATGCCAAGGGCATGTCCTAAGCTAATATTAATTGGCTAGAGGTTGAAAAAATAAGAGTAAGAGAAGAGAAGTGTGAATACCAAATTGTATAGAAGAAGTTCAAAAAGGAAAAGGCCAAGAAAGAGAAGGTAAAAAGAAAGGATAAGGAAGATAAGGCTAAGAGAAAGTAAATAAAGGAAGAAATCACCCAAATAGAAAGAGCTAATATGTTAAAATAGAGAGAGGAGAATAAGGTTTCCATGAGCATGGAACCAAGAAAGGAAAGAATGCCAAAAAATGTGCCTAGCACCTCTACCAAAATAGTAGAAGAATCTACATAATAGGTGTACCCTAGTTTTGAAGGGGTGCCTAAAGATAAAAAAAGGTGATATGCTACTCAAAGAAGAAAATATAGATAATGATAGAGGCCCCATTAGGGCAAGACGATTAAAAGGATGGCATAACAAAAGCTTGTGCCAAAGAGAATATAAGAGAAGAAATGTACAAGGGGGAAACATCCACTAAATAACCCCTATGAGAAGAACATGATGGCAAGTTGATCACCAAAGAAAGAGGAGAAGTAGATGTAGGGGATAAGTCTAAATAAGAACCCCAAAAAGAAGAAGAAGGAGGAGAAGGAGAAGATGAAGGCACTGACACAAGCTCCAATGCTAGTGAAGAACAAGAGATGGGTAAGGAAGAGGATTATGAGACAATAAATAGGTAGAGGGCACAATATTATTTTAATGAAGATGTATATTGATACATGATGGAGTGAATAACACCAAAGACTAGCATGACCTTGATGTGCCACTAGGTTTCTTGACTGCTGGATTACTACATAGACAACCTCAAATTTGAGGTTTTGACTAAATAAATTTAGAGTGCAAAGAAGATAGAGGAAGGGCATGACTATCAACTCCTCAATCCTTATGAGATGAACCTTGTGTACTTAGCCAATTTCCTAATGAAAATGGCCTCCATAGTAGTGCACAAGAACATCATCAATGATGTTCGTGCATATTGCTATAAGAAGATAGATAAAAAGGCTAAGAAAGAGCTTAAGGCAACAAAGCTCAAGCTCTAAAATCTAGTTGAGCACATAGAAGAGGTGGAGCCATCCCTCTTAGATGGTGTGGATACCTTGGAGATGAAGGAATTTTACCAAGTCTACGTGCTTATGGAGCATATGATCCCTAGGATAAACCACTGCTTGAGGAACAAATAGACTCCTATGAGGCTTTACGAGGGGAGTTAAATAAAAATTTGGATGTGGTGGAATAAATCTTCACTAAAATTGAAGAAGGTGTAGAGGAAGTAATGTTATATTTTTTATCTTTGCCAACCAGGTAGTAGTCATTGATGCACTCCTTAAGAAGGTAAAGGATGAAAAGGATGCTTTGTTCTAACACTCCATGATAAGTTGGACAGAGCATGTTCAAGTAATGGAAAAGGTCAAATATTTAAGCACCCATCTAAAAAATCATAATTAATACTTGTATTCATTCTTCCACACCTTCCAAACAAAGGCCAATGAGTAGGGGGAGATCTTGGATGGTGGGGTAAAGAGTGGAAAAGAAAGGCTTGAATCGTTTAGAAAATAACTAGAAAGCATGAATGTGCTTACTCTCAAAGCTACATCCACTAAAATAGATAACACTATGTAAGAAATAAAGGGTGATATACAAGGATTTTAAAATTTCAAGGTATATTTATATTAGGGTGTGCCCATATTTTGTGCACCTAAGGTGTTAAAAGACTAGTCTAGGGTGAACTAGCAATTTTGTATAGGGTAATACTAGGATCCCTTTTATATAAATTATGTGGACCAAAATAGCTATACATATCTCAATTAAAGGTAATATTTAGAGTGGTTTCTCCCTTTTTGTACCTTTTAGCACCAGCTAGAGGAGTCCCTGAGGTCTTGTGCCAACTAGCAGGCAGTTTATGGTATTGACCTTCAAAAGGCACCCCTTCCAGAACTTTTATATGGTAACTTTAGAAGAATGAATGTCAAAAGAGTGGATTAGGTGAGATAGTAACCCCCAAGTGATAGCATAGCATATGGTGTGTGCTCATCTAACCTAGGCAGCATAGTGGAACTAGAAGACTCATGACAGCTCATCACTTGGCATGTGCCCATCCGACCTAGCAAAGAGATTCCTAGTTACCTATAAAAGAAGGCTTGTGTTTGGAGATTGAGAGAGGCGACTAAGGTAGCAAAGATATGGATAAATAGAGAGCCACCAGTAGTGATTCTTAGTTTGCATAAGATATATTAAGCATTTGAATGTATAACCCAAGCTCTCCTATGAGTTTTTGGGAAAGAGTAGAGTTAGAATGAGTATATGGCATGCATTGTATCTTGGAATTGTATACTGAACTATATAGGTAATTAATAATATTGTTAAAGGAATGGAATAATGATCATTGAGTTATATTTTATGTATTGTTATGTTTATGAATTAGCTTTATATATGCAATTTAATAATCTTATTTTGAATATATTCTTATATAAAGGTTTGTCCCTGTTTGCTAATGGCATTCTCGTGCCATATAGCAACTTTGGCCTACCTAAAATAGACTAAGTGTTAGAAATTTATTTCACCAAGGCCCTAATACCCATGCATAAATATCTACCCTAAGGATGAGAACATAAATCTAGGCCATCCCCATGACTTGTTTAAGTGACTAAATGACCCTATACTAGATATTCCCATAGCTTGCACCATTAAGAGCTTGGTCTAGTTAGTTATGAACTTGTACCTTAAGGCTTGTGTCCTTGAGAAGGCTTGTGTCTAATGAACTTCCCATAAATACCCTATCACTGGTAGGTTTCATGAACCCATCTTTCCCATGACTAAGTCCCTTTGAACCCCAAGTTGTGCTATGTTACCACTAGCCCAACATGGGCCCGGTCCCTTCATTGTTGTAATTTGGGTGAGCACACAAGGATTGCACTTTGTGTGAAACTGATGCTAGTAAAATAGTGTGTTAAATGTTATATTATAGACATTACTATGCTTTTTCCTAGCTCCATCAAGTCTATAACTAACTTGGTTTGATAACTAAGCACATGGCCAAGCATAAAATCTATTCTAGTGAACTTGTATACAATAGAAGGTGGCAAAGATGATTGTTAGTAGTATATTGAATTCCTTCAAGAAATTTAAGGCCTTTACAAGGGTAAGTTTCCTATTGAATATCATGCTCATAAGTAAATTGAACAAGATATATTCATTAAGGATAATGATGAAGTTTGGAGTGAGTATGCAAATATCCTTGAAGATCTTGATGAGCTTGTAGTAGCTGACAATAAATATGATGCCATTCAATATCTCATTGAGGCCCAAGAAGCATGCTTATATAAAGCATCATTTGAGAAGTTACATATAAGGATCATCATGAGATCTATCTTCAAGTATAAGAGGAATTCATCTTCATAGGTGATTGGTTTGTTACCATGTCTTCACTTTAGAACATGCCAAGAGGATTGGAAAGCAAAGAGAAGATAAAGTCAACAAAAAAAACGTTCAAGAGACAACTTACTTCGTGTCATTATTCATTTCAAGAAGTAAGATATATTATAAGCTTCCCATTTGACCCAAGAGGAAGAATAAAAGTTCTGATCAGTTTTATATATTAGTTTTTTTCTTGTTTGTTATGTTCCCTAAGTGCTTAACTAGGACATGTGTGGTTTGTTTGCTTTGAGTGTGTGTGTGTGTTGTCTTTGTTTTGTTTGTTTTTGAGGTCAAATAAATTTATTGTGTCATGATAAAGGTCTGGTTAGTGTTGGTAAATTTCTATCCTTAGACTTATAAATTGGCGAACCCTATAGCCTAGGATCATGACTAATATTTGAAACTTGCTTGTTAGTCATGTTGTGAGTCCTTAGAGCATGCATAGTTAGTTTATGATATATGCATACTTCAAAATTAACAGAATAGTATTCAAATGTATTTATTCCCCTATGTTAATCTTGAGTCAAGCATTGTCATGGTGTCTAAAGTGTTTAGGTTTTCCCTTATACATATTGAAGGATTATTAATATAAGGAAGATGAAGTAATGAAACCAAAGTTGGAGAAGGCAGATTGAGAAATGTCTAAGAGCACACTAGTCATGCATAATTATCAAGAAGTATGAACATTTTTATCTTTCAAGAATCATTATGAAATAAATTATATGATCTAATTAAGGTTTATTAATTCTTGAGATGTTGCATATACATTAACATAGTGGTCTAATTGATTAAACCCTTTCAAAGCCATGTATTTTAGTCTAGTTAATAGTTTTGACTATAATAAGATGTTTTTATAACCTTAATTGAACATTAAAACACTTATAAACCTACAATAAATACCCCATGAGTCCCACTAGTCCACCATGGAACATTCCATGCCTAAATAAGATCCACCATTACCTTGTCAATCTTAATTCTTCTAATATGGGACCACACGTGCCAATTTATGACCCTTAATCACCCTTAAGATGAACCACTAAGTCAAAAAACTATTTTTCCCCTTATATTTTCCCTCCACAACATCACTGAGCTACATTTTAGGGCCAAAATAAGGAGATTTGTAGGAAAATGGATACTTTATAGGTATTTTCTCAACAATATGTATCCATACTATATGGATCAACTCAAACAAAGGAATATTCTAGTAAAGTGAGTTTAGAGAAGTTAAATGGTGTATGAATCACCATGTTTATCTCGGTTTGGGCCCAAAGCCATTGATCTTCTACCTCGAGCTCATGGTGAGCTTGGAGGACCCTTCAGGTTAATGGATATTCCATATAACAAGAGTAGATTTGGGATCCAAGATTTTAACAATGGAAAGTGCACTCAAGGGGGTAGTGGCTCATGGAATTTGTCTATATATTGAAGGCCTATCCTTTATGAACATTGGTAAAGAAGTTAAGGAGTTTGTACATCCTCTTTATCTACACAAGTAATCTTGAGACCATCAATTTTCAAAGGAGCTTGATTTAGTTATAAGAACCAACTAGTTGTCCCATTCTCCAAATTTATGTAGCATCCTTTTGTGGTATTTTTATCATGGAATATGATCATTTGAGCTTGTATGGCATGTCAATGTATTTTATTGGGTTCCTATGCATGGTGTGTAGACCAGTCTGGGCATGAGATAATGTTTTGGATGCCTTCATCAGGGGTCATAAGTCAAGTTTCATGGTTTTAAATATATGTCATGGATCTCAACACATCCTCACCTTGTTTCAAAGTCCAATGGTCTTGTTTTATCTCAAATCACTTCATGTAGACCCATCTATGTATGTTAAAAGATATTGTAGGATGGATTGTGTATATAGCACATTAGCATCTACATGAACCCAATGTGTTTCATGGTATATTAAGAAAGTGTTGATGTGGTGGTGAATTTCCTTCATTATTTGGAACATTCTCAAAATCTTCTATATGGTTTCATAACCCTTGTAGACCCCCTTTTATGCATTTAGTAGACTCAGTCAATTTTTATAGAAGTTAAGTTTTATTCATATATTTTAAGGTTTTTTTGGGAATACTATGTTTCATTAAGAGACCTTAAACACCTTATTTTTGCCTCAAAGTCCTTATGCCTCCCTTCATATATACCATGGTGTCCTTAGGGTCTACCTAGGTTGGTCTTGGGAAGTTTTTTATGTTCTATCCATGCTCACTCCACATCCATATTTTCTCACTTCTCACTCATTACCACTATGATGTTGTCCATTATATTGTCATGCCTTTTCACTCTAATATGTTTCATCTATCATCCTTTCTCATTCAACTAACCCTTATCAAGTATTGATCATTCCAAATGGACCCATATACTACACTTAACCCATTTACACCATCGAGGTCATCTATCTAAATCCCATATGGCCATATGATAATGAGATGAAAGTGCAATATGCACCTATATCTAGCTTTAGGGTTATTTTAGTTAAGTTTTAAAAGGGTCTATGGGGATCATCCTAGGCTTTAAAATTTGATATGAATGTCATAGAACCTACATGATAATTAAGTTGCAAATGATGAAATTCCACTTTTGACATAGTTTAAGCATCATTGTAGTCACATCTAATCTTAGCATGATCAAAACCACCCTACAGGCAGTCTCCTTGATAGAAGGTAACCTAAAGTGACACCACTGACCTAGATTGGAATCTCTAACTCATGTGAAATCATGGGATAAAGTTTATGAAATAAGGAGACAATATCACAATTCCATAGGTTCAAAATTGATGACCATCACCCCATAAGGGATAAGGTGATGTCATCTTATCCATGGAACTATATAGATAGGTATAATATATGTAAAAGTAAGGTCTGAGCTGAGTATAAAGATAGACTATGCATTTAATTAGTGTGAAGATGATATCATCTAAGCATGTAAAACATTATAATAATGTCATTAATACTTATTAGATCCATTAACACCCTTAGGTCAAGGGCTATAGGCAATATTTCAAAGATGCAGGATTGAGTACACTTTTAGGAAGACAATTTTGGTATTTTTCAAGTAAAAGTGAAGATATAGATCTCTTCCAAGCACAACCAAGCTCCCAAATTTTGTACAAAAGATGGTATTGATTTATAAAATGCCCTCACATACTCACTTTTTTGTCTTAGACTGAGGCTAGTTTGTGTGGGCAAGCAATGAAGTTAAAGGCAGATTCACGCTATAATAGGTCTATAGTCAACTTGGGGTCCATGAAAAGCTTGATATAAGTGTATAATAATAAATAAGTTCCCTTGAATCCTCTTTCATGGTCCAACAATAATTTTCATAATCCAAAACCTTGAAAAGGTGATGACATAGTCATGCAGGCAACCTTGTAAGCAAACATCAGTGATGGCCTTAGACCCCTACATGTTGTTGTTATCCATAAAATGGTAAAATTAAGGATTGAAATCATATTTTGAACCTAAAAATGATATTACAAAGGTCAAAATGTGGAAAAGTGGCTTGAATTCCCAAAATACCAATTTGAGCCAGTCTACCTATGTGCAAGCATTTTGAGGGGTAGATTCATATGCTCACGCACTTCACCACATGCCTCCTCTAATCTATGTCTCCTATGGGATTTTAAGCCCCCCTAAGCACTAATAATATATGTCAATTTTATTGTCAAAATAAGTCTAAACTTTATGAATTATTTTTAATAAGTTTGGAACTCTAAATTGCCTACAACCAACCCTAACACCAACTTTTAATGTTGATATCTCCATAGAGGATTTTCATGGGAATCCAACCTATTCAAGGTAAATGGGGTGGTAAATTTCCAAAACATTCATGTCATTTATTTTAGGGTTGAACATCCATACTCTATGAACCATCCTTAAGAGTGTGTACACCTCCAATGTTGTACAATGCATACAATTGACTTGATGGTAAAAATTCATCCCAAAACCTATTAAAATTTAATTTTATAGATATGAAACCATATTTGACACCCTCTGAGGTCACCTAGGCATCACCATGGTCCCTTTTTTGGCATGTGTAGGGTTGGCATTATGTGGAAGGGGGTCAAAAAAGCCAGTCTAAACCCAAGGATCAATCTATAGAGAATTTTTTACATGTAAGATGAGTTCAATCAGAGAGAAGGCCCCTCAAGACACTTAAATAGACCTCTTAGAGGTCTCCATGATTGATCTCCATAACTGATATGAAGGCAAAAATTAGAGACCTCAGTGTCCTTATCCATATGCATTATAAGGAAGAAAAGTAGCATAATGAAGGTAGTAAGCCTAATTCTTAAGGCATCTTAGGGCCTTCTTTCCAGTCATATAAATGGCATACATAGTTTACAAACCAAGGTGTAGGCCAAAGCTTATAGTAGAGGTATGCAGATAAAGTGACACTCAGGCTCCACTATAAGTATGCTAAAAAGGAGTAGAATAGAATATGATAAGAGGGTATAAGGGTTTGTTAATCATTTTAAGGAAATTTTTACATTTTTATAAGGTAATTTGAGTTAATATAGGTCTTAGAGAGATCACCTCAATAAATCCTTCTACCTATAGACCTACACAATCTTCTCAAAGGGAAAGCCCTCATAATGGATACATTATCATGTACTCACCAAAGAAAAGAGGGGTATACTTAAGGCATCTAAATACTTATGGAGGATGAAAGAGCTTTAGATCTTAGATTTGATACAATCAGATCATAAACCTGAGTTTAAATTGTCAAAAACAAGGCCAAAAGCCTAGGACTCTCTAAAACCTCTCTTAAACCCTAATAACAACCAGTCTTGAGAGGTTTGACTTGAAATCCCTTTTTCTACTAAAAAATGCCTAGTTTTCCATTTAGGCATTGTAGACAACTCAAAGGATCTTCATCCCATGGCATTAAATAGTATGAAATGTGTATGAATACCTCTTGAAAGGGATAAATAGAAAGGTTTTTATCATTTTCATTATTGTAGGGCCCAAAAAAAGATTAGAAAATAGTAAGGAATTATTTTTGGGACTTATTCTTCCTATTCAACATAATTTCACTCCATGAAAACCTTTTTAGGGACCTTTACCATCTTGTTCAAAATTACTAGTCTATGAGGTAAGTTTTTGGGCTTGTCGATGCAAAACTAAAGTGTGTTATAGGTGGAGGTTTTATTAATACATCAATGAAAATGAATTATAGGATTTTATAATACTACCTAGGTTCTATTAGATGATTTTTAATCATAATTTTAACTATTGAATCACTAGCATGATGAACCTAAGTAAACTTTTGGAAAGCTAACCAATCGAGCCTATTTGTCAAACAAGTGGAAAGATCTACCATAGGGAATGTGAAGTAAATAAATTGATTGAACTTTCAAAAAAAATTAAATACCATCTAGGTGAACTCAACTAATATGGAGGTCATTAGTACAAGTCAAAGGTACTTTCATGAGGAATTTTGTAAGCACATTGATGCCAAGACTACTCAATGCCTAAGATGACCTTATTACACCCCATATGAATTAAGTAACTACTAAAGGAAGGAATTTAGAACTATTTTTGGGTATGTCAAAGCATAATTTTGGTTAGATAAAGGAATTATAGTCACAACTATGCTAAATAACCTCATTGAAGGAATGTCAACACTCACAAAAGAAGGAAATGCTTGTGTAACTAATCTAGGCCACACTAGGCTCATTGATGACACATTATATTCCAAATTTCCTCTCTCATACCTTCCATTATTATTATAAATATAATAATTTAGATATTTATTTGGATACCTCATTTGGATATAACAAATCTCTACTAAAATCATTGTGTAAACTTTTTGAAGTAATATAAGACAAGTTCATATTCTGAGTGAAAGTTAAGTGTATCTCATTCAAGATTGATCTACATAATGTGTGTGTATTTCATCATATGAATATATTTCATGTGCATTTATTTTAGGTTTATATTTCCTTATAGGTTGTGTGAAGTATTTTTTTAGGATATTTCTCTTGAAGTGTCAAAGAGTCTATAGTGTCTTGCATAGACCTCATCTTTTCTACCCTTCAAGTTATAGGTTTCTATCCAAACTTCAAGAAAAACACTCATGTTTGGAACCTTTTCATATAATATAATCAAATATTATCCCCATTGGATTCATTATTGGTCATGAAAGTGTTTTAGCTAAGAAAGGATCAATGAATAATTTAGTGTATCACCACATAGGTTAGATTATAGTTTAGTTTTCATTTTTCTTTCTTTTCCTTGTGATATATTTTAGGTCTTATAAAGGTGATATATTTTCACATAATTGGAGATATCCCATTACATTATATATTTTTTACCTAAAAATATATAACCCATAGTCTTAGGTAAATCTAATTTTAGACTAGGTTTGAGTAAGAGACTTGAACAATCTCTTCCTTAGCTTGGGTGTAACCTAGAATTCCAACAATTTTGGTATGCCTAGTGGGACTTCAATCAAGTCATTTGGAAACAAAATTTGGATAAATTGGAAATGTGGGATGACACTTGAAAGTCTTAGATCAGTCATTAGCTAATTAGAGGGAAAGTTCATGCACTAAATCTCCACTAGGTATATCTCAAAAGGTAAGCAAGTTTAGTTCATTTAATTGCCATTAGAAATTTCAAGGAAGAAGAGGGTACCTATCTCAAACCCCAACCTATCACCCCCTAATTTTCCTATATCAACAAATTCTAAAAAAAAATCCCATACTTAGTCCCTTATAGGTCCACCAATATAAATGACAAGGCCTAGGTTATAAGATTTTATATCATTCAATGGTGGTAGCCCTCTTAACCTTAAAAAAAATTATGATATCCCTAATTCATCTTTGAAGAGTTTACCATAATTTATAGGATAAAAATACACCACTCCTATAGAGCACATAGCTGACATTAAAAATCTTTGCTTAGTACATAACATCACTTAGGAGAATATAGCCATAAGATTACTAGCCACATCATTAAAAGGTATATCCCTAAAATGGTATAGAGGCTTAGCTCCTACCTTAATCAATACTTTGGATGAGTTCACTGAATGTATATGCAATAATTTTGAGGATATGAGTGACCATGTGTCATTAGTTGACTAACTCACCTCAATTAAGAGGGCACACAAAGAATCTATGGTTGATTTCAACTATATATTACAAAAAACATGGGATAGGATCCCTATAATTATTAATCCCACACCAAATTATGCTTTTATTTACTATTTAAGATTATTGAAGTTAGACATTGCAGACATGATCTAATCTATGGGTAGGAAAACTTTACCTAAATCTTATGAGACATTTATAAGGGTAGAAAATTATTTGATACAACTAGGGAAACTCATTCCAAGACCCCTTATTCCCCTCTTTATTAATATAAAACCAACTCCACCTACCATTTCTCCATTTCCCACTCCAAATAATCAAGCTCAACCTAATGATATTCAAGTGGATAGACTTATAAATATTGAAGGCACGAAACAACAAGATAGTGACTTTAGAGAGGAAGTAACAAACTTCATATAGGCCATACCAAGGTCATTTCCAAACCAAATACCCTTTTTAGTCATATAATAGACCCCATTATCCACCAAATCAATAAGCCTAAGGATAAATTACTCAAGATAGACCTTATAATAGCTATAATCCCACCACTTCAAGTATCTCAAGAGCCTTAGTCCCCACACAGAACAACCTTGCACAAGAGGGTTAATGACAATTAGTAAGGTAGTCTAATGAGATGGTAATGGCTACAAGTGGAGAAATGTATCATGATCCTAATTGGTAGCACGCTCTTCCATTTCAAAGGCCATGACATAATTCCTCCTCCACCACAAGGTCCTCCAATGAATCAAGGTAACATGCCTACCATGACACCATCAAAGGCTCTAATCCAATAATAGGAAATCATGTGTAAGGAACCATTTGACACCACTTACATGAATTTTTAATAAGGATAACATGTTTTTGAACATGTAGTAGAAAACATGGGGTAGACTACACAAAAGGCAGATGAATCAGTTATAGCCCATACAAGGGATAAGAAGAAGAAGGTAAAGGATAATTTAGGGTAGCCTAAGGTCTTTTTAACACCTTCACAAGTCAGGCAGTAGCCTACCACTCCAAACATATCCATTAATTCCCCTACAAATCAATAAATACCTCAACATCATGGATAATAGCAGAGGTCTCCTTTTGTTCCTCATGTCACTCAAGTGCTAAGTGACACTTCTAATTCCAAGGTAAAGTTCAAAGGCCCTAGTATTCCTTTCAATATTTTTTACCATATGAAAATTTCCAATGTCACTATGTTAATGTATGATTCTCTATCTATTTTTAGGTAGAAAGATATCCTTTAATAAGATCTCTCCAAGCTCTCTCATGTGAACAAGATAGCTAATAAGGTGAGCACTATTTTTACCAATATTAGTTAGCCTAACCAAATCTAAGTTATTAGTCAATATCATAGTCAAGACCAAATTCAAAACATTATCCATCCCCCTAAGGTTGTCAATCCTCCCCCATTCTATTAGTCAATCATCATAGGGGTCTATCTTATGCATAATTATATGATAGACTTAGGAGCCTCAACCTTAGTCATGCCTATGGCCATAGTAGACAAACTTGAGCTTAAATATGTGCCTAATGAGAAGGGTGTTATTCATTTTTATGGTTCTCCCACCAAAATAATAGGTGTCTTGAGAGATCTTAAAATTACATTGGTAGCCTACCCAAATTGTGTCATCACTCAAGATGTAATGGTTGTAGACCTACCCCCATACTTTTTCCTATGCCTATATAAGGAATTTAATATAAAAATATGGGGTTAATTGTCCTATAACTATTCATACATGTTATTTAGGACAAAATATGGTACTAGGGTCACTATTAGGTCAAAATCTATCTCTAGGTTTCATCTAGAGCCCTATATGCCGAACCTTGCAAATGTCAACTACACCATACTTCATGAAGATGAGAATGTTAGTTAACAAGATCCATATGATTACCTTGAAGGAATTTTAAACCTTTATTTTGATGAATTTGTAGTATAAAATCATGGATTTTATCCCTATAAAAACATTGAGGAGGTAGATTTAAGGGTGTATTGTATGCATGAGGAAGATGTTGTTATACCTTGCCTAACACCACTCAAGAAAAGGATGGTTTATGGACTTTATTATTTGATGGTTCAAGGTAAAATAATGGTAGTGGATCTATAATAATGTTCATTTCACCCTCAAATTAGAGAGACTACTTAGCTACAAGTTTTCAATTTAGTTGTACCTCAAATACAGCTGAATATGAGGTCTTTCTACATAGTTTGTAAGAGGCAAGAAGGAGAGGTGTCAAACTCCTTCAAATCAAGGGTGATAGTGAGATTTTTTTTTAACAAGTGAGGGGAATTATTTTATTCAATAACCATCATTTTAATCTTAAAATCACCATGTATGGGATATCATGGAGGACTTCTTGGCATTCAACATAGAATCCATACCAAGGAAAACAAACCAATATGTAGACAAATTAGTAGCCATTAGAGCTTAGCATGAGATTTTAGAAGGGATAAAAGGAATCCAAATTAATTCCAATATCAAGGTAATATATATGATAGATATACCTAATAATGAGGTGAGTTGTCAAGTGTTTGATAGTGATGATCAAATTGTGTGTTTTATGATACAAGAGGCAAAATTCTGCCATAAGAATCAAAACAAGTACCAACACCAATATGATGATTAGATAGTGTAGATAAGGTATAAAAATATACCTAATGGTCTTGTGACATTGTAAATCATATTTAATGAAGATGACCAAGTGATAAGGGATAAAACATGCATCTCAACCAAAGAGGAACATCATGAGAGGGTAGAGATCTTCAAAGGCAAGTTGTTGAAGTTAGGAAATATCAACATAGCATAGGAGAGAGATGCCTTTATTTATTAATTCCAAGAATAATATTATGTATTTATATGGGAATACAAGGATTTCAAGGGATTTAACCCCAAGCTTGCATAACATACTATTAAACTAGAGAACAATGCAAAACCTATCAAGTAGAAATAAAGTCCTATCAATCATAAGGTAGAGGAATTGATGAGAAGGGAGCTATTCAAATTTATTAAATCAAGGATAATATTCCCCATTATCATTCCTCATGGGTGGAAAACCTTATGATAGTGAGGAATAAGAATGGGTAAATACATTTGTTTGTAGACATTAGGGACCTCAATAAGGTATCTCTATGAGACCATTACCCACTTCCCTCAATGGATTGGATTATTCAAAAGGTGGCTAGCTCTTAGAGGTTCTCATTGCTTTATTTCTATGCTATTTATAATTAAATCATGTTCAAGGAGGAGGATAGGCATAAGACTACCTTCACTACAAAGTGGGGCACTTATGCATACATGAAAAATCCCTTTGGACTATCCAATATAGGGACAAATTTCCAAAGGGCAATGGATCTTGCCTTTAAAGGTTTAATAAATGGCATGGTTCTTATATACCTAGCTAACATCATTTTTTTCTCAAAGGACCTAGCTAATCACATTGCTCACTTGAAGTTAGTCTTTGAAAAATATAGGGAATTTGGTGTGTCATTGAATCTTAAAAAGTGTACATTAGGTGTTCATGAGGGAAGATTATTGGGCCATGTAGTGTCTAAGGATGGTATTTATATATACCCTAAAATATTTTATTCCATCCTATCTTTACCCATACCCAAGCATAAGGAAGGTCTATAGATTTTCTTGGGGAAGATTAATTTTATAAGGAGGTTTATCCTAGGCTTTACAGAGTTGGTCAAGCCTCTTACTCACATGTTGAGGAAGTAAAATGAGTTTACATGGAGAAAATAAGGTAATATGATATTTTAGGCCATTAAGGAGGCCATATATAATTCCCATACACTCATTAACCCATATTTGAACAAATAATTATACTTTTATGACTTTTCTACATTGGATGCAATCTCTACCATGTTGATAAAATAGAATGAGAAAGGTTTAGAGAAGCCTATTGCCTTCTTTAGTCAAGACTTATAAGGGTATGAGGAGAGTTATAGATTTTTATATAAACATGTTCTTGTATTAGTGATAAGTTTGAATAAATTTAGGCACATGGTCTCCAATAGTAATATCATACTCATGTTATCACACACAAGAAATAAGGCATTTATATTTAGTAGAGACTACAATGAGAAAAGGGTTGGATGGGTGAAAAAATGTATGGAGTATGACCTTAAGGTTAGAGTAAAAAAAATTTAAGAGGTATAGGATTATGTGAGCACCTTGTAGTAGAGGTAAAGGAAACTAGAGACTAAGTGTTGGTAGTCCATGACAACCAATAAATAGCTACAGATAACACATCTTTTAGTTAGACACATGATGTGATCAAGTTTCTTGAGTCAAAATAATGTCCCATAGGGATAGATAGATCCAATATAAGTCACTTCATATTAAAAATTATACCTTATGTTACCATAGGTGGATTAATTTTCAAGATAGACATAGGAGGCATGCTTTTAAGGTGTGTGGAATCATGACAAATAAAATAGTCAAGCTACTTGAATAGTTCCATGATGGCCCAACTAGTGGGCACTTTTCTACCAAGACCAAAACCTCCAAGATCATTAAGGATGGGTACTTTTGGCCCACATTTTTTAGATATGCACACTTTTGGGTAATAAAGTGTCCAAAATGTGTAATGTTCATTGGCAAGCAAAAACTAGATTCCCTTCCCTTGTAGCCCATATAAATAGAATATTCGTTCATGTAACAAGGCTTGGATTTCATAGGGATGATACACCCCCCTTTAATTAAAGGACAAAAATGGATTATTAAAGCTATATACTACTTTACAAGGTGGGTTGAAGTAGCTACCCTTGAAAAAACCAATGAAAGTTCCATCTTAGACTTTTATGATAGCCTCATGACTAGATTTGGTGTTCCCTCTACAATCATATCTGACAATGCATTGGCCTCTATCAGAATCAAAATATATGAATGGGATATTTCAAATATAATTTATCTCAAATCATCTTCTAACTATTACCCACAGGTAAATGGACTATCAGAGTCCATAGACAAAAAATTGTTGAGGATTATCAAGAGGACTATGGAAGATAGTAAAAGGGAGTGACATACTAGATTTAGGACTTCCTTATGGGTAGATATATTGACACCTAAGAAGGCTCCTAGATACTACCCATACCTCCTTGTCTATGGGAGAGAATCAAAACATCCTATCTCTCTTGAATTGCCTACACTAGAACTTGCCCTCCAACTTGAGCTCCTAGAGGATGATGCTATGCAAGTAGGATTACATGAATTAAGACAGTTGGAGGAGACAAAGGATAGTGTTATGAACATCATGTGGTCTAATAATCACCAAGTTAAAATTTTATTTGATAAGAGATCATCCTATAAAACATTCCATCAATGTGATATAGTTCTCAAATGGGATGAGGATCATGTAAAACTAGGAAAGCAATCCAAGTTTGATAGTGTTTTGAGTGGACCTTATGTAATAACATGTTTCAAGGAGATAAATGAATTTGAGTTTGATAAGTTGAATGGAGAGAGCCTTCCTATTCTTATCAGTGGGAGGTATTTCAAATTTTTCTACTAGTCCTACTTCATGATCATTGTACATAGGTAGATAGGTCTCTTTTTTACCTCCAAGTGCTCCTGCACATTGTCATGTTTATTATTTGTTTCTTGCATTTGGGTAGTTATGTTGTGTGTTTATTTTGATTTACTATTGTTTATGTGTGTCTCATTTCTTCAATTATTTTCAAGATGAAGGTAGTATCCATATTTTAGTCATACTTCATTTATCTAGTCATCATGAGCAAGTTTTGATCAACTTTCTGGGTTCCATGACTAGTAGATTGGTCAAGCCAGCTGAATCACCAAAAATGTTGGTAAATTTCTAGACCTAGACTTATAAATTGTCTAACCCTATATCCTAGGATCATGACTCATGTTTTAAACTTTCTTGTTAGTCATGTTGTGAGTCCTTAAGGCATGTTTGGTTAGTATATGGTCTAGTCATACTTCAAACCCAACTAAGTAAAATTTGAAGGTCTTTATTCTCCCATGTTAAGATTAATCCAAGTATTTTCATGGTGTTTAAATTGTGTAAGTTGTCCCATATAAATCTTTAAGGATCATCAATATAAGGAAGATGAAGTAATGAAGCCAAAGTTGGAGAAGGCAGTTTGAAAAATGTCTAAGATCACACTAGTCATGCATAATTATTAGGAGGTATGCACATTTTAATCTTTCAAGAATCATTATGAAGGAGATTATATGATATAATTAAGGTTTATTGATTCTTGAGATGTTTCATATACATTAACATAGTGGTCTAGTCGATTAACCCCTTTTAAAGCCATGTATTTAAGTCTGGTCAATGGTTTTGACTATAATGAGATGTTGTTTTGACCTTAATTGAACACTAGAATACTAATAGACCTCCAAGAAATACCCCATTAGTCCCATTAGTCCACCATATAATGTTTCATACCTAAATTAGATCCACCATTACCTTGTCAATGCTTAATTCTTCCAATATGGGCCTACACATGAGAATTTATGACCCTTCATCACCCTTAGGTTGAACCACTAAGTCAAAACATTGTTTTTTCCCTCCATAACATCACTAAGATAAATTTTAGGGTCAAAATAAGGAGATTTGAAGGAAAATGGATACTTTATAGGTATTTTCTCAATAGTATGGATCCATACTATATAGATCAACTCAATCAAGAGCATATTCTAGAAAAATGAGTTTAGATAAGTTCAATGGTGGAGGAATCATAGTTTTTTAGCTTGGTTGGGTCCCAAAGTCATTGTTATTCTACCTCAAACTCTTTGGCAAGCTTAAAAGACCCTTAAGGTTAATGGTTATCCTGTATAATAGGGGTAGATTTGGGATCCAATATTTTGACCATTAAAATTACACTTAAGGGGCTAGTGATTTTTGAAATTTATCTAGAGATTTAAGGTTTATCCTTTATGAACATTGGTTAAAAATTTAATGAGTTTTTGCATCCTCCTCATCTATAAAGGAGCTTGATTTAGTTACAGGAACCAACCAGTTATCCCACTTTTTAAAGTCATGTAGCATCCTTTTATGGTTTTTTTAGCATGTAATATGATCATTTGAGCTTAGATAGCATGTCAATATCTTTGACTGGGTTCATATGCATGGTTTACAAGCCAATCTAGGCATGAGACAATGTTTTAGATGCCTATGTTAGGGGTCATAAGTCAAAATTCATGGTTTTAGAGATATATCATGGATCTCAACACATCCTCACATAGTTTTAAATTATAATGGTCTTGTTTTTTCTCAAATCACTTCATGTAGACCCATCTATGTATGTTAAAAGATATTTCAAGATGGACTATGTATATAACACATCAGTATCTATAGGATTCCAATGTGTTTCATTATATATGAAAGAGGTGGTGATGTGGTGGTGATTTGAATTCATTCTTTGGATCATCCTCCAACTCTTCCATATGGTGTCACAACCCTTAAAAAACCCTTTCTATGCATTTAGTAGAGTCAGTCACTTTTTTTAGAAGTTAAGGTTTCTTCGTAAATTTTAAGGTATTTTTGGGAATACTATGTTTCATTAAGAGACACTAAACATATTTTTTCTACCTCTAAGTCTTTATGCCTTCCTTAATATGTATCATTGTGTCCTCATGGTCTACTTGGGTTAGTCTTGGGAAGGGTTTTTTGTTTCATCCATGCTCATTCCACATCCACATTTTGTCACTTCTCACTCATTACCACTATGTTATGTTCTACTATATTGTCATGCCTTTTCACTCTAATATGTTTCCACTATCATCCTTCCTCTTTCAACTAACCATTATCAGGGATTGATCATTCCAAATATACCCCCATAATACATGTAACCCATCAACACCATATAGGTCATCTATCTAAAGCCTATATGTCCATATGACAATGAGATGAAAGTGAAATATGCACATACAACCAGCTTTAGGGCTATTGTAGTTAAGTTTCAAAAGGGACTATGGGGATCATCCTAAGATTAAAATTTGATATGAATGTCATATAACATACATTTTAATGAAGTTGAAGATGTTTAAAGGCCACTTTTGACATAGTTCAATCACCATTTCAATCACATCCAATATGTGCATGATCAAAACCACCCTATAGGTAGTCCCCTTGATAGAAGGTAACCTAAAGTGACACCATTGACCTAGATTGACATCCCTAACTTATGTGAACTTAAGGGATATCTATGAAATAAAGATACAAGATCAACACGCTAAAGGTGTAACCTAATGACCATCACCCCTCAAGGGACAAAGTGACATCATCATAGCCATAAAATTATATAGGTAGGTATAGTCCATGTAAAAGTGGGGTCTGAGCTAAGTAAAAAGATATACTATGCATTGAATTAGTGTGAATAGGTTATCATACGAGCATGTAAAATTTTCTAATCATGTCATGAACACTTCTTAAATCCATCATCACCCTCAGGTCAAGGACTATAGGCCATATTTTAAAGATGTAGGCTTGAGTGCACTTTCATGTAGATAGTTTTAGGCCTTTTGGAGTAAAAATTAAGATATAGACCCCTTCTAGGAACAACCAATCTCATAAATTTTGTACAAAAAATGGTCATGACTTATACAATTCCCCCACATACTCACATAGTTGAGAGAAATAGTACACATACTCATTATATTGTCGTAGATCAATGCTAGTTTGTATGGGTAAGCAATGAAGTTAAAGGCACATTCATGATATAATAGGTTTATAGTCAACTTGGGGGCCATGAAAATTTTGGTATATGTGTATAATGTTTACTAAAGTCTCTTGAATCCTCTTTAATGGTCTAACACTTAGTTTCATAATCCAAAACCTTGAAAGGGTGATGGCACAATCATGTAGGCAGCCTTGTAAGTAGACATCAGTGATGACCTTATACCCCTATAGGTTTTTGTAATCCATAAAATGGGAAAATTAAGGATTAAAAGAATTTTTTGAACCTAAAAAGGATATTCCAAAGGTCAAAAGGTGGAAAAAGTGGTTTAAATTCCCAAAATCCCAGTTTATACCTGTGTAGGCATTTTGAGGGGTAGATTCATATGCTCACCTACGTCACCACATGCCTCCTCTAATCCAAAGATCCTAGGGGATTTAAATTATCCATAAGCACTAAACATCTATGGAATTTTTATTATTAAAGGAGGGATAAATTATATGAATGATTGTTAAGAAGTTTTGGACTCAAAACTACCTATAACCAACCCTAGCACTAACTTCTAATGCTCATATCTCCATGGAGGATTGACATGGGAATACAACATATTTAGGT
Source organism: Torreya grandis (assembly GCA_037957365.1). Lineage (NCBI taxonomy): Eukaryota > Viridiplantae > Streptophyta > Pinopsida > Cupressales > Taxaceae > Torreya > Torreya grandis. Next base: position 2,120,890 of record JARHVA010000648.1, read on the forward strand.
TAGGAGGGGAGGTCAATGCCATAAACATTCATTTAATTTTTTATAGTCTTGAATGTCTATACTCTATGAACCATGCTTAAGTGTGTGGACACCTTCAACCCTACACAATGCACATGATTGACTCGATGGTAAAATTTCATCCCAAAACCTATTCAAATGTAATTTTCTATCTATGAAACCATATTTTACACCCTTTGATTTCCCTCGAGCATCACCATGGTCCCTTATTTGGTATGTGTAGGGTTGGCATTATGTAGATGAGGCCCAAAAAAGCTTATTTGAACCCAAGGGTTAATTTATATAGAGTTTTTACATGCAAGATGAGTTTGGTAAGAGAGGAGGCCCATATAGACACTTAAATATACCTCATAAAGGTCTCCATGATTGACCTCCATGATTGGTATGAAGGTAAAAATTAGAGACCTCAGTGTACTTGGTCATATACAATATAGGTAAGAAACATAGCATAATGAAGGTAATAATCCCAATTTTTGCGGCATCTAGGGCCATTTTCTAGTCATATAAGTGGCATACATAGCTATATACCAAGGTGAAAGCCAAATATTATAGAAAAGGTATGCAGACAGAGTGACACTCAAGATCCACCATGAGTGTGCTATAAAAGGAGTAGAGTAGAATAGGGTATGAGGGTCTAAGGGTTTTTCAATCCTTTTAAGGGAATTATTACATTATTATAAGGTACTTTAAGTTATTCCAAGTCCTAAAGAGATCACCTTAATACATCCTTCTACCTACATACTTGTACAAGCTTCTTAAAGGGCAAGCCCTCCATAAAAGAGGAATATTCAAGAACTCACCAAAGTAAAGAGGGGTAAATTTAAGGCATCCAAATGCTTTTGGAGGGTGAGAGAGCTTCAGATCTTGGATTTGATATAATCAGATCATAAAATTTAGCCCAATTTATCAAAAACTAGGCCAAAACCCCAAGACTCTATGAAACTTCCCTTAAACCCTAATAGAAACCAATCTTGAGATGTTTGACTTGAAATCCGTTTTTCTACTCATAAGTGCCTAGTTTTCCACTTGGGCCTTGTAGAAACTCAAAGGAGCTTCAACCCATGGCATTAGATGGTACAAAAGGTGTATAGAAGCCTCCTAAAAGGGTTAAATAATAAGGTTTTATCATTTTATTTATTGAATGGCCCAAAAAAATATTATAAACTATTGGGTAAGTATATGTGGTACTTATTATTCATATTAAACATAATTTCAATCTATGAAAACCCTTGGATGGACCTTTACCATCTTGTTCAAAACTATTAGTCTGTGAAGCAAGTTTTTAGGCTTATTGATGCAAAACTAAAGTGTCTTACAGGTGGATATTTTCTTAAAGAAATAAATGAAAATGAATTAGATTATTTTATAAGACTACTTAAGTTATATTATATGAGTTTTAAGGACAATTTTAACTATTGAATCACTAGCATGATGAACTTAAACAAAATTTTGGAAAGCTAGCCAATCAAGCCTATTTATCAAACAAGTAGAAAGATATAGCATAGGGAAGGTGGAGTAAATAAATTTATTGACCCTTTAAAAAAAATTTAAATAATATTTGGGTGACATCACCCAATATGGAGGTCATTACTACAAGTCAAAGGTAGTTTCATGAGGAATTTTGCATGCACATTGATGCCAAGGCTACTTAACACCTAAGATGACCTTATTACACCCCATATACATTGAGTAACTACTACATGAAGGAATGTATATATATTTTTGGGTAGGCTAAATCTCAATTGAGGTTAGATAAAGGATTTATAATCACCTCTATGCCAAATGACCTCATTGAAGGAGTGTCAATGCTCACAAAGGAAAGAAATGCTTGTGTAACTACTATAGGCCTCATTGGGCTCATTGATGACCCCTTATATTCCAAATTTTATCTCTCATACCTTACATTATTCCTTTAAATTTATGCATTAAGATCTTGATTTGGATCCCTTAGCTGGGTATAGCAAATATTTACCAAAATTATTATGTAAACTCTTTACAACAATATAAGATAAGTTCATATTCTAAGTGAAAGTTAAGTGTATCTCATTAAATTTTGATCTAAATATTGTGTTTTGTATTTCATCATATTCATGTCTTTAATGTGCCTTGATTTTAGGTTTATAGTTCCTTACAGGTTGTGTGAAGTGTTGTTTAAATATATTTCTCTTGAAGTGTCAAATAGTCTATAGTGTCTTGCATACACCTCATCTTTTATGCCCTTCAAGTTACATGATTATATCCAACCTTCAATAAAAACACTCATGTTTGGAATCTTGTCATATAATCTAATCAAATCTTGTCCTCATTGGATTTATTAGTAGTCATGGAAGTATTTTAGCTAAGAGTAAATCAATGAAATATTTGGTACATCACCACATAGTTTAGATTATAGTTTAGTTTTAATTTATTTATCTTTTACTTGTGACATATTTTAGGTATTAGAAAGGTGATATATTGTCACATCAGGGATCTATCCCCTTAAATTCTATAGGTTTTCCCTACAAATAGATAACCCATAGTATTGGGTCAATATAATTTTGGACTAAGTTTGAGTAGGAGACTTAAACAATCTCTTCCTCAACTTGGGTATAACCTAGAAATTTACTAGTTAGGTTTAAAACTAAGTTCAAATGACTCCATTTCCCAATGAAAGGATAAGGATACTAGTCTAATTATCACAATAGGCATGCTATCCCTATGAAGCACCAATTTATTGACCAAATTTTGACCTCAATTCAAAATGGGTCAACCCCTCTAAATTAAAACTTTCATGGGACTATAATAAATTTATGTGGTATTTTCATGGTCTTGAATTTTCCTAGATGGTCTTCATATGGTCACATTAGTCATTTCTTAGCTTATTCCAAGGTTTTGTCTCATGTATACTCATCTAGTCCTAGGGGTCATTTGTGAGGTCTTGATGTTGTAAAACATGGTAAAAGGTTTTATTTGGTTTAGATTAATTATTAAAGATTATTAACATGTATTTAATTTCATATTGTCATGTGTTAACATTTTATAATGTCCTTATGTGCTAAAATGACAATTTGGCCACCTTTTGGCATATGTGGAGGAGTTTTATGTACCATATTCAAATAAAAAAATTTTAATAGGACTCATAACATAAATTATGTCAAAAATAGGCTATATAATGTTTAGGTATGGTCAAAGACTGACAAAAACTATAATTTAATGCCTGAACCAGACAAAATGACACTTTAAAAGCACTTTTAGGCACTTGTATAGCCTTTCAAGATCATATCTTAGTTGGAAATAGTTTAAAATTGTCTCTTGGTCATAATAAATTAATTTTTAGACTTTGTACCATGTTTTAGGTTGAAAAAATACATCAGACATTCTCTCTCCTTCATCATTACCTTCACAAGCTCAAAAAGGCAAAATTAAAGTAGATGGTATGGCCAGGAGAGAGAGAGAGAGTTAGGAGGTAAAAATTGGAAATTTTTAGGGTCCTAGTAATATTTAAATTTTTGGCATTGGTTTTCAAATTCATGTCCCCTCCTTTATGAATAATCGCTAAGAGTGACAACATGTCATTATGCCTTGTCCATCTAAGTAGGGTTTGATTTTGCATGTATTTCTCTACTTCAAAATTTGATGGATAAGAATGGTTTTGAGGAATTTTTTAAGAGTTAAAATATATCATTTACATCATGGTTTCATTATATAACTCATCTCCATTAAGTGTCTTCAAAGGAAATGTATAAAGTGTTTCAGTAACTCCTTCTACAAGTTTTGGTTGTCTAAGAAGTTAGTCACTTTCAAATGTCTCCAATAATCCATTTCTAATTAAATCCCTCCTTAGTATCCACATGATTCATATTTTATCTCTTTTAAGGTGATCCCTTGTTGATATTCTTTCAAGAAATGTCATATTTCTTACTCTAAGAAGCATAATACAGTTCATCAATGGCTCTCTACATGTTTGACATCATTGTTGGCCCTAAATGGGAATAAGAGACCAATTAAGAATGTAATAATAATATATAAAGGTTTGAATAAGTTAAAATTGTTGAGAGGGAATCTAATTTATACTCTCAAACAAACTTGAAATGTGTTCTAGCCACCCATAAGTATGCAGACTTGTAGGTGGACATACATGGAACCTAAGCTCTATAAGGAGTTTATTTAAAAAGTGGAGAAGTGATACATACTCATAAAAAACTCTATGATCCTTTAAAACTCCATTTTACCATCAAATAACTTGAACCTTATGCTAATATTCATTTCATACATAGAATTTGCATGAGTTGATTGTGTATATAGTCCGTACAAGTAAATGGATAAGCTTGTTATTAGTGGTATGGTGTTTGGAAAAGAGGTATACATGAATATGGAAAGGTGTCAAGGGTTAAGAAAAGAATTTATAGTGTCAAAGTGGTATAGGTTCTTAAGATTTAATAAGTGATTCTCTTAGCAACTTGTGTACGAAAAAAGAGAGACATATAGGCCCTAAAACTGAAGGTTCTTTTTTGAACTAAAAGGTAATTGACATCAAAAAAAGAACAAGGTTGATGTGTGACTTAGTGTAGATGTATATGAAGATAGGATTCATAAGCTATTGAATACACCAGACCATTTGAAGCCAAGAAATGTTATAAGATAGATTTCATAAGCATTAATGCATAGATATAGGTCTGTGTATAGACAAAGAAGATAGAGGCCCATTAGGAGTAAGGGATCCATTCACTTTCCCCCTTAATTCTCACATACATAAATTGGTATTATAGCAAGTTTTTCCTTATTAGGTTAAGTGTGTGAGGCTATTATTGATTTATTTTAAATTTATGAAATATATTTTTTCTTTGTTGTGAAAAAATGACACATAGAGGAAATCCTATTAGAGGAGGCAGGGCACCTGGAGTTATGGAATTGGTAGAGAAGTTGAAATGAATACAAGTGAGGTTACATGAAATGGAAACATTATAAATAATAGGAAATACTATGGATAATACAATTGATGATCAATTAAACCTTGTATGAAGTGAGTAAGAGTTATCAATGAGGTTTTAATTTTTCAAAGTGCCATCATTCTTAGAGAATTCCAATCTTAAGGCTTCATGCTCAAGCCATTCCCCTTCATACACACCTACAACCACTTGAAACTTGGTAACCTAGAGCAAGAGTGTAGTTTAAGAAGATGTAAGGTTTAAACAAATTCAAAGGAGTTATAAACCCTTTGTAGGGTAGTAGTCATATTCAATTTCTTGAAATAATTTGACCCTAAAACATTTTCAAAACTCTTAAAGATGACACTAGTCAAATCTTAGAGAGAATTGAGAAGTATTGTAAACTATAAAGTCATGGTGATTTGAGTATGAAAAGTTAAGGGTTCCAAGCTCCCAATCAAATGATAGGGTATTCAAAATGTCAAATAATATAAATGGGTTCCTAAATCCTTAAAATTCATTAGACTTCTCCTAATAGATACCTACAAGTCTACTATGTAATACAAGCTAGTTTCAATCTTATATAGAGGGTAAAAATTACCAAGGATTAAATGAGTTTATGTGAGGTAGCTGGTAAAAGCTATGAAACTAGTTGAAGTCATGAGAGATCAAAAAGAGGTTTAAAAGGATGTCAAAGTAGATTTAAAAACCATATAGACACATTCATACACACCTATAGGCCTACTCAGCCTATACTAGTGAGATCCATACATTATCTAAAGGATAAAGTTTATAGAGAGAGGAAAAATCATATGGAAATCACTCTTAGTTAATAACACTACATTCTCATGTATCTTTTAGGGATAATTAAGATAGGTTCAAGTTTTGATAAATATTTTTAGGTTTGATAAACCTAAATGCACACATAGTCCTATGTGTCTCTTGTGTAAAAATATTTGTTGACTAAACTCAAGACACTAACTACAAGTCTCTTTTCTCTATTGACCTTACTAGCACACCCTACTAACTCATGAAGCTATACAATTTTGATCATACCTATCATGAGGGGTTACATGGTGGCTCAATATTTTAGTAATAAGAGGGCACCCATGTTCACTCATGATTCATTTTCTTAGATTGTTCGTCTAAGTCTAGATCTTTATGAATAATCCTTAAGACCCTAAGGTACTTTTAGGCTACCTAGGAGAACCAGAATGACCCAATTAAGAATATGGTTTTTATAAACACCAAATATGGATTGAATTAACTTTAAAATGACTTGAATATTCTTCAAAACTCCCTTGAGAATCACCCCATGCCACTAGTATGTACTTGTAGGTACTAAATGGTATGGAATAGACTAAAAAGGTTATTTTAAGATACTTGGGAGGTCCATACAAGGTGTTAGGAGCTTAAAATCAACATGGATGATCTTTAGGAGGTAATAAAACTAATCACACATTTATTTTAGGTTTCACATGTGTGGGTATCCTATGGAGTTAAATTTCATTCTCTAGGTAGGGAGGCCTAATTGAGACCTAGTTAGGAGAGTGAAAGGTAGAAAAATGGCACTTCCACTCAATCTCAGGACCTAAAACTTGGTATGTAGTTGTAAATATATACTAGGTCATAAATTATTCCTTAATTTTATCAGTATCATCTATAAAAATCTCTACACAAATATGTTTTCATGATTGTAGGGCTACAAGGAATGAGGCCTAATTAGATATTTTAGTGTAGAATGAGTTATTGGGGCTAGTCTTGTACTTAAAAACATTTTTTTTAGGTCTAATATGAGTTTAGTAGACCATTAATTGAGATAAAATGAGTTGGAGAAGATGAATTTAATTTTTGACACTTGTATACAAGATTGGCTTAATGAGATGAAGGGATTTTAAGACACTTAAGCACATAAATGATGATTGCTACTGAGATGTCAGTTGAGAGAATTTTTAAAACTAATGAGACATTTCAAATAATAGGGGTAGATGTAACTCATTAAAATTTGATGACTAAAGTGTGTTATTTATCTATTCATAAGACAAGATAAAAGGAAGCTTTGAAAAGTAAGCCAATGTGTCAAGCAAGCATTCTAACTCCTATGCCACTTGGAGCAAGGGAGAATCCTTAGATTAGCTACACATGGAATTTAGGACATGTTGAGATAGTTTCATAACCCCTCTCTTGATTTTAACGCTTGAGACACTTCTCTCTCTCTCTCTCTCTCTCTCTCTCTCTCTCTCTCTCTCTATATATATATATATATATATATATATATATATATATATATATATATATATATATATATATATATAGAGAGAGAGAGAGAGAGAGAGAGCCTTAATTGGATAAGTTTCTATCTTCCACCTGGGTATGGTAAATCCCTACTCATTTGTATGACTTTGATTAATGAAATGATATCGGTTTTACCTCTTCCTATGACTATACTTAGTGTGTGTGAATGAATAATTTATATTTTCAATTGAATTGACTTGTCTTCCTTGGCATGTCCTTTATAACACCTAGTTATAGCTTAAAATATTCTTTTACAAGTCATGTGAAGTGTATAAGTGTGGTGTAAGAGTTGAGTGAGTTTTCCTATCTTCTAGTGTCATTAAAGACCTTCTAGTTAGTCCTCCTAGCCTAAGTAACCATTATAAACTTCAAATTTAAATACTCGTGTGAGAGATTCATATTAGGGGAAGTGTATGTAAGGTTAGTTTTCTCAATATATAAGTGCACATGTAGCTATTTTTTAGACATCAAATCTTTGGTTTATCACCCCCTTTGTTTTCATGTCATCCTTTTCCATTTTCTTTGAAAATTAATACTGAAGTAAAGACTAATTTATACATCAAGGGGAGATAGACCTATAACCTAGAGGTTTGATTCACTTATAGGTAACTCACAACCTAAGGTCAATCCTATTATATATCTCAAGTTGAGAAGGCTTGAATCACCCTTTCAAGGGTGAAATTTTTATCCATAATAGTTCCCAACTAGTGATGGATATTTCAAGTAGGTTTAGAACCAATCATAGGTCATGTCCATCAATTTGAATGGGAATATTTTTTAGGTAACATCCTCATGTTCTACATTCAAAATCTTGAGAGAAATTTTATGTGAGGTTACATGTTCTTTAGTCATATGCCCCAAATTTGGCATGAACTAAGGGAGGTACCATTTTGGTTTTATTAAGTAGGTCATGGGTAACACTAGCAATGTCAATGGTAGACTTGGCCAACCATACCATAGGTGCATTCATAGGTGGAGGTATATTAGGGGTAGAGTGAGATAATGAGCTAGTATATGTAACCAAAGGTCTTGGTCTCTCACTATAAATTTTGGTTCTCCTATGAAATTACAAGGGGAATATTATCAGTCACCTAGGACCAAATCAAGATATATTGGTCTACACAATAATATCTAGGTTGCTCTTGGGATAACCAGTAGTTTAAAACTTTGTTAGTTAATGAGAACATGTGCCCTCCTTATAACATCAGTTATTTTGCTTTATTTTATGCATGAAATATATTTGGAAATCATAAAATATGTGTAACAAACTTAAAACTAATGATAATTCTAAACTATCACTTAGGACCGCCTTGTAGTGATAGTTATTGTCATGTCCATGATCTCATTATCCTAGGTGCATCTATTATGTTAGATGCATTGAATGAGCTCATGTAATAATTTTGGAACATGTATCATCATATTTTAATATTAATTCTAAGATATTCCAAGATACAAGATGTAGATATTGGGCTCCATTAAATATCCTCTTTATAATATATCTCCAAGATATGCAATGCTACCACTAGAGATCCAATACCAATTTTATCACTAACACATAAAACTTAAATACTTCTAGTTAAATTGATTTATATAGATTGAAATTATGGGATATAAATTGCTTCACTTCATAGTTTTTAAAAAAGGGGAAAAGGATCACTTGACAAAGAAACATCAAAATGGAGAGAGGGTAAGGTAGAGAAGGTAAACTCTCTAAATAAATGGAAACATTAATTCTTCATTCACTAAGAACATTCACAACTACATTTGTACCATTGTATGCTAATTTTCATGATGGTTTGAGCTATAATCACACATGGAAAGATTCTAAGGAGAAAGGATACATTCTTGATTCTAGGATTCCTTTAATTGATGAATTACAAATAAGACACAACTCCTCACATATTTCAAATGAAATTAAAATAATCAAAGAAATTAACTAGAATAACTAAATCTCATCCTAATTAATGCATAAACCTTAAATAAAATCATAACTAATAGTCCTATAACATTAGTATTAATTCATTTAAATTAGAAATAAAATGGAATGCATCCATGAAAACTAGATGCATTAACATATAAAAAATAAACTAGCATTAATTTGATGGAATTTGTTTGAAATTGAGTTGACCCTTCCAAAATACCACATATCAATATATATAAGAAAATTAAAAAAAAAGTGGGACCCATCCTTAAGAGGCATGAGATCCCACTCTTATCTATCATGGCTTGAAATGGTCATAATATAATTATTCCTTAAAATATTCCCATTCAAATTGAAAGAATCCCAAGGTCCAATAAGGAGCATCAAGAAGAGTTATGACATGGATCACTTCCTAACTCATTTGGTAGGATTTTCTAAGTTATTTATGATTTATTAATGAGGTTGTCCCCTTGACCTAACTTCTATAGGTTAACAGGTGTATCTTAGATTAGCATCTTTGTATGAGTCAATAGTCTTATGTTGACATGGTACAACTTTTTGGTAGTGTTTGGTCATGTAGACTAGTTATTCTTATTGACATTATAAAATTATTTCATTCACTCATGGTTTGTTTTAAACATTGTGTATCCTATTATTTATGGTTGCTCAGTCATCTTAAAAATTGATATATGTCTTTTTATATTTATTTTGGGGCCCACTTTCATGTTTTGAACCTACATTGTTTAGAGGGAGACATGCAATAGTATGTCATTGATTCTAGATACTTAGTCACCTGATGAGTCATTTGGTATACCACATTTCAAATTATCATGTAATTTAGGTTTTCTTCCCTCTATCTACTTTACTTTATCTAGAGTGTCACACATAACCGGATATCATCATTCTAAGCAATTGTTAGGTTTATTTTCTATACCTTAGGCCCCTTTGGTCATGATTAAGTGAGATGGAAAAAATGGAATGGTCTCACTTCTTCACTTGGTCATGGACTTCATATTATATTTTCTTATATCTATAGGTTATAAGTTAATGGTATTTTGTCATGTGGATGACCCTCATTTATCTCAGTGGTCTCTAGTCTTTGATTATATACATCTACTTGACAAGTTGTGGGTGAGTGGTATCATGCCATGTGGCATGATCTCACTTATCTGGATATTCGAGGTATTTTGGGACTTAGGCATTGTAATTGATAGAAGTAAGTGAATTTAATAGTGATAGGTGACATGGTCTCATTTATATGACTACCCACATATTCTTTGTCTTTGTCATTTTACCATGTGGGGAGTGGATGAATGAGATGAAGACATGTGGATGGTCCTTGCTTACTCATGTTTTTGAATCAAAATTAGACTTAGAAATAGATTCATAAGCCACATAAGAGTGAGATTAATATAGGTGTCTAAATCTCATGGACCTAGATGTTTATCAATAGGAAAATACTTAGTCATTTTGAAAAAAACTTTTCAAGGAAGCTAGATAAAGACATGTGGCATAATCTCTGATGATCAAGACTTAGCCATTGAAAATCAAATGAAATATCCACTCTTAAATTTTATGAATGTTTAGGAATAAAAGAGATGTGTCGAAGAAAGATTTTTTAGAAAGAATTATGAACGATTATTCATATAGTAGAATAGTTTTGGAACCAGACCAAACATGTTTTAGAAAAGTTATACAGGGGACTCATTACAACTTGAAAATAACAAACGACCTTTGACAAACACTTAGTTATCTAGTTTAGTCCATGATTCTAAAACATGAATTTTGTGAACATCATAGAATTAAAAGTCAAATAGATGCATAAGGAGATAACACCCATTCAGAATTTTAGACTAAAGGTTATGATATATAATCAAATAGATATAAGGACCTTCAAAAAAAATAAATCATCTTGGTTAGTTCAAAATCAAATTAGTACTTAATTTAGTTTAAAAACTCATATTTGGAAATCAATGACTTATGATAATAATTTAGTAACAAGATAAATTTATACCTAGACCTAAGATAATAATTCTTGTCTTGGACTTGGACTGGTTTGTTTCAAAATAAGACATGAAAATGAAGTTTTTAACTCAAAGTGGGTCCTTGCTTGAAATTTTAAAAATGGGGTGTGTTGGTCACAACAAATGATGACTATGTGGGTAAAATGTTGCCTTAGAATTTAGAAGTTAGACTGTGGGCATCCATTATTAAATTATGAGATAAGCAATTAATGCTCCTTTATATAAAATTAGATAAAAAGAGAGTGCTCAATTATACTTCATAAAATAACATATTATGCTCTAATTTATCCAAAGGGACATTTTGTGTAGATAGTGACTTGTTCTTTTATATCAATGTTTGAATCCACTAGGCAAACATAGGCCTATCTTAGGTACTCAAAACTTTTTGAAAGGTAATTATTTATATAGTCTAGATAAGGAAAGGAAGGCTCAATCATTTATTTTATACCATCCATGAATGTATATCCCTCATAGATATTTCTTTGGTCCCACTTTAGGGATTTCTCCATTACCAGCTAGGCCAAAAAGTCTATGATTGAGATTGCCCAAATCACCCTTTCTTAAGAAGAAACTTGTGTGTTTCATAGGATTCAGACTTCCTTTTATTTTGATGTTTATTTTTTTAGTCCAAAAGGGTTGGGGGCCCATGTATCCAAGGTTTATAATTGGTTTAATGATCTATTTTCAGCAAGATAATCCTTTACTTGCTTAATGTTTTCACCTATGTTCTATTTAATTGATGTGATGACCTTTGTTAAAATAAAACTTTTCTTAATTGACTTAATCAGTTATGAATTAGTGATTCCTCACCCTTTCAATATCTCAAGGAGGGTTATTTTTCTTATCATATTTTTCAATAATGGGAGCTCAACTTCTACCTCCCAATTTTGGGACCATGTTTTTAGTACATTGTCAGCTTTAAACTAATCAGGTTCGATAATATGAGGACCAATTCTTAGATTTAGCTTTATTTCTATAGAACCAATTTCCTCTCAGTATATATCACATGAATATGTATAAAATGATAAAAAAATTAACAAGGGAAAACATGGGTCAAAAAATATAAATCCCTAAAATCAAATAAACATTATAAAAACAAACAAAATCAAGAACAACAAATAAAAGCAAAATAAAATAGAAATAAAACATGCAAACAAACCAAACTAACTAACTCTAATATAATATTTACATCACCAACCTTTGCCTAGGGGGATATTATGAGATTGAATTCAAAGGAACAACTAATAATTATTGCTTCAAGAACCATTTATTCATAGGTGGTGGAAGATTATTTTCTTCAAGGTCTTTCAATAAAAAAACATTCTACCCCAACAACTCAAAAATCTGGTATGGACCAATTTAGAGTGGGTCAAGTTTTGAATTATACCCCTTTTTCTCATGTTCTTTATCCCATAACAAGGCTCTATCTAATATCTGGAAGGATTTAACCTTACTCTCTTATAAAACCATCTCTTAATAATTTTTTTATGCTTACGAAAGTTTTGTAGAGCCTTATCTCATGTGTCTTCCAATTGGATAATGTCCAGCAGCCTTGATTCCACTTTCCCATCATTTCCCATATACTCTTTAATGAAATTATACATGGGAAGCTTGAGGATAATTGGTAAGATATGCTTCAAACCATATACTATCAAATAATGTGAACATTTGAGAGCTTGTTTATATCTAGTGTGGTTAGCCCAAATAATATATTTTAACAATGAATGTTAGTCCTTAGCCTTATTTTTATGGAATTACTTATTTCTTTGATTAGGTTCTTATTGGTTTAATAATCCAAACCATTACCTTCCAAGTATTATGTGGATGAGAACTTTAAGTTGATGTCATTCTCATAAGCCTATTTAGTGAGATCAGCTAACTATAATGAAAGTTCATTGTCATAGATTAGCAAAGCAAGGGTGCCAAACCACGTACTTATGTTTTCCTAAATAAATTTGATGACTTACTTGGCTATGATATTATTGGTTACCACTGATTCTATCCACAATGTGTAATAATTAATGGTTTTAAGTATAAACTTATGGCCATCTAATGATTTTGGGCTGATGAATCCCATGAGTTCAAGTCCCCATTGAGCAAAATGATGCTCTTATATCATAGGCTAAAGGGGAATTACACATAAACTTCCTTCTTTATTAAGGTCTAAAATTAGTGGCATGTGAAAAAATGAACATGGGTATCCTTGAAGATAGTGGGCCAATAATACCCAATTCACATAATTTTATTAGTTGTAGTCCCTAAAGGGTGATGGCTACTTAGTTTCTCATGGAAGCTAGTCATGACTTATTTTTCTTCTTATTTTAATATACATCTAAGGTAGATTCCTTTATAGTTATTTTGGTAAAGTAATCTCTTATTTAGTTATTTGGTTTGTTTTCAACTTGAGGTCTATTTTTCATTTGATTTAGTTCTAGAGGAAGATTATCACAAAGAATATAGTGTATTATTGGGTTATACTAGTCCTGATGGACCATTTCTAATTGGTTTATTTCTACCACAGTGATCCTATGGTTCAATTTTAGTTATCATTTGGGTGAGACCTTGACCATAAAATAGTTTAATAAGTTTTATTTCTAATTCATACTCTTACATCTTGGCCATTAATCGACCTCTACACTCTCCTGATTCATTTTTTTTAGCATTAGCTTTATAGTTGGGTCTAGGACAATAGTGTGCACCTTGTTTCTAAGAATGTATTACCCAATCTATAACTTAGGTCTCAAATTCCCATGATTTATTAAGGAATTATAAAATGTGGTGGTTATCCTCAAAGACCAAGAAGTTTTTCACATTGTATCGGACTGAGGGGCATGGGATGAACTCTATCAAAAAGTGTTTTAACCTTGAGTCATATATGGATGTTATATTTCTATAAATAATTACTAATGAATTAACCACCTATTTTTCTTTCTTAGGGATGGGGATTATGTTGAAATCATTAAACATCTATATTAAACCCCATACCTTATTTTTATACTTCCTTAAATAAGAAAAATTACATTGGAACTTGATCCTAAATTGGTTTATTAAAAAATCAGAGTCTTCAAACACCTTTAGTTATTTAACCTTATGTTTTAAAGAGAATTTTTATCCCTAAGATCAAAGCTTCATATTCTACCATATTACTGGTGAAAAATAATTTTAACCTATAAATATAAATGTTGTTTACCTCGTAGGTCAATGAGTAGGATTCTTACTCTATAACCTTGCTTAGAATGGGCCCCATAAAAGTACAAGAACAATAAACCTATAAATTTAGGGTCCTTGTTAGCTTGATTCTTATCACATTCTATAGACAGAAAAGTAGATGCCTATTTTAGAGGATACTTAGTTTACCTTTTCATTGATTGTGTTATACTCAATAATCATATGTTTCAGTCTAGGATCTTTGTCTACATGGATTTGTTTCACCACATCTCTCTAAGTAAACCACATATGTGAAAAGACTTTATCCATGTGCATGTTCAAGGTCTTGTATTAAGCCCTACTAAGTAACATGTCATAAGACTCTAGGATTTACACTACTTGGATGTCTATAAACTCCTTGTACCTTAGGATCGAATTCTAGTTCCATATGCACATTTGATATCTCACCTACCACCTTGACCTTAGACTTACCCAATTGAACCACTATCCTATTTAACTTAATAGGTGTTAACAATAATTTTTGACAAATCCTTGTAGGCATGTCATTCATAGAGGCTCCCTAGTTGACTATATAATAATGAAGTTTATTTCAAAATAACCTAATAGTAAGGAGGAAAGGGGGTACCTCAATCTTATTATTATGTATAAGCACATTAGTATGTGAAAGATTTTGCTTACTCTAAACTACTTTATTTATCAAGGACTATACAAGGATATCCCTTTATTTAGTGATCTGGGAAAGATTATGTAAAGAGATATTTCCATTTATCTTATTCATGTCCTCTACTATGTTAAACCCAATATTACTAGGAGGAGGTTGAATCTCTTTAAAGGGCTTAGGATTTATAGTCTTTGAAGAAGGAGGATCATTTCAAGATCTTGGATAAGGAGGGGTTGCACCATTTTTAAGAGAAGTGGACATGGTAAGGGGTCAATGTTACATATAGTTCCTAAGAAAATAATTAATCCTTTGGAATCATTAGAAATCAATCACCTCATTGGTGGCCTCATTTGGTTCATTATTCTCTTGGATAGGGAAATATAAAGTTTCTAAGACCATGGTAGTACTTGGGGGTCTTGAATCCTTAGAGGTCTATGTCTGATTATTGACATTAGGGTGGTTCAGGACCACCTCATATTCTTTTATTTCCCTTTGGAATATGTTGAATGCATTGTAGTATTTAATGAAACCTAATTAGTCGTGTTGGGTTGTGTTATGCACATGACACCAATTTGGCAAGGCCAACTCTTAGTTATTGATTTTGGGTATTTTATTAGGTGAGTGATATGGTTGGTTATTATAATGGTTAAGGGGGTGATTGTACCTTTGATATATGAAGTTCCTAATTGAACCTTCACCACCATTTTTTCCAATCTATCTTTGGAGGCCCAAGAAGTCATTGTTGAGATTTTATACCATACATTATATAGAATCCAACTCATTCTTAGTAGAATCATTGGGTATGATTTGGATATTGTTCATAATATGGACTAGTGTTTGATTGTGATCTTAGGGCTCTACTTCATTATTAACTAATATAAGAAATCCTAGGGCCTAATTAGGTACAACATGTCTCAAGGGAAGTTGGTTTTTTATTATCATGGTTTGTGTCATGGGTACATTTTTTATAGTGGAAAAGAGTGGATTCAAAGTAGACAAGTTTAGAAACACATTTAGGATGGTTGGTGAAAATAGGCCTTGAGGGTTGATTTTTATATCTACTTTGATAGCCTTAGCATAGGCTATGGGAAAATCCACCAATAAAGGGTATCTATATATGAACATAGTATTCTAAGGGTCTAATGCATTTTTATACATTTCAATGGCTAGATAGGTATCTATTCTATTAGCATAGTTAATCATCTATACATCATCTAAAACCTAGCATTGAAATTCTTTATGGGATCTATTGTTCGATCTAAAATCCTACTCAAAATGCACTCATGAGATTGAGTGTTTAAAAGAGAAAGGTGGTAATAATAAGGTACTTTCATCTTCCATTTTAGGATTAATACTTGATCGATCTAGGGTATGGTTATAGGTATATATCTCCATGATATAGCCTATATAGAATCACTTTTAGGATATGCAGTGCTACCACCTAAAGCTCAATACTAATTTAAATTTTCAATTTAATATGTATATTTTTTTGTTATAGTTTATACACTTGACTTTTATAATTTATAAAATAAGGGAAGGTAGTTTAGTTATAAATTAAACATAAAAAGAGAGGGAAGGGAGAGCAGAAAATAATATTTACCAAGTGAGTGACAATGCCTCAAGGACTAAAGTATGCAAATCATAGTTATACCACTATTTTCCTAGCTTAGAAATTGCACAAACTTATAAAAAAACAATGGGAAAGATTCAAAAAACAAAATGAATGTTGAAATTAAAAATCCTTCACCAAAGGTAAACACACAAAATATCTATAGTTGTTACACATAGATCTTTTAGGTCACTTTATATCTACAAACACATGAATCAAAGAATTTTCTAAGGGAAATGAAAAATAATTCATAAGTGAATTAAACTAGCTATTACACAATCTAATGTTACATTCAATTTTTTAATTAAACATAAGATCAATCCCTTAAGAATAAGCATAGACTTAATTAGAAATAATGGAAAACATTCAGTGAGTAGAAGACAAAGTTTAAACAAGTAAAATTATATAATAATTTTAACAGTGTTTCTTTACACAAAGTGTCGACCATGGCAGACACATAAAGCTCAAAAAGATGAAGGAATGGTAGGTGTAATCCTGTCTTGATTCCAACAACACTTCAAGACATGATTTTTTGACCCTTTTCAAAGGGATAAAAGTGTCCCTTATATAGATAGATTTGTCTATGAGGCTCACTTAGTCCACTATTGGGGTGGTTACAAAATTCAATGGTTACTGAGAATGCAATTTGGATTTTAATAGATTTACTTGCTATAAAATCATCTATAATTAGAAATCATGCCTCTCTAAGGCTAATTCTTTTCATTTATGCATGTTGTCTCTTCTAACTCTTTATAGTGCACATGAAAAGTAATGACTAATGACATATTGAGTGTTTTACATTCAATTCTAGAGTTTAATTATGAATAGATTTAAATTTTGGTGGTAAATTATCACTAGGATATCCTTTGGATGACTATCCCACCATGATCTACATAAATTTTGTAATCAACTTTAGGGTTTAATTAATGAATATATCAATCTAACTTGGTTTTAAGAATTTAGATCCAAATTTTTCGTTACTCATATTGAGATATGTCACTTCTGGTTCTTTTAGTTGTTGGGAAACCATCTAAAATTGATTCCATGATTCAAATTGGATGCACAACCCATTTTTGTGCTTTGAAGATCAGATTGGTTATCAAATTTATTCTTTAACTATGTTTGGTTTCACATCCAATGATTCATTTTCTTATGAGGTAATTACCACATAGATTCTCTTCACTCCATTACTCAACTTGGGGCTTTATGGACATGATGACTATTTTTTCACAATGAAGTAAGATTCCACCACATGGTATCATATCACTTACCTAGAGCTTTGACATACTATTGGGCTTATATAGACCACCCTAGGGATATATAGCAATAGGATATTTCACCACATAACATCATCCTACTCACATTTGTGCCTAATGATTTTCTACTATTATACAAACACCTCCAAGACAATAGCTCATTAGGATGATGCCACATGGTAGCATATTGCTAACCCACTCACCTAGATATTGATGACATCACTTTTAATGTATGGATGGTTATAGTACATTGAGTCACCAAGATTATGCCATGAGGTAGCATCTAGCTAATCCATTTTATTAGAGATTTTTTGATGTCATTACCCACCAAGAAAATTCTTTAAAAATTTCGCTGAGTCTTATGAAGTGAAATTTTAACATGTGGCTCTAAGAAAAGATATAAAAATTGACTAAGTGTCAAGAGTCACGTTGAACAAGTATGGGCCATAGAGATATATGAAAGGTCACCAAGTGGAGTAAAGAATGAACCAAGATCAAGATAAGTACCTATGAGCATGAAATAGAAAGGTACAATCACTAATTTATAATTAAAATATCTAAAGGCTAAGTATTTTCAAAATAAAATGGTTAAGTCATTTGAAATAAAATAAAGAGGCATGAAGGACTAGCTAAAAAAAGCCTTTTAAAAACAAATTTTGTCCATTTTAATGAAATTATCCATGGAAAAAGATAAGAAAAAGTAAAATTATAGTTGATTTATTAAGAAAAAGGAAAACTAAATTGCTAAGGAAAAGAAATAAAAAACTCTAAAAAGTTAGATAATTTACACAAACCTAAGGTAAAATATTCCAAAAAGGAAGTTTTATATGTGTTTTAAAATACAAGTATAAAATAGATTAAGACTTAATAGATTCATGCCCATTCATATTTTACCTTAATTCAACCCAAGATGTGTATTTATATGCCAAGTGTTTATAATGTAGACTTGATTTTTTAGGCTTCACTAAAATAATGAAGCACATTCATATTCATATCTTTATATCCAACAAAACATGAACCTCTAAGAAGGTCATTTCAAGTAAACTACCACCAAATCCTTAAGGTATAATATTAGGCTCCAAATCAAAAAAATAGTCCTTGTTTTTAGTTATAAATGGGTCATATTGTGTAAGCAATAAAAATGGTAACTTCTTACTAGGAGATACTCCTGAGTACCTGGAGAATTTAGAATTTCTATTCCATGCATCTAAACAAAATCATTAACTATACGTAAAGAATTAAGATAAAATCAAAAGAGTGGACACCAAAGTTTATTTCAATACACAACACATCAAGATACTCCTTACCAAAGACCATCAGTGCATGTGTTTTAAGCAATTAATCCATTTACAGTTTTGCACTCATACACAATCATTCGGGTCTACTTAATCAATTTGGAACTTTTGAAGGGGTAAGATTCATTAATTTAGCTTAGGGTGATTTTAATTATCATTGCTCTATTTCCATCTAAGTGTTCATAGCCTTGACAAAAATACTTTTGGTCACCCTTAATACCTTTCTCCACTACCAACCTTACCATAAATCCTATGGTAGAGGTTTTTTGATTCACCCTTTTGAGGATATTTAGATTTCACATGTTATTTTAACTTTCTTGTATTTTATTCCCTTTTTTTAGAGGGATTTTCTGTTCATTATATTGAGAGTTAGTGACCAAGCCATGGGTTTTAGGAAAGTTCAAAAATTCCAATGATCAATCCAAACAAATTAGACATGATAATGTTTTATGTTTACTTTAGATTTTATGATAAGTGCATTTGATGGCTTCAAATTAAGGAAGAAAAATTTATAAATCTATGTGTTATGTTAAGAATAATAGGCACCATAATTTTAAAAATGCAAAAAGAGTTACAATAGTTCACATAAAATGTTCAAGAAAATTTTATAGTTAGGATCCATGATGCCATTGATGTTATTCATACAAAAATACCCTTCATTCCATTAATAATTGAATATCAAGGGGATACCTTGGTCCAAAAGAGTGGGTTTAATCCAAAAGGGACACATGAAGTTGGACTTAGTAATAAAAATCAAGCAAAGAGAAATGGTAGAAAGCAAACTACACTACATCAAAGGACAAGAAGGAAAATTAGGAAAAGAAAAATGGAAATAAAAAGGAAAACACACAACTAAATTAAAACTATTATATTACTAACTAGAAAATATAAAGTCTATTATAAAGAAGCAAAACTAGAAAATAGGAGACTAAACTATTGCATACACTATACATCACCAGACCAATCAAATAAGCTTATTATAAAGATGTCATGGAAGGGACAACTAAGAATTAATGCTTCAATAATTGCACGTTCACTTGTAATGGAAGATCATTTCCTTATAAACCATTAAGGAAGAAAGCATTCTACCCCAACAACTTAGATAGTTGATATGGACCAATCCAAAGTGAGTCATACTTAGAATGTTGGCCTTTCTTCTCCTTGGATTTTTCCCATAGTAGCACTAGATCTAAAATCCTAAAGGACTTCACCTTGTATTTATTTTTAAACCAACACTTGACAATGCTTTGATGCTTACTGAAGTTTATTAAGGCTTCATATCTAGCTTATTCCAATTGTATGATGTCTAAAATCCTAGAGTTTACCTTTTCATCATGTTTCATGTGTTTTGGTATGAATTTGTAAATAGGGAGCTTGAGTGTAATTAGTAAGAGTAGCTCTAATTCATATACTAATAGAAATTATGAGACATTAATGCATGTTTATGCATGGTGTGCTCATCCTAAAGAGAAAACTTCAATAGTGAATGCCACTCTCGAGTCTTCTCTACAAACTTCTTGATGGATTTAATCATTTTCTTGTTAATTGATTCCATAAATCCATTCCTTTATGGGTAGTGATTGGATGAACCCTAATGTGATCCTATTATCATATGCCATCTCACTAAATTATATGGATTGAAATGTAGGGCAATTATCAAAAACTAATGAGAAAGGGGTTCCAAATCATGTGGCCACATTATTTTCCATGAACTTGATTACTTAATTAGATGTGTTATTATTTATGTATATTACCTCTATACATCTTGTGAAATAGTTTGTGGTAGTAAGGAAAAAAATTTGGCCTATCAAGGATTTGGGATTGATGACTCCTAAAAAACCAACCTTTGTTGGGTGAATCACATTTCTTTAAGAACTAGCTACAATGGCATTGCATTATAGGTTTATCTCTTGGTAAAGGTTTGGCACTGATGGCACACCCATATATATGCATAGAGATCTCTGAATATGGTTGGCTAGTAGTAACCAATTCACATAATTTTGTGTGTCATTATACTTGTTATCAGATGACCATCACCTAAATTTTCATGGAAATTAACCATGATTTATTTGGCATCAACTTCTGATAGGAATATAAGGTAGATATCTTCATGATTTTTCTAGAGAGAACTCCTTTCTTCAGCATATATTTGTGTAACCTTCAATCTGATATCTCTCTTTTGCATTTGGTTAAACCTAAGGGTGGGATCCTAAAGAGAATGTAATGAATAATTGGGGTGTATTGATTCTATTGGAGTACTCACTCTTGGTCTACTTGATGTATAATGATCCTTGGATAAATATTAGTTATTAGTTGAGTTAGACCTTACCTTCAAATTATCTTTATAGTCTTAATCTCTAAGTTTTAATATTTTAGGTTAGTCATCCATCTACCTCTATGCTCCCCTATCTCATCCTACCCCAACATGAGCTTGATATCTAGGTCAGCCATGATTACATGCACTTTATTTCTAAGAATGTGTTTCATGAATCTCCTCATAGTTTTGATTAAATCATAGGTGTGCTTTTCCAAAGTGGATTACCTTAGCTCTTCATCCTTTAGATTGGTGTTTATAAAATTGATGGGATGTTCCTCTCTATCGATATTATAGGTGAGACAAATAATGATGGTGTGTTTATAAGTGAAGGGATAAATATAGAATTCTTTAACATAATCATCACTGATCAGTACATGGGCATGCATGATCAGGTGTTTGATATCTTATAAGGCTTTTATAGATTCATCTTGTCACTCCATTTCGGCATCACATTTAGAGGTTTTTTAATTTCTATAAATCCAAAAATGAATTTTGTGAATAAAATTAATTTTTCCAAATATTTTAATTCTCTTTTACTATTTAGTTGAGGTAATTTAGATATTAATTCAGCTCATTCAAGTTCAATAACAATACTTTATTTTGTGAGATATGGCCAAGAATTTTACCTTCAATGATACCAAACGTGATTTTTTTGGGGTTTAGGGAAATTCCATACCTTCTATGTCTCTCAAACACTTTATGTAAGTGGCTTATGTGATATAACTTGTATTTTGAAAACATAGTTAAATCCTTCATGTAAACTACTATGCATTTACCAATTAAACCTTTAAATTTAAAATCCATAGCCATTTTAAATATTTATCTAGAAATTATCAACCCAAAAGGAATTATCTTATAGGAAAATGTGCCCCATTTTATTGTGAATGCAATTTTGATTTGATCATCTAGATTTATTAGGACCTAATTGTATCCTAAGAATATATCCAAGAAGTAAATCATTTGGGACCCATTAACCATTTGAATCACTTCATCAAGGGAAGGAAATGGATAATTATTCTTATTTGAAGCTCTATTAAAATTTTAGAAGCCTATCCACAATCTAGTTTCACCATTTTTATTTTAGACATGTATCAGGTTTACCACCTCAGTAGACTAGTGAATTGGGAAGATTATTCCAACTGAGAGTAGTTTATGAACTTCATTTTACATAAAAGATTCTAGAATTGGGTTCATATGTCTATATATATATCAAAATAGTATTTGGTTTGGATTAAGGGGAGTGGTGTGAGTATTTGGGTTGAAGACTTTGAGGTCTCTATAGGCCCAAATAATTGCATCTTTATATCTTAGCAATAACTTTTAAAGCTCCTCAAATTTTACATTTGTCCAATATGGACCTATGTTGATAGTTTAGGGTCTCTCCATGTTTATACTCATTTTCACTTTTACATTCAGAAGAAATGAGAAAATAAAGGTAATGGTCAGCAAGTTTGTACATACCCAAATTAAGCTACGCACTGTATCCAAGCGATTGAAGGAGCTCCTCTTTGGCTGTGGAGAAAGATACCTGTAGAGAGAGAGAGACTCAAACAAAGAAAATGTTAGAGATAGATATGGTGGGCTGCCAAGTGAAGCTCAGTCCCAAAAGTGTAAAAACTTCCTTGAGGGATGACAGTCCACTTATTTGACAAAAGAGTGTTTAATAAAAGAAATGGTGAAAGACTAAAAAAGAGAAATAAAGATAATGTGTACCTATTTCTACCAGTCAGTATTCCATAGTCGCTGATGTCGATAGTCTTGCCAGTGTCAGTTGGTCAAATGTGCCATTGTCAGTTAGTCTGTCGACATCATTAGGGGCAATGGTCCTTAGATGGGTCTGAGGGCTATGTATATGGTCCACAGAAGGAGTCTGGTAGTTTGGAGGTCCGTGCAGGGTTGCAGGGAGGTCAATAGAGTCTTAAGGTGGACAAAGGTAGATGTTATGTGTGAGATGAGGGTCAAGATAAGAAGAAGGCTTTTTAACCTCTCTGGGAAGAAATCTGGGTTTGGTCTCAATAGTAATTAGAAATAGCAAATTGATAGATTACCAATCCATTCTAAAGATATTGAAATGAAAGGTATAAGAATACTTAGCTCTTGCTTGATGAAGAGCTAGAGGTGTTTGAACGCTTGTACCTATTGTGGCTTGATGCTGAAGACCTCGTGCAATATTCTAATCCAATTTGGAGTCACTTGTGTAGAGTCTCTGTGGCCAAGGGAGCTTTAGTCAAAGTACCATTTGATGTCAAAGTCCCAGATCAATCAAGAGAGAGAGAGAGAGAGAGGTTAGATTGATTTGTGAGTCCAAGAGCCCGTAACACGATGTGAGAAGTTAGTTTATGTAACTAACGTCAGTGGTTCCACCAACATTAGCCAACATTTGACCGATGTTGGTAGCTGAAGAATGAGTGAAAGGGCTAAGAAGCCCATTCTCCATCTGCCAAGTGCACTTGTCATTGGTGAATGGTCAAATGACAGGGTTATTATGCATGAGTGTTGGTTAGGAGGTTAGGAAGGAGTGAGAATAGGTCTTAGGTGAGTCATAGGGTGAGAAATGGTCTAAGGGTGAGGTGTCCAAGGTGAGGTATCCACGGTGAGGTGTCTAGGATGATGTCATTAATTTGAAATAAGTAATTTATTTTAAATTAATAAAGTGTGGAGGTGACCAAGTGGGAGTAAGGGGTAGACAGAATTTAGGTGTCTACATTTGCCTCTTTTTGTCTTGTTCATTTCGTTATTCTAATGAACTGCAAGACAAAAATAGGAGTAAGTTGCCCTAGGTATGAGATGAGGTCATTTTTGTCATGTTGGTTATTTTGATGAACTGCAAGACAAAAATAAGAGTTGTTGCCCCAAGTATGGGATGAGGTATTCCCCCTCAAAGTGGGAGTCGAGGGAAGGTAACCTGATGTCGGGTGTCGATTTGATAGGCAGTGGATGGGTATGGTGAATTTTGAGTGTAAATGTTGCAAAAGATGAGATTGTGCATATACCACTTCATGTGATAGGTAGGTCAAATTATCATAGGCAAGGTCGAGGAGTGCTAAAATTAAAATAACCAATCCCCAGATTTTAGTCGTAGCTGATTGGGTTAAATGATCAAAGTTGTAGCTCCAATGGTCATCATGTTCCAAATATCCTGGGCTTAAGAAGTGCTCCTAGAAATCATGAAAATGTCACAAGTATTGGGGATCAACTTGGGCGTGATCCAATACTTGTGAGCGTCGTAATGTGAGGTGCGCATAATTTTGCTATTTATTTGTGAGGTAGCACAAATGCAATCAAAACAACCAAGGCAGAGTTGTCTCGAAAGTGGTCATGGTCTGAGGAGATAGTCATGATCTCCAAAGTGGTTGGTTGAGTCAGGTTGAGATATAAGTGATCTCAAGTATTGGTTTGTTGTTGTGGTTAGGAAGATGTGTGTGATCTCCAATGTGCCCCATGAGAAGTCAAAAATGACTTCTACAATGTCAGGGCTGGTTGTTTAGTCATGTCATGGTTTTGGACTAGGTTAAGTCATGGTTAAAGGTAATATGGTTGGTCCATTAAGTAGATGGATGAACGGATGGCCATTGTATTTAGGGAGACAAGCGGGCAAATGGCCGAGCTAACCTCAGAAGACTGAGTGCTGCCTACATTGCCCCTATTGTAAGGGCCTCAGGCCAATGTAGTTCTTGCCAAAAGGGAAGAAGAGTCAAAGAGGTCAATAATTGGTTTGGTCATGTTAATGGTTTAGCACTTCCCATATGTCTGATGGTACTTACTTGAAATGATGAGTGTATGATGATGTTACAGCCTTTTCCATATTATGTGATGGTGTATTCTGTAACATAGGTGATGTAGTTTTTCATCCCTAACAATTTTCCATATTCGTGATGGTGTATGCTAAAAATTAAATGAGTATATTCATGCTTCAACAAGTTTCCATATTGGTGATGGTGTATGCTTGACATAAATTGTGTTGGGTTGATAGTTTCTATGTGTATTGTTGTCCATAAAAACTAGTGTGAATGGGCTATGTCATGTTAGTGGTCTAAAAATGATTGGTTTGGTTTGGTTGGGTTTGATGATCTGGTTGTATGTGACCAAGGTATGTAAAAAATTGAAAGGCACATTCTTATTTCATTGACAAAGACCATGATGATGGCATAGATAAGGTTTTTGCAAACAAAAGCCCCATTCATGTATTACGTCATTTGATCATTGGTTTATGTTAGAGAATTATTCGAATCACTTGACGTTAAGTGAGCTCCAAATCCCTTGAGTTGTTGGGTTGATAGGTGTGATTATGTGATATGATAAGATGGGGTAAACCTTTTTGGAAAGAACAACTTTACCCCTTTTATAGGTGACCCTGAGAATGACTATAGGCAAGTCCATGACTTAATAGTTTTGTCAGTCAATTTTTTTTTAATGTATTTATGGCGGACTGATCAATGCGAGAAGTTCACTTGGGGATGTTGTTTGTTTTGTGGTCATGTTGTGCTATGTAAGCAGCAAAATTTGGTCATAGCCATCCTTCAAGGGAGTGGTCTATAGTTTGCTTTGTATGTTTGGAGTCTTATGATAGTTGTCCTTCAAGGGAGCAGTATATTAATTACAACAATTATGTAGTTGTCCTTCGAGGGAGCAGTATACATTTATAATTTATGACCTTTGAATAGGCATCCCAATTTTATGTTTTGTTTTTTACTGGACTTTTAGTCATGGAAAAGACTATAGAGGTTTAAGGGTCTCCCTTTTATTAGGACAAAGCATTCATGCTTTATAAAAGGGTTAATTAAATTGTTGTAAGGAAAAAGGGTTTAAAGGAATAGGAATGACGATGATGGGGGTTGCTCAAGGATGAGCTCAAGTTAAACGTCAAGTGAATGATTACTTGACTAATAGTAGAAAGGTCATAGATGTAAGGCATTAAAGGGCTCAAGTTTTGGTTAGCCTTCATGAGAAGACAGTTGATAAGTCCCTGATCCATGCTTGTGTAAGGTCTAAGTCAATTAGGAGCAAACTTACCCCGTTTGCTTTTTTCCAAATTGGTCACATATTGGTCTTTTATAGGGACGAGATCTCCGATTTTGAAATCTTGCTCTTTAGATTATTTTTGTGGGCATGGTTTGGTCAATGTTGGATGTGAAGTCAATTAGTAGGTTGTTGGCATTTTGTACAACATCAAACATAGTTGTTGCAGTCTTGGTTAAGAGTGGGCCAATAATAGCCCAGGTGGTGGATGCGCTTGGCAATCGAGTTACCGCTGAAATGATCCCCACAAATCCCATCATGGACTTGTTTGATGACATGGGAAGTCTCAGTGGTTATTAGGCATTGGATAAGGAGGCTATCTAGACCTTGTTTGTGGAGAAGTCCCCCTAACATGGTGTATCAATCAGTACATTTGATAAAATCTCATTGTGCATTGCTAGAGAGGTTGGGAGGTATGATAGAATATGTCAAGTAGTCCACAAGTCATTTATACTAAATGTCATGTGGACTAGAGAGGTTAGGAGGAATTTCCCCCAGAGATGGTGGTTGAGACATGTCCAAGATAGAAATATTGGGTTGTGTTGGTTGAGAGGTCTTGACGAATAATGGATATTTCAAAGGTGTAGAAGTCTGGTCTTTTCCTTTATTCTTCATGATTTGGGGCCTAGTGGCCACATGAACAGTGTTGATCTAAAATAAAGGAGTGGAAGGTGGTAAAGGGACCATAGTCTTGTATGGGGATCCTGATTTAGGTGAAGAGATTTGGGATGATGTCGGTGATGTTGATGATTTGTTAGAAAAGTGGTCAGCAGAAGCCTCAATGTGAGGGGTGTCCTTTTTCAAGTGCTGGCGAATGACAACCTTAAGGGCACAACAACACTCAGTATCATGCCCCGATGTGTGATGATACCAGCAAATTTGAGTGTCATCGAACCAAGATGGTTTTGGTCTAAGAAGTTGAAATGGTTTAATAGGCAGGAGAATAATGCTAGACGACTACAACAATTAGCATAACATCGAAGCATGGGATCCCCTTAATGGGTTTGTGCTTGTTGTTGTAGTTGGGGTTGACAACTTCTTTTTAGGAGTTTTTTGGGGAGTTTATCATGTCACCTTTTTCATGGGTGGTGTGGCCACACACGTAGATGACACTTTATTAATGAGAGGTGTTGGCTTAGGGAGCACTCCTATCAAGGTAGATGGATGTGGACCCAAAATAGAGGGCAATGATGAAGGTGGGAGAGGAGTTCTCTGATGTGGTTTAGTAGCCTTCTTTGGTTTAATGTGAGGACCACTATTGTGCAAGGTGAGGTTCAAGTCTACCTTCACTTGTGGGTAAGTGAGGTTTGATATAGGGTAAACGCTGAGAGATTTAATTTGTTTCGGCATAGTAGATGCCTGTGAGGTTTTGGATGAGGTTGCGTGTTTCTCTCTCGGTAGAGAAGGAATTGGAGATTTTGGCTCTTCAGTTGGATAGAGCATAGGAATGGTCATGGATTTTGTGTGTGGTCGAGGAGCGGGGAAAGTATGATCCCCCATTGATGATGAGAAGGATAAAGGCTAGACAGTTGGTGTTGTAATCATCAAGGCATCCTCCAATATGGGAGAGGTCAAAGTAGACTCTCCCACATGTAGAAGGGGGTTGGATGGAGGACTATTTTCCATCTGTGGAGGAAAAATAGGAGAGGAAGGCTCCTCTACCCATGGTGGACAAATAGGAGAAGAAGGCTCTTCTACTTGTGGTGAACAAATAGGAGAAGAAGGCTCTTCTACCTATGGTGGACAAATAGGTTGATTAACCTCTTCAGACTGTGGGAGAGGTTGGTTACAAACCATGTCGACCATGCGTATATTATGCTCTTGGAGGTCATCAACCATGGTCTAAATGTTATTCTGACTGGGAGGATGGTTAGGGAATGGTTGCCTAAAGATGTCAATGTTTTAGTTAGCCAGCACATTTGGGTTATCCAAAGCAAGATCCCCCTTATCTATCATGTCTTGAATAATGTTTTTAAAGGTTTTACAGTTGTTTGTGTCATGACCCTTGACACGATGATAGTTACAAAAGTCATTTTCCCTATACCAGGTAGGGATGGCTTTTGAGGGGTCAAATTAAGGTGGTTAGATTTGAGGGAGATTGAGGACCCCCTACTTGATGAGTTTATCCAACACAGAAGCATATGATTCTCTTATTCGAGTGTATTGACACTGTACGTATCGTTGTTGGAATTGTTTTGTGATGCTTTGTGATGTGGAGGGTTCAGAGTGGTTTGTTGTGGTAGATGATGATCTAACAACCACAGTGTTTGTCAATCCCTTGGACTTGGAGTTGGAAGAAGGTCTGGAAGAAAAAGGATCATTGGCTTTTATGTTAGTATTTTTACTATGCAATGTGACCTTGTCTTCTTCGACAGCATGGAGTTCAAGCTTTCAGGCCATGGTGAAAGCTTCATCAAATGTGTAGAATGTTTGAACCCATAAAGTGGATGAGATGTGTTTGGCACATGCTCTTGAAAAGAGCTCGATGAACTCAAGTTGAGGTAATGAAAAGGAGAGTTGGTTGATCAAACCTCTCCAACGGGCAATGAAATCAGCTATTGATTCATCATCAAATTGTTTAATAGAATATAGGTCTATGATGGAGACCTTTTTATTGATGCTAATTGAAAAGTGGTCAAGAAATAGTTGTGCTAGTTGAGTGAAATAAAAGAGAGAATGACTGGTAATAGAGCTATACCAGTCAAGGGCAGCCCCTAAAAGTGACATGGGGAACATGTGAAGTAATAACGCATCATCGTGCGCTATGAGGTAACAAGCGTGTCTAAACGCTCATAGATGTTGTTGTGGGTCCTCTTTACTTTGAAATCAAGTAAATTTGGGGAGTTCCCACTGGTTTGGATATGGTCGAATAGGGACCGAAGGATGGATGGATTCGTTGTAGATTTATTCGTATGAAAGAACTTTGCTTGAATCGGAAATGGATGTCTCAAGGTGAGACATCTTATCCATCAGCATCTTAATTAGATCTGTTGATGGATTGGTAGATGGGGTACCCCCTAGGTTGTAAGGTACCTGGAAGGTGTTAGGAGGGGCGTATGACGTACTTGGTTACATTTGTATAGGTGCAACATATTGGTAGTTCATCATAGGAATTGATGTTAAGGTCAAGGGAACTTATGCCGTGAAGTTGGAAGGCACAAGTTGACTAGATACCACCAAAGGTGGTTAAATGGAGGCATTGGTAAAAGGATAGGTAGTCACTCCCGCATTTATAGGTGCAAGAGTGTGTGGAGTCGAGATAATCAAGTTTTGATAAGGTGTAGAACTTGGTTGAATTGATTATGGTTGAGGGGGTATAGAAACCCCGATGGAGGTAGGTCCAAAAATAGAAAGAGATGCCAAATTTTGAACATTGGCCATGGTCGGGTTAATAGTTGAATTAGTGGCTTGAGTGGTCATAGGTTGGGTAGTGAACACTATTGATATCATTGCCACTTTAGTAAGAGGATTTGGCATCCCATAAATAGGAGTACCTAAAGGACCTCACGTTTGGTTTCTTGCGAGATAGTGTTGGAGAGCCTTGACGTTGTGGTCAAGGAATCTCTCAAAGTCCTGATCTCCTTTGAGACTAATAGGAGATTGATTGGTGGGGGTAGGTTGGATAGGAGTACGTTCAATATCTAAAGTATACTCCATTTGGTGACTTGATATGAAAGGTGAGGGTGGAAGTGGTTATTGCCTCACATGGTCAATAAGAGTTTTGGCCTGATTGTGTGTCAAAACCATTGAAGGCAAAAAGAGTCAGGTTCTAGAAACTGTGTTTCAGTTTTAGAAAACCAAAAGGTTGTGTTTGACAGCAAAAAGGTAAGGTTTTAAGCTTGCTATTTTGGAAGAATTTTGTTGATAGTAACCGATGTCAGTGGAAAAACCAATGTCGGTGGAGATATATTGCCAACCTCAGTTAAAAAATTGATGTCAATGAAGATAAGTTGCTGACGTCGGTGGAAAAATTGATGTCAGTGTCTGTAAATTTCCAAAAACTTAGAAAACTAAAAGTTTTTGGAAGAAAAAGAAAGTCTGAGTCATTTTTAGACCTCAAAATAATGCGTCCTTACCAGCTCAAAAAACTAGATAAAAATAGCAAAATTGGTGAAGGCAAGCAACCTCTAAACATTAAATTCCTATGAATAAATTCTAGAGTCGTGGTGGCTTATGCCTTAAAAGAATATGTTTGGGAGTTTGGCCTATAGAACGGGTCCTAAAGAGGCAGTCTAAGGTTGGTTTTGGGTTAGTTTTGGTGCTCAAAAGTCTATATTAGGTTTCGTATGTGGCCTAGTGCTAGGAGCTTGCTCCCCTCACTTCACGAGCCCAGAGCCAAGATGGGCCACTTAGCCAATATATACTTTGCCTAGAGTTTATACTCTGCCAGAGAATAGAGTGGGTCCTCCCCTTGGTTGTGAAGTCCAAGTAGGATCACCAGGAAGGGTAAGGTATCCACTAGGTGGTGAAATCCTAGTCGGGCTTTGTCTCAGGTATGTTTAGATGTTTGATTGTGTTTGTGGTCTGGATGTGTAACATATGTGCACTATGCTTTATTCATAATGTGTTTTTAATTACTAGATGAGAGGGCTAAATATGCATTCAAGAAGGAATGGAATGTAATAGTGTTTTTAACCCAAATTGAAATGTTTTGTTTGTTCAGATGCAAACAAGTGGAGAAAAGGTTAAGAGCATGAATTTTCACTACTCTAAGATGCAAAGAGAAAGTGACAAGAAGAAAAAGAAAGATGTTCTTTTTTAACTTGTGCTTATGGTGTCTTTTCGAAATAAAGAGATAGAAGAAGGATGCAAAAAGAGAGTTTTTCCCTAATGAAACTATATGAAAGTTTGCCTTTTAGAAGAAATGAACCCAAGGAAAACTCCAGGATCCCACTGGGCATGCCAGAATGTTTCTACTCATTTTCGCTTTTACATTCAAAAGAAATGAGAAACTAAAGGTAATGGTCAGGGGTTTATACGTACCTAGATTAAGCTGCGCACTGTATCCAAGCGATTGAAGGAGCTCCTCTTTGGCTATGGAGGAAGACACCTATAGAGATAGAGACTCAAACAAAGAAAATGTTAGAGACAGATATGGTGGACTGCCAAGTGAAGCTCGGTCCTAGAAGTGTAAAAACTTCCTTGAGGGATGACAGTCCACTTATTTGACAAAAGAGTGTTTAATAAAAGAAATGGTGAAATACTAAGAAAGAGAAATAAAGATAATGCATACCTATTTCTACCAGTTAGTCTTCCACAGTCACCGACATTGGTAGTCTTGCCAGGGTCAGTTGGTCAAATGTGCCATCATCGGTTAGTCTGCCGACATCGATAGGGGCAATGGTCCTTGGACGGGTCTGAGGGCTATGTCTATGGTCGATAGAAGGAGTCGGGTAGTTTGGAGGTCCATGCAAGGTTGCAAGGAGGTTAATAGAGTCTTAAGGTGGACAAAGGTAGATGTTATGTGTGAGATGAGGGTCAAGATAAGAAGAAGGCTTTTTAGCCTCTCTGAGAAGAAATCTGGGTTTGGTATCAACTGTACTTAGAAATAGCAAATTGACAGATTACCAATCCATTCTAAAGATACTGAAATGAAAGGCAGAAGAATACTTAGCTCTTGCTTGATGAAGAGCTAGAGGTGTTTGAATGCTTGTACCTATTGTGTCTTGATGCTGAAGACCTCATGCAATATTCTAATCTAATCTAGAGTCACTTACATAGAGTCTCTATGGCCAAGGGAGCATTGGTCGAAGTGTCAGTCGATGTCAAATTCCCAGATCAAACTGAGAGAGAGAGAGAGGTTAGATTGATTCATGAGTCCAAGAGCCTGTAACTCAACGTGAGAAGTCAGTTTATGTAACTGACATTGGTGGTTCCACCAGCGTCGACTGACATTTGACCAATGTTGACAATTGAAGAATGAGTAAAAGGGCTAAGAAACTCATTCTCCATCTGCTAAGTGCACTTGTCATTGGTGAATGATCAAATGATGGGGTTATTATGCACGAGTGTTGGTTAGGAGGTTAGGAAGGAGTGAGAATAGGTCTTAGGTGAGTCATAGGGTGAGAAATGGTCTAAGGGCGAGGTGTCCAAGGCGAGGTGTCCACAGTGAGGTGTCTAG
Organism: Torreya grandis; assembly: GCA_037957365.1. Taxonomy (NCBI): domain Eukaryota; kingdom Viridiplantae; phylum Streptophyta; class Pinopsida; order Cupressales; family Taxaceae; genus Torreya; species Torreya grandis. Next base: position 2,153,501 of record JARHVA010000648.1, read on the forward strand.
GATGATGTCATTAATTTAAAATAAGTAATTTATTTTAAATTAATAAAGTGTGGAGGTGACTAAGGGGGAGTAAGGGGTAGACACAATTTAGGTGTCTACATTTTCCCTTTTTTGTCTTGTTGGTTGTTATGATGAACTGGAAGACATAAATAGGAGTAAGTTGCCCCAGGTATGAGATGAGGTCATTTTTGTCCTATTGGTTGTTTTGATGAACTGCAAGACAAAAATAAGAGTTTTTTCCCCAAGTATGGGATGAGGTATTCCCCCTCAAAGTGGGAGTTGAGGGAAGGTAACCTCATCCCATACCTGGGGCAACAACTCTTATTTTTGTCTTGAAGTTCATCAAAACAACCAATAGGACAAAAATGACCTCATCTCATACCTGGGGCAGCTTACTCCCATTTTTGTCTTGTTGGTTGTTTTGATGAACTACAAGACAAAAATAAGAGTTGTTGCCCCAGGTATGGGATGAGATTTTCTATCAACTATATGTTTCTACTTGTTTTTATGCTTTTTACATTTAGAAGGAAGAAAGAAACTAAAGATAATGGTCAGGGGTTTGTATGTACCTAGATGAAGTTGCACACCATATCCAAGACATTGTAGGAGCTCCTCTTTGGCTATGGAGGAAGACACCTATAGAGAGAAAGAGACTCAAACAAAGAAAATGTTAGATAGATATATGGTGGACTGCCAAGCACATGCTCGGTCCCAGAAACATAAAAGCTACCTTAGGGGATGACAGTCCACTAGTTGATAAAAATAATGTCAGATAAAGAGAAATAATGAAAGACTTAAAGAAAGAGAAATAGATAATGCGTACCTGATTCTTGTTGTAAGTCTTCCACATCTACTGACACTGGTTAGTCTACCATCATTGGTTGGTCAATGTTGCCGACGTCGGTTAGGCTGTCGACGTCGGTAGGGGCAATGGGCCTTGGACAGGTCTCAAGGTATGTCTGTGGTTGAATAGAAGAGTCGAGATGTTTAAAAGGTCTGTGCAGGGTTGCAAGGAGATGAATAAGGTTTGAGAGGGGACAAAGGTGGATGACAGGTTTGTTAGAGAGGGTAAGGATAACAAGGAGGCTTTTCATCCTTTCCAGGGAAGAAGGTTGGGTCTGGTTACAACAGTACTCAGAAATAGCAAATTGACTGATTATCAATCCATTCTAAAGATACTGAAATGAATGGTAGAAGAATACTTAGCTCTTGCTTGATGAAGAACCAGAGGTGTTTGAATGCTTGTACCTATTATGGCTGATGTCAAGGTCCCTGTGCAATCTTCTGATCCAATGTCCAGAGTCACTTGTGCAGAGTCTGTGGCTAGGTGAGCATTAGTCAAAGTGTCATTGATTTCCTAGAGTCTGAGAGTCAGAGAGAGAGAGAGTCCAAGAGGAAGTCGATTGAAGCATCCAAGAGCCTATAACTCAACGTGAGAAGTCGGTTTATGTAACTGACATCAGCATTTCTACCGACGTCGGTCGACAGTTGACCGACGTCAGTGGGTGCAAAATGGGTAAAAGGGGTTATTTTTAGCCCTTCACCCATTCTTCATCTACCAAGTGTAGTTGTCATTGGTGAATAGTCAAATGACAGGGTTATTATGCATAAGTGTTGGTTAGGAGGTTAGGAAGGAGTGAGAATAGGTCTTAGGTGAGTCATAGGGTGAGAAATGGTCTAAGGGTGAGGTGTCCAAGGTGAGGTGTCCACGGTGAGGTGTTTAGGATGATGTCATTAATTTAAAATAAGTAATTTATTTTAAATTAATAAAGTGTGGAGGTGACCAAGGGGGAGTAAGGGGTAGACACAATTTAGGTGTCTACACTCCAAGGAACTAAGGTTAATGATTTAACACTTCTAATTTACAAATCTAGGTTTATCAATTTGGGGTGTAGGGGAAAATGTGTCAAATGCCTTTTCTAGATAGATCATCCCCTTCAAGATCATATTCTTTTGGTTATTGAAAAGTCCATCTTTGTTTAATTATCCCTTAGGATTGTCCCTATCTATTTCATCAATTATTTGGGATTTGAATACCCCAGTATTATTGATGAGTTCAATGATATGTTGGTCATCTTAAAAGACATTAAAATTCTACATGTTATTAGGGCAGAGGGACAAGGAATTAATTCAGTGGAAAACTCCTATAATTTGGTATTATCAAGGGGATTTAAACTCATAGTTGAGGATTATAATGAATTATCAACCTAGTTTTCTCCCTTAGGGATAGGGATGACATTGAATGCATCAAAAATTTTGATTATATCTGATAGTTTATGTTTATACTTCTTAATGTATGATAATTTGAAATGAAATTTAATCTTCACCTATTGACAACTATTTTAGAGTCACTGAATACTTTCAATTCTTTTACCTTATATTTTAATGTAAATTTTAACCCTAGAATCAATGCCTCATACTTTGTTAAGTTGTTAGTATATGGAAAATTTAATCTAAAAGTAGTTAAAATTTTGTTTCCTTTTAAATCAATAAATAATATCCTAACTCAAGATCCTTGTTTGGAGTGATCACCATTAATGTATAACAACCATAAACCTATAAATTTAAGATCATTGTGATCTTTTTTTCCTATAACAAGTTTTGTCTCCAAAGTGTAGACTATTAAATCTGAATCCACTAAGCTTATGCCCTCATTGATCATGTTATACTTAGTTATCATATGTTTCATCCTAGGTTCCCTATCAACTCTAATCTAATTGGATACACATCTCCAAGGCAACCACATGTGAGATAAATCAGTGTCCATGTACCCATTCAAAGATTTAGACCAATCTTAACTAAGTAACATTCCCTATGCTTCAGGGTTGTCTACAACTTGGATGTCTATGAATTACTAGATTATAGGCTCTGATTCTAATTACATGTGTATATTTAGTAATTCACCAACTAATCTAACTTCATACTTGTCTATTTGGACTATGACCTTGTCTAACTTGATGGAGACCAAGCCTAATTTATCGTAAATGCCTATAGGCATTATGTTTGTAAAAGATCATAAATCTACTAAGAAATTATGTAGGTTATTTTCAAATAACCTAATATTTTGGAGAAAGGGAAGACCCCAGTCTTAGATTTATGTATTGGCACATTGGTGTGATTAGTATTTTGCTTTGTTTGGGTTAGTTGAATTATATTTTTGGTGAGTGACTTTAGTATAATATCACACTACTCAGTAATTTGAGTAAGAAAATGAATAGTGATATTTTATTTAATTTTCTTCATATCTTATACTATATTGTATCCAATTTTGCCTTGAAACTATTGAGTCTCTATTTGGGATTTGAATTCATTTGGCTTGAGAGATAGAGGGTTATTCCTGGCATTGGGATCAACTAGGGTTCCATCATTATTTGGAGGAGTTGAAGTAGTGAGGGGGTGTTATAGTTATTAGTTCATCAAGGTATAGTTGATCCTCTAAAACTATTACAATGTGTGTATTTCACTGGTTCTCTCTTCTGGTTCATTATCTTCTTGGTTAGGGAATCTTAAGGTTTCTAATACCATACCAGTACTTGGAGTCCTATTAGCACTAGATGACTCAGGTTAGTTTTGGACCACCTCATATTCCTCCATCTCTCTTTATAATATGTCAAAGGTGTTATAAAACTTAATGAATTCTATTTCACCATGTTGGGTTGTGTTCTACACATGGCACCAATTTGGGAGAGCTATCTCACAAATTTTGATTTCTATAATTTTATTGGTAGAAGGCTCTAGATAATTATCTAGGTGATTATAGTTTTTATTTTATCTCTGATAAGATGAGCTCTTATTTTAATTCTTAATTTTAGAGCTACCCATTTTCCTTTGTAGACCAAGGAATTTGTTACTCAATAGTTGCACCATCCTTTAGATAGCAGAAGGCTTAATGTTGAAATATTAGGTAATGTGTTAGGTATGGGAGGCATCACCTAACCTTATGGTTTGAGTTATTTATCAACCTTAATAGCTTCAACATAGGCCAAAGGTAAGGTTATTTTTATAGGGTCTCATCTTAATAACATCGTAGTCCATGGGTACAAAGTGTAAACAAGGAATTCATAGAGTGGAGATTAATATAATGTTAGTCAAGAAAACCAAATCAAAACTAACACACTAAATAGTAACACCTCTAGATTAGACATTAGGGAGAGAATATGTAACAAGAATAAAATGAAAACATGACTAGAAAAAAAAATCATCCTTTTTACCTTACTTATAACTATAAAATGTCTTGTTGAATTGGCTTGCTTGGCTATGTGTTCAAGAAATCTTTGTCCGTGAAGCTCCACTACTCTACCTCTCCTTAGCACCTTGGTAATTTTGGTTGGTTTAGCTTGGATTATAAATTTTGCATGGTAACACTACTACAAAATCTTCTTAGAGGTGTCTGACATAATAAAATTACACTAAAAAAGATTAGAGATCATTAGGTAAGACCTTGTATTTATAGCCTCCAAAGTTAACTCTTACCCAGGTTGAGTTAGGTTAAAATTTAATCAAAGAATGAGTTCAAAATAATCCTAGGTGAGTTAAAGTTAACTTAGGTTAAGGAGTTTTTAATAATGATTTTTAATTAATAGGCATGGCTCAAAAATTAGATATTTCGTGAGAGCTTTAATAACTCATAAAGACAATGATGAATAATCTTGATATTTTGAATTTTTGAATTCCCATTTCTAGTTATTCATTAATTACAAATGGATAATATATCTAAGAATTTAATCTAGTTTAATTATTTGATTCACTTTGATTAGCATTTTAGCTCTTTTAAGAATTGTTCAAGTGCCCCACCTAATGGGTCCATAGGCCAAACTGCTAGTTGTTAGGTCACAAGGTGACTGGTGATGAATATGTGAGAGGTCATTATTGTGTATAGGATAATACCCTAAATAAGTATGACTCAACATGATTTTGAGCATTAATTAATGGTTTGTGGATAAAATTAGGATGTTCAGTGTTTTATATGCTTAATTTGAAATCTTTGGTAGAAATCAGCTTGAAATCTAGTTAGAAGCTAGATGTGGCTAGAATAGGGTGTCTACACTTTGCCCCTATTTGGTAAGGTGTTACAAGCTATAGGCATAGTAACTTATTCTCAAATAATGAAAAGGTCTATAATGCCTAATGTCCCAACAAGTGATGGATGAGCCATGGATTTTCCCTTGATAGAGTGATTGGTAAAGAAGGTTAGAGATCAGTCCCTCAAAAGAATGAAAATGAGGGGACTAAAAGGGTAAACGGGGTGGAAAATACTAATTTTCTCAAAGGAATTTATAATTATTTGCATAGTGAGATGCCCCAATTGGGTAGATAAAAAGGATGATTTTCCCAAAGGTAATAATAATCATCGACACAATGAAAACATACCCTTGTAGGGAAGGAGAATGATAATGATTTTCCAAAGGTAGTTATAATCATTAGTAAAATGAAAACATGCCCCAATTGGGTGGATAGAGGTAATGATTTGTCCAAAGGCAGTTATTATCATTAGCACAATGAAAACATGCCCTAGTTGGGTGGATAGAGATAAGGATTTTTCTAAAGGTGGTTATAATAATTAGTATAATGAAAATATACCCTAGTAGGGAAATAGAATGTTAATGATTTACCCAAAGGTGGTTATAATCATCATCACAAAGAAAATATACCCTAGTAGGTCAAAAGATTGATAATGATTTTCCCAAAGGCATTTATAATCATTAACATCCAGATAGGTTGAAACATAATTATTTACTTAAAGGTGATTATAATAATTAGCACTATGGTTTGGAATAATATGGCAAATTGGAAAATGGGGCTTATGAACTGAGTCCATACTCACAGAGTAAGAGTAATTTGATATAGAGGAGAAATATTAATCTGGGAAACCTGCTAGTATGGAGATGTACATCCTAAATAACAAGGATTAAAATCCATTTGTGATTTAATAACTCTATATTTGAGTAATATTTGGATAGATTGGGAATTTTTCAAGTGACTAAGGAGAAGTATTGCGGCATCATTTCTTATATGATGCCCTGAGCTTATTTTTTCTATAACACATGATGGTATGTAAAATGATAAAAAAAAACACCATGATAACCTAATTGTAGTATGCATAAGGATTAACACACAATCTAATAGATAATCAAAAATAATGCACCAATGATAAAAACTATGATGATAATGTTAACATATGAATATGGAGGGACTTAAGTATAATTCACAAGGAATCACCCAATGAACGCATGTATACTAAGTCAAGGCATAATAATGAAAGAAAATAAATAGGAAAATAAGAAAATAAATAGAAATACAAAACACCAATAAATAAAAAATCATAACAAAATACCAAGAAACATAAAATAAAGACACAAAAAAAAAACCAAGTATAACAAAATAAAATAATGAGAATAAAATAAAACAAACACAAACAATGGTTAACCACAATGTTAGTGTAAATAGAAAACAAATTATTTATGCATGTGTAACATAGGTGTTACTCTTGGCAATAGGGTGACCCCTAAGCTAGATAGTAACAACATAGGTATAACAATTCAATGATAATTGGCACAAGGTTTCCTATAGGTTATATGTAAACAATAACACATAAGATGACAACAAACATTTCCCCTAGGCTATATGAGACAACAAAATAAACAAAAAAAATGGGAGAATAGAAGAAAAGGAAGGGATAGCTGAGATGACTCTAGATGCACAAGGAAAGTGGATGTTACCTACATAGTTCCATAGATGTAAGATCTAACATGAAATTTAGGTCAAATTTAGTTCTCCCAAGATATGGGATAGAATAAAATAAATGATAAGAAAATGTAATTGATGTGTAGAGTAAAATGGTAATGGTCTCACAAAATGGTGAGAGAATAAGAAATGTTTGCTTTTAAAATGATGAGAGCATAAGGCAAAGGCCAATAAGGATGGTGAAACTAAATGAAAAGTGGTTACTTATGAAATAACAAGGAGTCACAAAATCCTTAAGGTAAAGAAGTGGTTTGAAAAAGAAGGAAGGTGTGGCTAAGATACCCCATGTCTCCAAGTGATGCTTACATAGTCTATGTGAACCTCATGCCAATGTAGTTTTCCCATAAATGGGAGGATAAATATGAAGATGTCCCATCCCAAAAATTTTGATGACTTTATATCTCACATGGAAATTCTAAGCCAATTTTCATGATTATGTGATTTGTAGGATTTTCTAGGGATTTTACCAATGTTTTTGGAATTTTTTAAGCACCTCAACTTGGTTGATAATGAAGAGATAATAAATAGGCCAACTCTCAAAATGATGAGATCCTAGCTTAGGTTTTACATAAAATATCAAAGTGTTGGAAAAGGGGTGACTGAGCTGACTTCAATGTGAATCAAGCAATACCTACATAATCCCATTAAGACCTCAAGTCACTGTATTTTTACCTTTATAATGGATGAATTTGACTAGGTAGCATCAATTTCATGAATTAGGTAAATGGCATAGTATATCATAAGAATGGAAAGGTAATATGGGAAGGCATGGTAAATGTCTTCCTAATTTGCCCATAGGTGGTTATAATTAGTAAATAATGGCATAGGTCAAAGATACTAATTTTCCTAAAGGTAGTTATAATTAGTAACACCAAAAATGAAATAGAATGCATCAATAATGAAGAATGAAATTATCAAACCAATTTAATACTAGTCCAAGATACTACCTCTATTGAGAATATTGAATCAACTTCTGATACTTGATCTGAATCCTATTTTTAAAAGTGCTCAAAAAACCAATGGAGCAAAACCAATGTCAAAAGGGTGGGGTAGGGAGCGTAAAAAAAACTTTGGTCAATAAGAAAGGTATGGTATAATGGTATATGGTATGGTATAAATAAGATCATATTATGGTACAATACAAGCATGCCTCATAGATAATGCTTTAGGTCTCTCAAGGGAAATAACATTTGAGGTGTATGATGCTCATTGGCTCATCAAGTTCATCTCTATCTAGTGTAGCAATCCTTTATGCTCTAAAGCCATAATTTTCAATAATAACATATGGGCCTATCTAATTGGGTTTGAAATTTCCTTTATTATTCTTCTCAGTTATGGTGTTCTTTTGGTTTTATTTGAGAAAAAGATCCCCAAGCTCAAACTCTTTATGTTTGCCCCATCAATTATATTGGCCACATAGTCTATTTTGGTATGGTTAAAGGTTGTTGACAGTGATCATGAATTTTTCATCAAGTAACTCTAAATATTAGAGGTGATCTAATATGTAATATTCATCATCTAGGATGTGTTTCAATGAGATACATAAATAAGGTAACTCGACCTCGATGGGAAGAATGGCCTCAGTGCCATAGACTAGGGAATATGGAGTGGCTCTAGTTGGATTATGATAATTAGTGAGATATTCCCAAAGGGCACAAAATATTTGGAGGTGTAAATTATCTCTAGCATCATTGACCATGTTTTTAATGATGTTTATAATGATTTTATTAGATGCCTCTTCTTGACCATTATCTTGTGGATAATATGTGGTATAAAAATGTTAAGTGATGTTGTATTTGACATAGAGTGCTTTGACATCCTTATTCTTAAGAGATATACCATTATCAAATATAATGTTGGATGAGATACCATAGTGACCTATGAGATTTTTGAATATGAACTTGTAAATTTGTTTTCCAGTCATGTAAGTCAGGGGTATAGATACAACCCACTTAGTGAAACATTTAGTAGTGGTAAAGATGTGCTTATGGCCATCATATGAGGTAGGGTTAATATTTCCAATGAGTTTGAGTCATCATGCTATAAAAAATCATGGTGTAAGAATTATTTTGAGTGTTTTGGCTAGGGCATTAATCATATTAGCATGATTTTGACATTTGTCACACCTTTTGACATAAACAGCTTCATTTGCTTCTATAACTGGCCAATAGCAATTGGTACATAGGATCATTTTGGTTAGGAATGCTCCACTAGTGTGGGCTCTACATATTCCTTTATGAACTTCTCATAACACTAATGTTGCTTCTACCATATTTAAACAATGAAGTAGAGTTCAATCAAATATGTGGTGGTAAAGGGTTAGGCCAAACAAGGTATAGCGAGAGGCTTGATGTTGAAAGGCCTTTAGTTATTTATGTGTTAGGTCAGGTGGCATGATGTGATCATGAAGGTAATTATAAATGTTTGAGTAATAAATAGAGTTGGGACTAACAATATCATAGATCATTATGATGGTTGAAGATTCATGAGTAGGCATAAGAAGGTTTTCAACAAAGAATTGATATTATTTTACCTTATCACTATGATAGATCAAAACACCAATGGTGGCCATGGCATTTGTTATCTTATTATTAGCTTGAGGTATGTGTTCAAACTATATGTCAGTGATCTATTGTTTAAGAACATTGACCATGGCCTTGTATGACACTAGCTTGTCATCTTTGGTTTAAGAGTGGTATGTAACCTAATTGATGATTAACTAAGAGTCACCATAAATTGTTAGATGTTGAATAATCCATTGTACTTCTTGGTTAAGCCTTGCAATAAGTGCTTCATATTTATCAATGTTATTAGTACAAGGAAATTTGATACAAAATGATTTACGGATAAGATCCCCTTGTGGTGTAATAAATAATATCCTTACCCCTGATCTATGCAATGTGAATGATCCATCAAAATATAGCTTCCAGTACTGTTCCTTAGGGGTTATTTTAATGATGGTTATGATGGACTCATCTAGGAACTAAAAAGTGAGTGGTTCAAAATCTACAAGGGGAGTTTCATGAAGTTTATCTACAAGTACTTATCCATATATGGCCTTTTGGTTAACATACTTGATCTCAAACTTGATAATAATCATGATCCATTTAGCCATGCATCCTTATAAAGTCTTGGATAGTAGATACTTGAGCGAATCTACCTTGGAAATAACTATGGTATTATTTTTATTGTAGGTAAAAGTGGGTTTTATATGGACCCTACCTATACAAAATTTCCACCTTAGTAGATAGTAACATAAACCAAAATATCAAGGAATAACATACAATTTCACTAGACAGTCACAACAAAGATACAACACAAAGATCGCTAATTCACATCTTCCATTACAAAATAAAGAGATTTAGCTACAAATTTTTTCCATTCCATGTAATCTATAGTATATTCCCATGTCATTATTTTAAAGTTATTCTCTAAACTGCTTACCAATTTATCCTTTTCAGATGAAGTAGCCACTCCTTTAAGCTTTTTCCTAGGACTAGGATTAATCTCACTTGTGTTGGCATTGTTAAAAAACATAGATAAACCTTCCATGCTCTGCATTACGTTATTCACTATTTATTTATTAAAGCTAATAAAAATATTAAGTTTATCTTTGAGTTCTCTATTCTCTTATTCTAACCTATTAATTATGTCAGTTATAATCTCAATCTGAGAAGCCATTTCCACTTCCCTTTCTCGAGTGCAATATAATCCATCTTCTTATTTAAGTTGTTAACCTCCTATTTCAATCTTGAATGGTCCTTAATGAACTAGCATATAAATACCTTATGAATATTAACCTCATCCTCCATAATCTATAGTTTATTTTGATTTTTATCAATATCTTTAACATAACTCAAATCAAAGTCTACATGTATATGAGAATGCAGATTCCTAGTTTATTCTTCGACATGGTCATTCTTCCCTTTACTACTTGTAGAATTTGAATTAACTTCTTTCATGCTTCAAGTTATGTAAGTTTTAATTCATATATTTTTTCCTCAACATGAAGTTGGTCCCCCTCATTCTGAGTATTTTTTGGACACCATTAACCTTGTCCATCTCTTCAAGATCAATCATGGCCTCTGATTCCTATAACATCTAATTACTAAAAGACCCTTATTTATTATGTTTTAACCTTCCATTATCTTCATTATTCTTTGTTTTATGTTTGACACTACTCCTTGTCATCTTTTTTGGAGGTATAGAGGGTAAGCATTGATCTTAAAACTTTTCATTTTAGCAATCAAGTACTGTAAAATAGGGTTTTGTGATTGGAAAAACTTATATATAAGGAAAATTACAACATGGTGTAACAGTTCTAATTTCTTACCATTTTGGACTTCCTTAACTGAATGTTCCAAGGAAAGAAAGATATAAAATGGAATACTCATAAGAATATTATGCCTCATATAATTCAGAAAAGGGATATGGTAATAATGAACCACTTTATATTTATCATCTAGAGTTGCATATTTGATTATTTGCTCTACCACATCATCAAATGGAATAGGAAAGTCTTCTCTTTTAAATCCACCTTGGAACACCGTAAGCTTTGCATCCACAACAAGAAATTTTTCCTTTCATTTCTTGACATTTGTAGTGAATTTAATGTATCTCTTTCTTCTATTTGAAGTCTAGTAACCCTAGAAATTGATTCCTCTATGATTTTAATAGAGATGTTCCTAGTTTTGACCACTCAATCTACCTAATTCTTTACAAATTATTGGGAAAAATACATATTTTATCCACATTTATGATCTATAAAAAATTTTAACCCCCCTTTATGCAAAAATGTTAATACTTCTAACTTCTTTCTAATGTGATCCACATTCATTGGTTCCATACAGTTCAAATCTCCTCCCATGGCCGAATACATGTTCACTACCTTACCAAAATCCACACTTGAAATACTTCCAAACTTAATGAGTTCACTATTAACAATATCCTTTACATAATTACATATTTGGCTTACCATATAATGATGACCAAAAGAATACCATTTGAGGATATGATTATGAATGTCATAATAATATAGGATAATTAAAACACACATTTCAAAGCTTATTATTACATGCCAATGCTTATCTAAGATATGACCCATACATACATGGATTTATTTTGTCTTTACTGATAATATCATTTATATGATTGGGATAAATCTCCAATTTATGCCAAACTTTGAATTCCTTTGTTTTAACCCCTCTATTAGCAAATGAATCAACAAGAATATTTCCCTCTCTATACGTATGCTAGAAGATGACTTTTTTAAACCCTTTGCTTATATGGATAATTTCATCTTTTGTATGTAATATAGAACATGCCACCAATTCTTCTTATCAATTCCGTTAATAATATTAAGATAATCTCCCTTAATACAAATGAATTTACAACCCAACTCAATATCCACTTGTGCACCCCATAAGGTTGTTAAATCTTCAGAGAAATGATTAGATTGAAAACCCATGATTCCTTCATAATCATAAATAATATCCCCATGATGGTCCTAAATAACCCCTCTACCTCTTAAAATCCCAAGAATTCCTTTAGAGGACCCATCAAAATTGAGTTTTACCCATCCTAGTTGAGGAACCAACCATCTTATCAATTTTCTCAAGGCTATGTTAGGGTCGACCAAAGGAAAATTATCAAGGTTAATCTTCCATTCTTTAGAAATGATTTCATAAAATGTCAATAAAGGATACCTTTTCCCCATCTTCTATGTTTGTGATTTTCATATAAGAGGGAAAATATTTTTTTAGATACTCTGATGAATGAGCTATGATTGTTCCTAAAGATTATGTTTTTATGTTCCTTACAAATTCCCCATTAAATGAGGGAAATCCAAATTCCAAATATCCTTGAGTTCTTGGTTAATAAAGGGACAATACCAAGCTTGCCAATCCTCCACTAGAGATGAAGGAAGGACTCAAAAAACTTTGAATCTTTGAAGCAGAGAACCCCAAATATGGAATGTAAATTTATAATCAAGGAAGATATGATTAATAGATTCTAAAGCATTCTCACATAGAACACACATATTTACCACATGATGACCTCTTTTACTTAGATTATCCAATGTAATAATTCTATTTTGGACACTCAACCAGTGAAAGATATTGATTTTTTAGAATTATATTTTTATTCCAAATATTTCCCAAAGGATTTCTCATATCTATCAAATTTTGAAGCTTCATATATCCATAATTAACTTGATATTTTCCATCTGATGAATCAATCTAAATTAATTTATCCTCCCTCTGTATATTTATAATATAATTACACTTGAGAATAAAATTAAGATTAAAAATAATAGTTTTTGAAGAAGAATCAACATTATCAAGGGTTAAATGTTTCCACCTTTTTCTACCAGTTCAAACATGTATATAATCAGTCACCATTTCCCTAAATTCTAAAGAGATTGCAAGAGAAAAATGATGCCAAAAAAAAGATTCTATAGATAATGGTTTAGAATCCAAAAATACTTCTAAAATCTAATGTTATGACCATTACCTAGCTTCCACTTATAGCCCTTGAGTAAAGTATCCCTATTTTTGGAAAAGAAATTCTAGGTTGTAGACCCTTTGATAAGAATAGGTTCAAAAAGGAAGGATAAAGTAGAATTGTAACCAAGATATTTGGCACAAAAAATGCTATCCCAAGGAGAAGGTTCTTTGATAAGTTTCCAACAAAGCTTAGAAACTAATGCCTTGTTCATAGAGGAAATATTTCTAATACCCAACCCTTCACAGGATTTCATAAGGCATATTTTGTCCCATGCAACTAGAGGGAATTTATGAATGTCTTCCACACCCATCCAAATGAATATATTTTGAATTTTATCATTTTTTTCCTATATGCCTTTAGGCATTTTAAACAAGGACATAATATACACAGGGAGGCTTTGTAAAACACTTTTTATGAGCAACACTTTACCTACCTGAGAAAGAAAATCCTCTTTCCATCTCAAAAGCTTCCTTTGAAACCTTTCAATTAGAGAGTACCAAAATTCATATTTCATATTCCCCTTAAAAATAGGCATACCTAAATATATTGAGTAAAGTTTCCTGATCTGACAATTTAGAATATGAGTAATCTTTCTTTGATAGGGAACCATTGTATTGATAAATAATAAATCACTTTTAGAGTAGTTTATTAATTATTTTGAGATAACTACATAACTATCCAAAATTAACTTAATTTATTGAGCCTCCCTTACTAAATCCAAAGGCAAAATAATCATGTCATCAACAAATTGTTGGTGAAGAGAAGGAATAACCCTTAAGGATAGTTTGAAACCCTTCAAACTACCTTGTTTAACCACATTCAGAAGGTTTCTAATTAAAGAATATACCATTATAATGAATAAGAATGGAGACAAAATATCCCCCTATCTAAATCCTCACTCACTTCCAAAAAATCTTGTTGGGAATCCATTAATAATAATAGAAAACAATGTCATTTAAATGTAGTTATATATCAACCTTATAATATGGTTATGGAGACCAAATTTCTTTAGTACAAAATCTAAGAAACCCCAGTCCACGTTTTCATAAGCTTTGGCCGTATCAATTTTAAAAACCATAACAACTTGTTTACTTTCTACCATGGAATGAACCTTTTCATGAACAACAATTACACCATCCTAGATTTATCTTCCTAAAACATATCAACCTTGATTAGAAGAAATTATTTTATTTTAACATGGCTTAATCTTCAAAGCCAATTTTTTTGTAAATATTTTATAAACTAAATCACACATGTTGATTGGCCTAAAATCCTTGAAAAAAGATGCCCCTAACTTCTCAGTAATAAGAGAAATAAAATTATTATTAAGTTCTTTGAAAATTTTGTTGGAGGAAAAAAATCATCCATTGTTGCCCATAAATCTTGCTTAATAATATCCCAGTATTGTTGATAGAAAGCCATAGGAAAGCCATCTAGACTTGATGCTTTATCTTTGTTTATTGAGAATACAACTATCTTTATTTCTTCTTCTATTACATATCTCAATAAAATAACATTATCCTCATCAATAATAAGAGTTGGGGCATGATGAATAAAATTAGTGGTCATTCTTTAATAGGCATTGAGTTGGGAGCAAAAAGATATTTGAAAAAAATCATTGATTTCTCTTTATTTATAACTGAATCTTCATGAAAAGATCCATCCTCATCAAAAAAAAAATTAATTATTTTATGACTTCTATTTTTTAGAGTGGTCAAATGAAAAAAAAGTATTTTGATCTCCCTCATTTAAACAAGTAGCCCTTAATTTTTGTCTCTAGAGAGTTTCCTCTTAATTCAATATTAAATTATAATCTGACTCTAGTGTATGCTCCTACTAAATCAAATGATCACTAAGACCTTGGGAAATAATATAATCTTCCAGAGAAGTCATCTCTAATTTAATATGATCTTTTTGGTGGAAGATATTTCCATAAACCTCATGATTATAAACATGGATTTTTATTTTGACACTTTTTTATTTTTGAGCAAACTTAAACATATTTGTACCAGAGACTTGCACATGCCACCATTCATTTATTCTTTCCATAAATTCTAGGTGAGAAACCCATATATGATCAAATTTAAAAGGAGACTTAAGAGTTTTGAAACTGGTAATAATATTAAGCACAACAGTTTATGAACTGATCCAATCCTAGGGAGAGGATAAATAGAAGTCCTAAATGCTAAACCAATAAGGGGAAATAAGAGACTTATCCAATATTATCTAAATAAAATTATTACCAATTCTTTTATTAGACCAAGTAAAAAGATAACCTCTTAGTTCAATATCAAACAACCTATTTATAGTAATGAACTTAGCCAAATCCTCCTTACTATCTGATAAATATTGGACACCTCTTTTCTTTTCTCCAACACAAACTGGGGTGTTGAAATCACCCATAAGAATCCTTTTAAAATATTTACAAGTATTTTTTAAAGACACCAGTTCTAACCATAATCTTCTCCTACCCATAATCATGTTAGGAGCATATATATTTAAAAGAATTTAGGAGAATTCTTTTGAAAGATCAGCAAATAAAACACTAGATGGTTTCTATTTTCAAAAAGGATTTAACCTTTAACTATTTTATCATCCCAAAAGTTATAAATACCTCCTAATGCTCCCTCTAATCCAACACTAACCAACAAACCTTCCTTCTAAAGCTAATGTTTTGTTGCTTGTAAAGCATTACTAGCCATTTTCATTTCCAAAATAATAAGAATAGTTGGTTGATTTGTAACCCTTATATCTTTGAAAACTCTATGTTTTATAGAATGGTTTAGGCCCATAATATTCTAGGATATGACCTTCATTTATCATATTTATCCCACTACCTAACAAATTCTTTTTATTATTTGAGTTTAAGAATATATTGATAATCAATGGCTATCTCATTCTCAATTTTATTCTTCTTTATTTCAGCTAAATAATATCTTCCTTTTTTATTACATATACCTATATCTACCTACTTCTTATACTCATCTAAAATAATCTCCTTCTCCTCTCTAGCGTAATCCAATTTAAAACTAGGTGATGTACAAGCTAATGATATCTTAATAGAAAACTCCTTTTTATCCAATTATTCATTCAACCTCAAGTTGTCATAAGCTGAGTCAAAAAGATATTCCTTTACTGGTGTAAAACTTGTCAAGGAAACATCTTCAACTTCACCTTCCTCAAAATTTTCTAAACATTGGAAAAGGTTGCAAACCACTGGAGAATCAAAATGAGTAGAAACATTTTCAGTATTTTAAAACTTTGTAATATCCTTATCTGAGTCATTGGCTTTGCATTTCCTCTGTTATAGACATTTACTTGATATAAGAGTATGTTCTATTCCTTGAACCACTTCTTTATAAGTTTCTTGTACCATCTTATTATCCTCTAAAGATTTGACCACATCTCTTGGAAGTATTTTTGTTGTAACTGGTGCATTACCTGATGTAGAAGCATCATGTATCCCCATAGATCTTGGAATGTTTTCCTTCAGAGGAAAGAGTACCTAAGAGGTAAAATGAGGCTTCAATGTAACCTCATATAAACTAATATTTTATTTCCTCATCCATGTATTTTGATCCTTTTTAAAAATAAAGGTATTACCCTTTTTTTATAAAGGAGGGGAAATTTATAGTCATATGTTTCCTAAATCCTTCACATTTGAGTAATGAGTATTCATATTAAAAATTTTGAATCATTTCTCCACTTGAGGAATTAAGAATAAAAAATGGGGAAATTCTTGATCCATTCTTGCATTCACATAGAAATGGTCATGCATTATGTAGGTTCTTGATTTTTAGTAGAATCAAAGTCAATAAGATTGCCAAATGTTTTCATTATACTGATAAACAAATATTCTTCCCAATATTCAAGAGGAAGCCCACAAATCCTTGCCTAAATGGTAATCTTATGGATATCTTATTATTTAGGATCAAAGCCTACTTTCCAATTTTTTTAAATTCCAGAACTACCCATTAACCAAGGCCCCTACTAATATATGTGCACTATCTTCATCAGTGGTACATTTGATTAGGAAAAAAGCATTGCTAAGATAAGAGATATCCAAATATCCTCTTAGCTTCCAATGGATCCTTGCCCAAGCCTTGAAATTCTCAATATTAGTATGTAATTCTAAAAATTTACCCATCATATAAGAAGACCACCATAAGGATGCCTTTTTTTCAAATCATCTGGCACAATAATATGAAAACCTCTTACATCTTTTGAAATGGGCATATTTGTACCTATAAAAACCTCCTTGTATTCTCTAATCTTTCCCTTTATCTTATCAACCTACGAAATTATATTGGGGCTCACTAAATGGTTAGAAAAGGTTGAAGGTGCTAGTTTATTCCCCAACTAATAATCTTTAATAAAAATTGGAGCATGATGAAGGTATTTTAGCAAGATCAACTTCAATACCTTGATAAGAGATGATGAAGCCTAATAATTTTCTTGAAGTGATACCAAAGATGCACTTCTTGGTATTGAGTATAATTTTTTACTCATTAATTCTTTAAAATATCCTTCATATCATGTTTGCATGATTGGCACAGGTTTTTGATATATCCCATATGTCATCGACATAGTATTCAACAATGTCATGCATCTTATCATGAAATATGATGGTCATGGTCTTTAGTATGTGGCCCCAGCATTCTTGAGACCAAATGACATAACTTGATAATAAAACATTCCCCAAGGAGTGGTCAATGTTATCTTATGTTGGTCTTATGGCGTGATCCTAATCTTATTATACCTTAAAAATCTATCCATAAGTGAAAGCATTTAATATCCTGCTATGGAGTCAACTATCATATCGATATTTGGTAAAAAAAGTAGCCTTTAGGGAAGGCCTTTTTTATATCTTTGAAATCAGTTCAAATTTTGATTCCTTTTAGATTATTATTAATAGGCACAACATTTTAGATCTAATTTGAATAGTCAATCAGTCAGATGCATCTCACTTCTAAGAGTTTTCCCAACTCTTTCTTCACTAGTATAACAATACAAGGATGCATCCTTCAGAATTTATGCTTTACAAGTTTGGCATTAGGATGTACAATACGGTGATGTACAACCAAGGTGGGGTCAAAACTTAGAATTTCTAAATAGTCCCATGAAAAAATGTCAAAAAATTCCCTCAAAATGGTTGCAAATATTTCATGTTCCTCCTTAGTGAGGTACATGCCTAATTTGATCCACTTTGAGTCATCTGGAGTCTTAATGTTGACTTTCATAGTATCTTCAACTAAGAGAGCCAATCCATTTTTTATAATGGTTGGTAATGATGTGAATTAGTTTACAACTACAAAATTATCTAGTTGGACTAATTCTTCTAGCTCTCCTAAATAAGATGAATCCAAATTTCCTAATGGCAATTATGGCCATGTCATAAATCCTATAGGAAGTTCTTGGGCATTTTGATCAAAGGCATGTTGTTTTGTTGAATTGAACTCAAACCTAAAATCAAGTTCATCATTGGTGGAATCTTGATCTTCATTCAAGGAAAGGTGAACACCCCCATCTAATGGCACCTAAAATAGGTTTTCACCAAAAGGATGACCTATTTCTTTACTTTTACCCTGGTTCAAAAGTGCCTCAAAGAGGTTTTCACTTTAGGACCTCAATGTTTTATTTTTTTTATTTGGCTAATGGTATTCACCCATTCTCAAAAATAGGTTTCAAGATCTAGTTTGATACATAACCCTTATTTGTGATCTCCCAATAGAACATTGTGTCTTAGGCCTAGAAAATTACAAAAGGTCTCATAATTCTCAAAATTGTCTACAAGCACTATGAATTCTTATTGGTCTTAAGATATAAGTTGAGGGTGATATAAAATAAGTGGGTTATGTTAGATAACTAGGGTAATGATAAAAATGGTATGCATTTAAAAGAGGTTAGTATTGGCAAGGTCTTCATAAATGTTATGACTATAATCTACTTTGTTGTTGGCATCATCATTACTATAAATTAGCATTTGAACATGAATAAGATATGTGGGGTCACCCCTAGGTTGTTTAAATTTGAGACCATAAGTTATTTTGTACTGAGTTATAGAAATTGGCTCTAGAGTTCCTTATTAATTTGGCCCTAGGAATCTACCCTCATAGGGTCAATTCTCTATGATCCTATTAGGGATACGATATTTTGGATTATGGTATAAATCAACCAAATTTATAAATCAACCAAATTATCATTATGCAACCAAGATTCATCATTGGTAAGTGGGTCCCATTCTTGGTTAGTGGTCAGTGTGAAAATAACTAGAGTTAGATTATGAAGTTTTCCTTTTCCTTTTCATTACCATTCCATGCAAGGTGGCCTAGCTTTAGCTCTTCTATATGATTTAGGGTTTTGTGGAAGTTTAAAAATATGGAATGTGTCAAGGGTCAAATACTCTCTTAGACCATTGAATGAGATGGAAAAATTATTAGAAATTTATAGAGAATGAGTATGTGAGGATGATTCAAGACTATATGGTTATATGCAATTGGCCTCTAGCAATTTGACAAGTATCTATTTATCTTTGTCCTTTTTAAGAACTAGATCTAGGCCAAAATTCTAGTTTTAACTTTTGTACTCAGCCTCCAAATGTTTGAAATGTTTATATGGATATAAATCTCCATTGATAGTGACCTCTATGCCTAAGTGAAAGAATTTGAGACACTAGTGCAATGTCAAAGGATTACATGAATTTCATGTATCCAAGGTCTACCCAAAATCAAATTGTATGATAAATATATATCCAACACATGGAAAAGTCTATCATGGGTCAAGGGCCCAATAATAACTAGCAAGCTTATGGTGCCTTGTGATTCTCATTTTTCATTATCATAGTCTTTGATAATAATTATTTTTAGCTATAGATCAGTCATTGTATATAGGATATGCTTGATGAACTTCAAAGACATAATATTTGAGCCTGGTCCATTATCTATAAGGACACATTTGACTTTGTGCCATGTGATGACAACTTTAATATACATGGGATCATTATAGAGGGGGCCAAGGGATGACACATCACTTTAGTCAAATGTCAATTGTTGGCTTGGGGCTAGATTTCTAATCAAACATTGGAATTTTATTGGGGTTATGTCATTTGAAACTTGGGATTTGCCTAATAACTTTGTTAGGATATTCTTGTGGATAGTAGACATATGAAACAAATTCAAAATAGAGATTTATATGGGCATATTTTAAAGTTGTTCCATAATGTCTTATGGTTTTTCCTTAATAGTAGTATATGGATTGTTACTAGCTAGCACAATGTGTTAGATTGGTTTATTAGGAGGAGGTTGTGGGTCTAGATTAGTAATATTAGAATGTCAAGTTATGATTGTATAATAAATATTAAGTATAAGACTAATGTAACTTGATGATGATGGATATGGGCTAGATAGGATAAGTTTTGATTGCTAGTACACTTGGTTGTGGTCATGGGGTAATGATGAGTTATTAGTATAAGGTATTAAAATAGTAATCCCTAGTTGTTGTTACACTTGGTTGTGGTCCTAGGTCAAGGAAGGATTACTGGTATATGTGGGTTGATTGGTATTGTTTGGTAATGGTCCTAGTCTATTGGCACCTGGTTTAGGATTAATGGCAATGGTAGAAATATGACCCCATATAATATGACCTATAAATTTTTTATAGTCATGTACAACTATGTGGTAATTTTATTAGTTGTTGGAATCATTTTGGCCTCAGTTCCTCAAATTCAATTGACATTATTATTGTTATTTCTGATATTGTTATTATTGTCATAGCAATTTTTCATATTGTTGTTATTTTGGCCTTCGATGTTGTTGTTGTTGTTGTTATTATTATTATTATTATTATTATTATTATTATTATTATTATTATTATTATTATTATTATTATTATGCTACAAAAAAGGTTTTTGGTATATATCCAAGTTCTAATTGGACATAGATGCTCTATCATCCAGGTTAATCTCCCCATTTCCATCATATTTTCTATGAGGTGCTTCAACTATACACAAAGACATATGAAATGTCCATGAACACAATGGTATTCATAGAACTCATACTCTTTGTGCTAGTCTAGATATAGAAAACCTTTAGGGATAGTAATTTAGAATTGGCCAAATAATCATATTATCTACAGTTAACTTGAAAAATATTATTTTCATAAGTTCACCAAGGTTGATGAAGAATCTAAGAGTGGGTCTTCTTCTTGGAGGAGGGGTTTTAAAAGGTGGTGGTTTTTGCATTTATGAAGTTGATCTAGGTTGTTTCATAAGATATGCTTATTACAAAGGCCATTCATAAAGAGTAAAATACATTTTTGATATAGGTTGATCAAATGGTGTTTGTACTATTAAAATATTGTGACTCGATTACTCTATCTACAACAACATTCTTGTTGCGGTTATATTGATTGGATTTCGCATAGTTACTAACCTGAGTGGGTATAGATGTTTTTGCTTAGACTTGGTTAGGGTTTTGACTTGGGCCTACACCTTGGTTTTGGTTATGATTATAATTCAAGGAGGTTATCTTGATAATCCCTTTGTTAATAAGGGCCTTTTCAATTTTCAAACCTTTGCCTATGATTTATTTAAAGTTATGTTCACACTGAATCTTTAGATGATAGGATATCTCATTATGTAAATTTTTAGTAAACACACTGGCCAATTATTTGTTTGTAAATTATGGGTGAAGTGATTATCAAGAACTCTCCATCTCTATAGATAACTTGTAAATCTCTCACCAAATTTCTACTTGGCCTGAGTCAAATCTACTAATGAAATCTCATGCTCTAGATCATAGGATAAATGTTGCATAAATTTATCTAAGAGGTCATCAAAATCAAATCCAAAATTCTTTGATAATTTGAGAAACCACTCCAAATCCTATCCTAATAGACTTTGAGGAAACAAAAAGAGTATGTAAATGTCATTATAAGACACTAGTGGAGAAAATACCATAGGTGAAGGAGGATCCATAAGTGGAGGGATCACAAGTGGAGGAACCATAGGTGGGGGAACCACTGATGGAGGAACCACTGGTAGAGGAACCATGGGGGAAGAAGGTGGAGCCTTTTTTCATGGGTGACCTATGGGAGGAGGGATATTAGGCATGGGAATGGTTTTAAGGTGATCTTAGATATGTTGCTTGAGGATGTAACAATGATTTATGTGATGGGTATTGCATTAGTGCCATAGATAATATACCTATCCATAGTTGGGAATATACTCAGGTAATAACTTAGGGGGAATTATAGCCTTGTCTATGGGTTGGTAGAGAGATTGGATGATGCTTGACTGAAGGGGAAGTAGAATCAAAAGTACTAAGAGATTCAACTAAAGTGTGAATAGGATATAGAACAAGCTTAGTTGAGGAATGATTAGGATGCACAAATGTTTTAAGGATAGTATCAAACATCTTAGGGACAAGCCAGCTATAGGAATCTTAGTATCCAGCAAATTGATATGGACTAGTCATATCATGATCCATAAGCATGATCCTAAGAGGTTATTTAAAAATTATATGTGTGTCATGTGAATACACCATCTCTACCCTAAAAACAAGAGGAAAATTATCAAATTTAGGAACTATCTAAGATGAAATGTGATAAGATAAATGGAAAGACTAAAATAAAGAAAAATGTTAACAAAGGATCTCAACATCTTGAGCCTAAACAAGACCTCCTAAAAATGGGTCATCCAAGGTATAACCATCATCATAATTAAGTGTATGAATATTGATTTTTCAAGTAGGTATGACCTTCTCATCAAAGGTGGTGTGATGAATAAAGTATCATGTCTTAGTTAAGACTAGGGTATATTATCACTGGGTAGTTGATGGGAATGTAGCTTCAGAGAAAGTGGAAGTTGGGAAATGAGATGAGGAGAGAGATCATAAGTTTTTATCTTGTCGATCTCATCAAACTCATCATCATCAAAATCTAATAGGTTATGTGGTATATTCCTAATGATTTTGGGGTGACTATGGTAACCTCACATATATTTGATAGGGAAATTAAAATGTTGATATTCTTGGAATGGAACACTTGGAAAGGGTTCAAGGGTTGGAATTTTGAATACACCATAGTCTTGGAATTGTTAAAAATTCTAAGGGTTAGTATTGCCTTGAATCCTATCCATTCTGAGGAAAATTGAAACATTGGTAGGTACAAGAGGTGATATCCCTCATGTGATGATTTCATGGCTTGCCAAGTAAGATATTATAAGAGAGAGGAAAATTAAAGATCATAAGCTTCATTAAAATAGTGATAGGTGGGATGGTGATAGGGAAACACACACAACTTAAGGGAGGCATTTACCTTTGATCATAACCTTGGCATGTGTTATATTTGGACTTAAGATTACATTTGGAGTATCCAAGGGTTTTAATGAAGTTGAAGGAGGTAACATAGGTACCTGAACCCTCATCAATTGAGGCACACTTGACTTGGATGTCACCAATTTAAACATTGATAAAGAGGGGAAGATCATTTGCATAAGTCAAAATCTCATCTAGAATCATAGAATCAGTAAGAAACTTGAGATAGAGATAAGTGTCCATTATTTCATCAATGTGTATAGACATCTCTTCACACTATTATAACATGATATCTTCTGATCTAGATATATTACCTTCAGAACCTACTAGGGGAGGATAGGGGATGTTCATTTTGAATAGGAGTTACAGAAGGTAGTTGTGATGACATTAATAAGTCTACTTAAGTTAAATAAATGGGATTTGAGATGGGAGATTAGTGAGCTCCATGATAGGATCCCATTCATCATAACCCATGATTGAACTATTGGATAGAGGTGTGTAATGTTGAAGGATCTCCTTGGAAGGATTAGTATAAGTACATGTAAATTTGTGTTGATAAGATGTGGGAGGTTTAATAGGGGGATAAATTAGTTGATTAGCATGAGAGGATGAGGCAGTTGAAGTGGATAAATTTGGGGATAAATTTGAATAAGTGGTATTATAAGGTGAAATATCATAGGTGATGGGTAAAGAGGTTGAATAAATTCTATAAATGGTATGATAGGTTTTATCTAATAGAGGTGTTAGAATGTGTTCATCGAAATAGATAAGGTCCTCTTTCCCTAACTCTATACGTGAGTTAGGGAAGAATCTTGGATAACACAAAAAGTGTGAGATGATTGGTGCATGTGGGTAGGATGAGAATTAATGAAGGCAAATACCTTTTTCATATTATTCATGTTGACCACATTATCCTTGGGAATTAGGTATATAATATTGTCAATGTTATTGGTGGAAGGAGTAGGTTTATCATTATCATCTTGATGGTTTAAAAAAGGATCTTTGTAAATGGCCAAATGAGCATTAGCCTGGTTAAAATTTCTATTTTTGCTTTGCATTTCATGAGATTTGAAGTCAATTTCATAGGTTGATTAACATTTACAAATGAGGTAATCATGGGCTAAATTTAGATGAAGGAAGAAATCCATAACTAAGTTATGTAATTACCTAAAATTCTCATGAGAGTGACCCCATCTAGCATGAAACTAGTAGAATTTATTTAGATTCTACCATGATTTCATAGGGTGATCAGGGTCAAGTTCTCATGGAAGAATCCTTGGTAGACATTTTTGGAGTTTCACTAAGGATAAAGGCTTATGAACATTGATGGTGATTATTAGAGAAAAATGAGCATTAGGGATGTGGTTTAAAGGGTAATTTTGTTATGGAGCATGGTTGAGAGAAATATCTTTAATATTATGAATGGTGTCATAAGAATTAGTGATACCATCATTACTATCATGATGGTTTTTATTTTTGATGAGAAAGTGAGTTCTCATAAGAGGTTGGGATTACTCAAACTGACACATGAGAAAATTTTGGTACTTGGATTAGTTGATGGCCTCTTCTAAGGTTCACGTAGAGAGATTTTAGACCTAATATTATAACTTAGGATAGATAGTGTTGGTGAAAAGATGAAATGGGTTATCATCAGCGATGTTTTGTTCACACTTTGACAATGTCTTTTACCATTTGATGAAAGCTTGTGTAGTTTCTATCTCAAGTTTATTGTAATTAATAAAATAAGCCAAGGTATTTTTAGGGAGGTCACTATTTTGAAATTTTTGCACTAGAGCATTAACTAGATCTTTAAAACTAGTGATGGAATGAGACTTGAGTTGGTTATACCAATATAAATCATCTCCGAATAGGGATTTTGTTAATATATTGGTAGTGACAAAAGTGTTTAACTTGACCCAATATTTGTATAGATTTATAAATGTTTTTAAGTGTAAGGTAGGATCAATTGACCCATTATAGCTAATAGTAGGGGTGATACCTACTATATATATATTTGCAACTTGAGGCATAAGAGGTTTATTTTGAATATGTTTGATTGTTTTGTTAATAAGAGGTGGTTGAGCAATAAGATTTCCATGGGAATCCTTAAGGGGGGTAGGGGGATTTTGGTTTTATACTCCCCATGCAACCTACTGAGGGTGATTTTGGAAATGAAGAAAGTTATTTTGCATTTGAATCATTTGGTTGGCATTATTAGCTTGGAAAACATTCTTTGGTTAAGATTTTGTAACAAAATTTTATGGGATTGAGTGGTGTTATGCACAACATGTAAAGTAGTAGCATTGGTATTAGTTTCTTGGGTATGATTTAAAGTAGTGGCATGTGCACTATTAGTGGCTTGAGAGGCATTGTTATAAAAAGAGGCACTATTGGTATAATTAGCATGTGTTGTAAAAGATGCACTAATAGAAGGATTAGAAGAATAAGAATTACTAGTGGCATGATTACCATGGTGTTATATTGTGGAACCTATTTCGTCATTATAATTTATTTCCAATATTTTACATTAAAATGTATTTTACACTGTTAATGTATTCTCATCAAGGTTTGGGGTTGGTAGCCTCTAAAAAAATTTATAGACCCTTTTTTCTGGGAGTATAGATATGTGGTTTATCTATACTTGTATATGTGTGGTGTCATCACCCATGATTAATGGAGAACTATTATGTGTTGACTTGTCCCATGGTTTTGGTACCCATTATTTTGTAAAACTATTATGTCAACTACCTATTGATTTAATTATATACATATGGACATACAGTAGGTAATATATCAAAATAACTAAGTTTGAGAAGTTGAATAGAGTGTGTGAATTAAAGTGTGAATTTGGGAGAGTTTATTGAGCATAGTTCCAAACAATATTTATGCATTGTAATTGTGTAAATATTGATCTGATATTGGATTGTACTCTTGTTCACTTATAATAAAATTTGAGAAAGTGTTTATTGGTGGATGTAGCCCACATTGGGTGAACCATGTTAAATCCTATCTTATTTTTGTGCATTTTTTATTTCTATTCTTTATGTATCTTTGTTCATAGCTCTTTTTATTGTGATTATGTAAAATTGTTCCACATTTGATTTCTATATTATTCCAAACACATGGATAGAAAATTATGCACTAGTGGAGGAATTAAGAAGAGTAGGTCTTGAAAAAGGCCCACTAGAAGTTGATCCTACCATGTTAGTAGAGATACTTGGCATTGAGGTTGAGTAAATCAAGGAAGAACAGTTCATAGTATTAGAAGGGGTCAAAAGAGATGGTAGAGGTTGAGAGGCAAAGAAGATATTACCCCTATATTTGTGAGAGAATGTGGGAGAAGGTGAATGGGTTGATTCTTCTTGAACACTTATCATAAGGTTGTAAATATTTGAAGGGTTTTTTCCTCTATGCTGAGAAAATTCATTAATGAAGAATAGTATTACTGGAGTATACTCTAATTTAGGATGATCTTATAAGGAGAATATAGGTTTATAAAATAAATATTCATGAGTAGGATTCCCATAATTTTTAGTATGAGTGGACACATGTAGATTACTTTCATCTAAAATAGGAGCCACAAGCTATTTATGGGAAAACCTATTGAGATGGTTAAAGCTCATCATATCTATTGAGTTCAAATTTGTGTTATACTCAAATAATAAGTTCATGATGAGAGAGAAAGGTTAATAAGGTTAAAATTATGAAAATACAAAGTCATCAAATAGGATATAGAGTCAAATCAGTTGACTGTGTTCTATAACCCAATAGGTAGAGAAGAATATAGAGCCATTCAGTCAAATTTGTATTGAAAACAAGGTGAAATAGGATGATAAGGATACACAATCATTCAATTAAACTATGTATTACTGAATAGAGAAGTAAATGGGTGAATAAGATTACATAGTCATATAATTTGATTGTGTACTACTGATAAGAGGGAAAAATAGAGTCTGTAAGAGACTGTATTGACCAAAATGATGATGTGCTAAAATATGGGGAAAATAAAGAATGAAAGCAAACACATAAAAAATTGGATCAATGTGATTGATCCAATTGAGGCACACAACATAAAACCTTGCACCAACATTGGACAATGCAAGTTTTTATAATACAACACATAATTATTAAAGAGCAAGCAATCAATTGAAAAGTAACTGTTAACTAATTGGTCACCCTAATTTTTATTAGATTATTAGAATGTTTTGATTTTAATGTGATAGAAGAGTTGGCTGAAATAGGGAACTAGAAAGTATTCTAAATTTGGTTTCATGATGTTTGAGTTGAAAGGGATCTATATTGGCAATATTATTGGCTTATTATTTGGGCCTACCCCCTCACTTCATAATCTCATAGTGATAAGTGTGTCAAGTGATTTTACATTATATACCATTAACCATGTATTTATACTTGGCCAAAAAACCAAGTCAACTTCCCCCTTCCTGATGAAATCCAAGTAGGTAGGCCTTGGAAAGTTAAGTGTTGAAATGCATTATGAATGTTAAGTGGTTTGGTAGTGTTTAAAAAAGAGTAAAATAGTGTGACTAGAATATTAATTTGAAAAACCACCTATTTATACTATGTGATTTATTCTAAGCATGAAAATAACTAAAAAGTAAATATGAATTAATTACTAGTAAATAGTTCTTAATTCCCTAATTAAGAATAGTACAAAGTTAGTTCAAGTGATAATGTATGCAAATATCATAGAACATAGTTGACTAGTTCATTTTTTTAATATATAATAAAGGTATTTAATAATAGAATCAAATAGGGTGACTATGTCTCTCAAATAGAATGCAAACTACAGAACTAAGTTGACTAGGTCGACCTAGTTAACTGTAGGTCTGCAGTTTTGAAGACTACTAACTTGTGAAAAATAGTACTTAAGGATGTATTTAAGTGATAAAGAGAGGAAATAAAGGAACTTTAGTGGTATTTTAGATGATTTAGATTTCAAATTTTATGTTTTAATGCTTTAGTTACTAGTTTCAAATTCTACAAACTAGGTTGACTAGTTTGACAAAGTTATACAAAACCCTATATGTTGAAGAAGAATAAGGAACAAAGTCAACCTATTGGATAGTGTTTTTTAACTTGTATATTGGTAGAAATAATTAATATATATATATAACTTTTTCAATAGTGTATGCTAATCTATAACTACATAAGATTACTATGTCAAATTATTTGATCTGGTAACCTATAGTTAATGAAGACCTACACAAATAGAATAGAGTCGTCTTGAAGTGAATATGTGTAAAACCTACACACTAAAAGTTAGAACTATAATGACTAATTATATATAATAATATAAAAATATAGTGAAATGATAAAAATTATGGCATGAAATAAAACATGTAAGGGTTAGATTTATGTCAAGTTCACCATAATGTATGCAAAGGGAAATACAATTGATCTATAAATCAATCATATCTCAAAGAAGATAAATCCTACTTACAATTTCAATTGTTAATACATTAGATATATAGGGTCATGACCAATATGGATCCACTAGACCTAGATAAGGAATATTTTATCACAATAATATAATAACCCTACAATCAAGAAAAACTATGTAATAACCCTCACTAGGTCTTATGTTTTCATATTCACTAAACTAATATCAAGTTAAGTCTAATTTAGTGCTCACTAGAGCTTATGACACAAATTAGGGGTAATAAACATGAAAATTAAACATTCATAGAAGACATATACTCATGTCAATGTATACAAAATCCTAATGTATGTGAAAGAAGTACAAATGCATATCTATCTACTCTTACAAAGGAGGAACAAAGTTAGGAATACTTACCTTTGAATATGAACCCACTAAGCCTCAATCTCTCCCTTGGCCAAGGTGATTCACAAGAGGTTATTGTGGTATGCAAGGATGAAAAATGATAAATCAGATCTAGGCTACACAACTTATCAATGCATCTAAAAAACTTCACCGCAAGACAAGATTTGTATCTCCAAAATAAAGTGTGAAACCCTAAGCTATGATCCTCAATTAGAATGGTGGATAAGTAGATGCATAATATATATCTCTTCTTCTTCTCTTCTCTTAGGAATGAAAAAATAGATGTGTTTATATATATGGATCTAATCCTAGTCCTTTTCAAAAAGGATGTTAGGCTAGGGAAGGACTAATGAAGGTGTAAAATGATTAGAAGAGGGTGAAAAATAGGAGGCAAAGATTAGGGGAATGTTTTTAGGAGATGAGTGTGTAGATATAAGTGGTATTAAGGGATAATAATCTTACAAAGCACCAATGGTCAACCCACCCATTTCCTAGTGCACCCCTTAAGGTGTACACTCATAGAGATTGATACTCAACAGGTTTGAAAATATTATGTGTATACACCATGCAATCAATAAACCTCATGCATGTATCTCTTCATAAGTATAAGTGCATCATCTATCAAATTACTTGGTATGAAGTGGGATACATTGGTTAGTTTTTTAATAACAACCAATATCATATCATGTTAGTTCCATGATAATGGAAACCCTTAGATGGAGTCTATGCCTATCACCTACCACTCCTACTCTAGTATATCATGTGGATACAATAATCCTATTAAGTGTACATGTTCAAATTTCACATGTTAACACTAAAAATAATGAGACATAAAATTTGATGCATCTTTCTTGATCCCTTTCCATAAATAGAGTGGTCTTAGCTTAGCCATGACCTTGGTTACACTTGTATGTCCTAAATATGGGGCATTATGCAATTATTTTAACACTATGCTCCTCAAATTCTCTCTATCATGCATATATATCCTACCATTATACCATAAAATACCATCACTCTCTATCTTTAATCCTTTATACCTAGGATTATGAGCATTCTCAAACAATGCTTTCTTAATTTGATCATAGAATTCATCTCCTACCAAGAATTTGATTACCTAATCTCATAACGTACTTCTAATAGTAGCCATGGTTGTTATGTACCTCTTAAGGCTTAGATCATCAACTACTCTATTATCCTTAAATTTGATATAATTAATATAAAAATCATAATTAGATAAGAACTCTAACTATCATCTATGATGACCATTCAGGTTCAGTTGGGTGAAGATGTACTTGAGTCCCAAGTTATTAGTCTTGAGCTCAAATGGTTTCCCTAATAGATAATTCTTCCAAACTTGTAAGTAATGCATAATTACTATAAGTTATAAATCATGAGGGGCATAATTCACCTCACAAGGATTCAATTTCCTAGACTCATTAGCTATAATTGAGCCATTCTACATAAGAAATCATCCAATTCCATCCCTAGATGCATCTATAATCACTGAGAATTGACCATTAGGATTGGGAACTCTTATCACTGGTGCTAAAATAAGCCTCCTTTTCAAATCCTAAAAGGCTATCTCACATTTGTTTGACTAGAAAAAACTCTAATTATTCCACTCAAGAGAGGTAATTGGATTAGCTATCTTAGAGAAATTTAGAATGAGTTTCCTATAATAGATTGTTAATCCCATGAAACTCCTTATCTCATGTACATTATTTGGTGTTGGCCATTCCATTATGGATTTTTTATTCATTGGATCTACTAAAATACTATCCATAGAGATAATATGTTCTAAATATTATACTTTATTTTGTAAAAATGCACACTTGAACAACTTACCATACAACCTGTGCTTTTAAAAATGTTGCAAAACTAGTTCTAGATGTTGCAGACGTTTTTCCTCATCCTTGGAATAAATAAGGATGTCATATAAAAAACCAAAATGAAATGATCTATATAATATCTAAACACATTATTCATAAGTTTCATAAATGTTTCCAGAGCATTTGTCAACCCCAATGGTAACATTGTGAACTCATAGTGTTCATATCAGGTTCTGAACATTGTTTTCAAAATATCCTCATCACAAATTCTCAGTTGATAATACCCTACTCTAGGATAAATATTATAAAATAATTTTTCCCCTTGCATTTGATCAAAGAGATCATCAATGCATGTAAACAGATATCTATTCTTGATCATTTATTTATTTAACATCACATAATAGAGGGCACTCTGTATGCAAAGAGAAATGCAACTGATCTATAAATCAATCCTAGCTCAGAGAAGATAAATCATACTTACACTTTCAATTGTTGATACATTATATATTCAGGGTCATGACCAAGATGGATCTAATAAACCTAGCCAATGGATCTCTTACCACAATAATATCACTAGGGAGGGTTTCAAAGCCTCCAGTCAAGAAAAACTATGCAATAACCTTAATTAAGTCCTATGTTTTCATATTCACTAAACTAGAAGGAGATTTCAAAATTTTGCTTCTGAAAATCATTTTTGCCTTTTCTCCTCTTAGCACACAAAGAAGGCTCAACTTCAAACACTTGGTATGGAAGGTACAAGTAGAGTTGTAAGGAGTCTTATACAATTGATTATACTCTAGATGTACTTAATTTTCATAAAATGATTTCTTGTTTTGGTTCCTCCTCCTTTATAAACAATCGCTAACAATATTCTTAACAAATATAACTGGTGTAACTCGTGGTGACACACTTGGTCAAATTATCCCTTTTGATAACAAATCCTAAATTTATGCCTTTAACTCAACCAATTTGGTGGTTGTCATTATTTATAGCACCTTATATTATGGTTCTAATCTAGGTATGATGTCAATCAAGAAATCAAATTCATGCTTGGGTGAAAATCTTGGCAATTCTTTTGGAAACACATAATGAAAGTTTATTATAAAAGCATAATCATAAATGGATGGTTCCTTAGATTCTTACATGTTATTTAGCTTAATGATAAATGTTTGTCATCCCTTATTTTGATATTTTTTTATTTTAATTACATAAATTTACCATAGCTTTAACTCCTTTTTCTCACCCTAAGATTGTGCCTAATTTCCAAAATCATCTTAACTCTCAACCTTCTTCAGATATCAATCAAATTTGAATTTATGCTTCATAATCCAATTTAATCCTAGGATCACATCATATGATCCTAATGATGCAACGTAAATATCCACTATTGTAGTTAATTTAAGAAACCTAATCTCTACTTTAACTAAACACTTTTCAAATTTAACCTTAGACTCATTTCCATTGTACTTTACATAACTCTAGATTTTCTATATAATTTACTAAGCGTTCTATGAGTAATGAAACATTTTTTAACTCTTGTGTTAATCAAAATATAAATTAGATGATCAAACAAAATACATGATAGTTATATGCGTGAAGCTTGATACTCAGCTTGATGATTATCAATAGCTATATGAATCCTCTACCAAAATTTACCTTATTGAAGAGTAGAACCCTTGTTCTTCAACTTATCATAAGGACATTCTCAATAATAATGGTCACCTCCACAAATGAAGTAACCTCTAACTGGTCCTTTCTTATTAGACTATTGGTTTCCCTTGAAACCATTACTAGGTTTCTTGTTCCCTAAACCATTATTGAAATTGGCATTCTAATTCTTAAACTGACTCTTGGAGTCTCCACTCCTCTGCTTTCAATTATTCTTTTTGAAATTTGGTTTATAACTTTAAAACTTTTTCTTAAACGTATCTCTAACTTGGGTAAGATATTTTAGCTTTTTTTCCTACTTGACCAGGTTCTCAAAAACCTAATCTATGGTAGATGGACCATGCACATCTACTTCACTTCCAAGTTCTTGATTCTAAACCTCTCATTTTCTTGATACTAAGGTATATACTTAAGGAGATTCATGAATTACTCCCAGTATTCATTCACTGATAGGTCTCCTTGCTTAAGATTCTAATAATATATAAGCTTCTGATCAAAATAAAACTATGGAATCCATTATAACCTTAAAAATGGTAGAAATCATTCCCAAGTGGTGGTAGTAGGGTAGAGGTTCATCTCAAGCTTTTTATTTACCCTCCAAGTTTTTTCTTCACTATCAAGATGAGAATCTCCCTAGACTACTTTTGTGACTTTAGATTAATTTTGAATCTCAAAATATTTTTCCATCTCTGTGAACCATGCTTCATCTCTTTCTCCCAATATAGTTCCATTAAACTTGGGTGGATTTACCTTTTTCATATCTCATTCCAACTCTGCATTTACCTAATATCTATCATCTTGTGGCACTTCCTCATGCCTTTGCTCTTGAGGATGCTCTTAATCATCAAGATGTTCTTCAAGTTTCTCTTGAGCATTCTCTTTTTCATGGCCATACACTTCCTATTTTAGGGCCACAATATTGTCCCTAGTATCTTGAGTGTTTACAAGGATTTGATCCAACTTCATAGCTTGCTCAATGAAGAACTGATTTAGATCAAATGGAGGTTTTTTGTTTGAAGGACCCTTGCTTTCAGCTCTAAAGCACACCATTTTTCTTCCTATTTAATAGGAGAATAATTTTGCATTAGTGAACACATTAAGTCTTAGAGTTTTAATCTCGCCTTTGATACCACAATGTAATAACCCCACTTGGTTTTACCAGAATAGAGTATTTTTTTAAAATAATTACATATACTCATCCTACATATTTCACCATGAAAAATCTAATAAAGTTATCTTTAAATAAATTCATTATTTTATTTAACCACAAGGTTTATAGATAATCCACTTAGCTAATGATCACCATGAAAAGCTATAACAAATCATATGTAATGTTAAATAAATAATAAATACAACATTTTATTAATTAAAGTAATCATACAATTTTATCCATGACTGATACAACATTATATCCATTATTGTAGAAGTAAAATAAATAAATATTACAATTTCAATAATAAATAATTTCTCAAATAATAATACATGATATAAATCTCTATGAAGCATGAGTCTCCATGACTCAAGAGTCTTCATGACTCAAGTATCCATCAGTAATCTCAAGTGTAGTCTCTAGTGTATCAATGTTATGGGAAGGGAGAGAATCATCTAAGCACTTTTCCACACCATGGACCATAGTTCCCCCACACTATCCCCCATTAAGGAATGGCCCTCCCTTCTATGAATGGGTAGATAAAAATGGTGCGAGAATTTAGAATGATAACTAGAAATTTATAAGATAACTAATACATGATGTCTACCATATATATATATATATATATATATATATATATATATATATATATATATATATATATCAGACAAACATGTAAACTATATCAAACATATGAAATGACAATGTTTAACTATAAACATTACTTTGGCCAAATTTTTCAAATAGTTATTGATCTATAGGATCAATCAATTTCATACACACCACTTGATCATATTACATATTTTTTATGTATTAGTGACACTATGTAAGTAATTGAAGTTCATCTCACTTTCTTATGTAGGGGAGGAATATGAGACATACATATATAATATATAAGCTCATAGATTCAGCTAGGATATTTCATATAAGTAGATGTAAAACATTCTAAGTATGAAAATATCAACACATATATTTAGTCCATCAAATGTAATGCAAGAATCTAATAATCATCACATTTATTATATAATAATAAATAGAATCATAAATAATCCTCAATATAAACATATCATTTGAGTAATAATTATATCTAGACAACAAGTTACTAGTTACCAATATGAAACATAAAATGTTATTTCATCCATAAAACATATCATTAATCAAAACTCATTTATTTGTTCATATTCCATAAATGATAATAATCCAATCATTCATTAAAAATCTTATGTCTAAATGTTTCTCGAACAATTAAATACGCACTCATAATTTAGCCAAAAAATACCCATATATCTTTATTTTACCATGCAATGTTTATTATTTAAGTACGTAATTATAATTATAATTATATATATATATATATATATAATAAGTAAGTTTGAATCTACATGTATATGTTAAACATATACTTGGTTGTGTATACTAAATAATAGCTAATATTTCATTTAACTTCATATGCATTGTAGATACAATATACTCTATATGGACTTAATATTTTGTCCATATATTCCATGAGTATTGTGTATAAAATCAATGCATATATTTAGGTATCCAATCAATATTTCATTATCAAATACAACTTAAGATAACCATCATGTTTCTGTATTGTATCAAAATAATAACTATCACAAAGGTATTTAAAGCACATCCAATACATAACACAAATGATCACTGAAGTATAATAACCAACTTTAGGTTGTTTCACACATATCTTCATATAATCAAAATTTTCCAAATTCAATGCTTCATTTAAATAGTCATAGAGTATGACTTAGCCAAACAAGCTTAACCATTCACTTATTCCAAAACACACAAATTAATCAAATCATAAACCCATTCAAATTTATTGCATAAAGATTATATACTTAGCCATTTATGTCAAAATATTAAGAATTCAACAAGAATATAACTTAGTACTTGACCATGTATATACACTTCTTACAATATACTATTAAACTAAATATTCAAACCTAGCATAATTGGAATGAGGATTTCACTCATAATTTAAAAACCAATTTGAGTGTATGTAATGTAGATAGAATAAGATAAACATTTCACTAATAAACTCAGCCTTGTTATTTACATAGTCCTTAAGGTATTTTCATAATAGGTTCCATTTATAACCATATAAACTCAATCTTATTATTATATACTATCTAAATCAAATTGTATAAGACTAAGTAATCCATAATTCCTATGAATATTGTGCATTCAATCTTCTAACTAAGTCTTATAATTGCCTCATGCAAATAATTATACTAACAAATACCTAGGCATGTAGCATATATAAACATTATATATATATATATATATTCATGCACATAATTCTACCTAAGTGAATATGTATCAGATTTCAACATGAGTTTATCTATACCAATAGAACTCCTATAGGCAATATGAAGTCGATATAGGTTTTAGTGTGTGTGTGTGTGTATATATATTTATATATATATATATATATATATATATATATATATATATATATATATATATATATATTCATGCACATAATTCTACCTAAGTGAATATGTATCAGATTTCAACATGAGTTTATCTATACCATTAGAACTCCTATAGGCAATATGAAGTCGATATAGGTTTTAGTATATACCCAAATTCCTTTATATTTAATTTATACACAAAAAATAATTGACATTAAATGTATTTCATATAATTAAGTTCAATTTATGATTACAGCATCAACATACATGAAATGCATGTTTGTGTGTGTGTGTGTGTGTGTGTGTGTGTGTGTGTGTGTGTGTGTGTGTGTGTGTGTGTGTGTGTGTGTGTGTGTGTACGTACGTACGTATGTATGTATAACCTAGGTCATCAAAGTCTTATAGGGTATATATACACACCCTTCAATATATATATATATATATATACATATATATATATATAAACCCATTAAAAATCTTGGTGTATACTATGTTAAAATGAAACATCAACCCTATAGTTTTGCCTAGGGTTTCATCACATTATTTACAAGGAATCTTTACACAGTTGCACTAATCTTCATATTGCATTCACAACACATAATAAAGTTTATCCTTTCTAGTTTTACTCAAATTTAATTATGCATGGAAAGGGTTTTGATCTAGGGTGAAATTATTAAGGGGTAGGTTTATGTGATGGGTTCTCTGGATGACCGAGCCATCCACAAGGCCCATCACTTAGCCTGTTTAATAAATTATTGTCATAGTAATAATAATAATAACCTTGACCTTGATATAATTTTTATTACCAAAATCAAACAAATAAATTAATCTTGAGGTATAATCAACTTATAAATTAAACCCTCTAATGCTAATACTAATTATTCAAGTCTTTGTTTCCTCTACAAGCTCAAAATCATTTTTCCAATCTTTTTCCTACTAGTTATGTCTTTCTAGCCTCTCTTCCATATATTTTATTCATCTCACACATTATTTAAATTCAACATAACTCTCCTAAAATCTCTCCATGATCAACCAAATCATAAAACACTAACCATTCCTTCATGCAAAAACCAAATAGAGCCTCACTTTTCCTCAATTGGTATGATTAATAATAATTCAATGCCCAGTTAACCCTAATCATCTAAAAATTTTAAGTGATTAAACCATTAAAATAATAATTAAACTTTACTCTTTGAATTATGAATGAGAAAAATGACCTTTAATAAAATGCCATCAACTTATCGTAAAGTCCTCAAATATTATAATTTCATGTAAATTTGACTATATTACAAGTCCCAATCATATGACAAGGTAATATGGAATATGCTAAATAAAATATCCCTGACAATCATAACAAGTCATTGACAATATTAGTATCTAGAAAAAAATATTACATGTATTCCAATTTCAATGCAAATAATCATAACCTTCACACATGCCATCTAAGAATAAAACATAATGACCCTTAAGGATGACTTGTATGGGGTCAACTGCTTAGCCTAATGGTAGTTGTCCCTAATATTTATACTCTACCAAAACATGGAGTGCAGATTAATGTGTGGTGGTGAAATCCATATTCAGTATCACCCTAAGACTATGGAAAGTGTGTGGGTATGAATTCCACATCATGTTTCCCCTAAAAATAAAAATGGAAGGGTTTGTTAGTGGTTTTTGTTCCTCTAAGATTCACCACTAGGATGTATGGAGGAGAGCATACACCACTATATCCCTTGACTAACACATAAGAAAATAAAAATATTTTGATTTTCAAAATTTCAAAGTATTTGATAGGTGCCCTACAAAATAAATGATTAGTAGTTTTAATTGGCAATATTGAGGGGCAACCTACATGATAAGATGTTAGACAAAAATAGGACCTAAAAAATAATATGTAAGACAAAATTAGTCTAATAACCCTTAAAAACACTAAAAAAATCATGATTTTTCTCTATAACATTTTTTTGGATGAGGGGTCATGGAGTAGGGTTCTGGGGGAAGTAGTCCCTAGCAGGGTCAAGGGGTAGTGTCCTTGTGGGGTTAAGGGGTAACTCCCCTTACGAATCCAAGTAATAATACCCCTTTCAAGGTCTATTTAGGGTCAATGGGTAGTGCCCCTAAATCCAAATGCAATTTGGGACTTGTAGAACCCTTGGAATGACTCAAAAATCACTAAAAATGATTTAAAAATAAATAATCAACAAAGACAATTTTTAAAGTAAAACAAAGATTAAAATCATAGTTAGATTTATCAAAACTATAGATACGTAGTTAGTATTAATCAAAAATTATTCCAAAGACTACAATACCATTACTGATAGGCAATACCACAACATCACAATATGTAATTTTTCAAGCAGTCAACTTAACTATAATTGTGCAGTTTAGCAAAACTACTTATTGTCAAGGCAATACCATAATTCTAAAATAATATCTCAACTCATGATATATAGTTTTTCCACTTAAGAAAAACATGGAAAATTTTAATAGTAGCAATGGAATTATGTATAAAGTGATTTAAAATATGCATATAATGTACAAATAAATTATATTTTGATGATTAGGTGGATGTAATATTTAAATTGCCTGAGTCAAAACCAACTATATATGTTCAATACCAATTGTGAGGGTTAATAACATATATTTTGAAATGTGGTTTTACTTTATATAGAAAAGATAAATTATAAGATAAAATATTCATATAATGCCTACAATATTTACAAAATGTTAAAATATTTTTAAAGTGTTAAAAGGTTATAAAATATCTATTGAAAAGAGGTTAAAATGCAATATTTAAAGAAAATGTATTGCTTAACTACTTTAAGTCAGAATCACATCTATATATTAAAAACTACAAATTTGTGTCAAATTTGCCTTTCACAAAATGTGCTATTGCAAAGATTTAAAAAAAACTTGCCAAAAAATCCAACTGTTAGTGGTTAGTTCATATAGTTTATGAAATATTATAGCTAGAGTCTTCAATATTGCCTATGTAATATCACAGTTTACAAACTAAAACCATAATTTAACTAGGATATGAGATTTTTGAGATTTTAAGCTCAAATTTGCCTTTAATATAACTTATAATCTTGATTAACATACTTAAAACACACCAGGTTAGTTCCAAAAAAGGGCTCCCGCTTTGGTCACCAAATGTGAGATCAAAATTTGAGAAAATAGATTTGATTATGCAATTTAGCCAAAATACCCAAATCTACAATCTACCATTGAAATCAAGAACTATTAGATTAAAATGAAACCAAATGAAACATTCAAAACAAAATTCTAACTTGAAATTAAGTGTTCACAATCAATATTCAAACAAAGAAATATTAATTGACTATATATTATGGATTGCTTACCAAAGACTCAAAATTTTAGCATGATGTTGGCTTGATAAACTGACTTGGATGATGACATGGATTCATGGACTTAATGATAGTATGAAGACTTATAAATCTTATGATAATGTTGATTAATTTGGCATGGAGGTTTTATGGATTCATATATTATTTTGGCCATGGAGGAGTGGCTTTCTTAAATAGAGGAGAGAGAGAGAAGAATGAAAAGCAATTAAAATTCCTTGGAATCCTCTAAAATAGAGGCTTCTAGAGAGAAAGGGCTTAGTTAGAGAGGATTAAATAATTGGAGAATTATAAAATATATTAGGGGGATAAGTAAGATTAGTAGGTGGTTAGATAGGTGATTAGGGACTAGGGATGTAGGAAAGCCTCAGAATAGGCTAGGGTAGGTGGGATTGGAATTTAAAATTATAATATAATAGATAGGTTGGATTAGCTAGTGGATGAGACATGATTATAAGAATTAATAGGTTAGTAGGGATAATATAAGGTTGATGGATGAATAATAATGAAAGGAGATGTTAGATTATTGACTAGAAGAGGTTTTATTAGGATAGAATTAGAAGAGATAAATGATATAAGAAAAATTTGTGTTGACTAATAGTAATATTAGTGATGATAATTGAAACAAGTAAATTTAGATGTATACAACATATTATTTATTAAAAAACATAATAATAATAATGTAACATGTTGTCTATAGCTATGTTAAGGATGTTAAGTTGAGAAAACATGGCTTAGGTGATTGTTGTGATCCTTTTCAAGTTGATTGGGGCCTCCATTGATGGCCCTTAATTATTTTGGCATTATCTATGTAGTCTCCTCAACACTCAACTATGTGTTGTGTTATGTTCCAACCACTCAAATTTCTATTATTTTTCCATATTTTACTTCTATTTGTACTTGAATTACACTTTAAAAGTACTTACAGTATTAGATTTTTCACTATTTGACCCAGGGTCCATCTTTTTAATTCTTCCATGCTCTTTTTCTTTCTTTATTAGAGTCTATTTTTACTTTATTTTCCTCTCCACTCACCCCACATTTTTTTCCATTAATTCCTTCAAATGAAATTCCAAATAATCCTATTTAAAAATTCTATAATTTGCTTATAAGGTTGTCAAAATTAGATTTTTGTGTTTACCATAAGTACTATATAGAATGTAAACATGTGTACATGTACTATCAATACTACATTGGGATAGGCTTGACATGACTTGATATTATAAAATATGCTCACATGAAATAATATAAAACAACTCCATAGTCTTACAACTCTAGAGTCCTACAACTACAAAATATTGCATAAGAGCAACCCTAGAGACTTATAATAGCACTAGAGTTCTATATAAAATTAATTTTAGACTTAAAAATAATATTTTATTTGATATATGTTTAGTGACATGTATACTTAATTTAATCTTGTCAATCTAAGTGTAATTATTTCTTATAAATTTTCATCATGGAAGGGTTAGATGAATAAATATCATTCAACTTGAAATTTAGGCAAACCCTTCAAATGTGATCACTAGTCATAACTAGTTGAAGGAGGAATGGGGAAAGCAATCATAGACTAGTTATAAAGGTAGATTAAATCAAGGGAAGTAGAGAGGATATAGCCTATTTGGGTAAGGTATGGCTTCTAATGGTAGGTGGTAGTTATGCAGGGACATGTGACATTTTAACAGGGATAAATTAGATAGTGGGATATGTAGACAGCCCTAATATTATCCTAGGCAACAATACTTCTTAGATAAGTGGTATAATGAGATGCAGAGATTACCATGTTACAAGTCCATCTTCAACATATACAGGTGGTATAATGGTAGGCATGGTTAGATCAGAGGGATGTAGAGAGATGAATGGCCTAAATGATTTATGAGACTAGATAATGGAGGGACTATATGAACAAGTAGTCTAATTTATCCATAGGGTACCATAATTTTAAGATAATAGCTAGTAAAATATTTTAATCCATGCACATTTTTCAATAGAGGATATGCATGCATCTATGAGGACATATCCAGTACTATGAGAGCCCTAATAGATCACATAATTATTATTAGCACCTGATATTTAGGTATGATGTATATGATTTTCATATATGTTATTATGATGATTATGTGGTTGGTATAGATAGATGTTGATATGTTTGGTTAGACTCATGTGATGATGATATGGTTTATATGTTTGATTTGATGTATAAAATATTGGTATGGTTAATGTAGATGTGAAAATTAGATTATATTTATGATGTTATAGGACTTAAATGATATTGATGATTGTCAATTTGGATATGATGATAAATGATTATTATAATGTAGTTAAATCTATAATTAAATATTTATGTGCCAATATATATTTTTAATTTGTCCAGGTGTAGTGGCTTTTGTGCATGTTATGATATTAGGGAAAATCTTTCTTCAAAAGATCGGTGAAT
Source organism: Torreya grandis (assembly GCA_037957365.1). NCBI lineage: Eukaryota > Viridiplantae > Streptophyta > Pinopsida > Cupressales > Taxaceae > Torreya > Torreya grandis. The sequence goes on from JARHVA010000648.1 coordinate 2,195,749, forward strand.
GAAGAAGGTGGTAAAATTATGAGGTATGGAAGTTATGATTATATCAGTTAGAGATAGGATGGGTGAAGGGATGATGAATTTCAGCTTAAATTGAGTTAGTAAATGGGAGGAATATGACATCTTGAATCCATATAAATTTTTGTAATCCATTTTAATGTTGCACTAGGGAGGATGCACCATGACATTTAGATAGTCAAGGTGACATTTCATTATAGTGCATAAATGCTAAAAGGGACCAAGAGGGAACTTATCATAAAACATCCTAAAAGTATTTTAAGGACTTAATGGGAAGTCATTATATCATCCTTGTTCCCTTAGATACCTAAGACATAAGAGACAATCAAGTTGTAAAAAATATGGGATAAGAGGGAACTTCGTAGAGCACATCCCACAAGCATGTTAAGAGATAATAAGAGGCTATTATACCATCCTCAGTCCCTTTACCCAAGTTAAAACACACCCAACACACTATTATTAACAATAAAAAATATATAATAATATAAATACAATAACAACTATCAAGAATTAATAATATGTGAAAATTATTTTTAATGAGAGAAGAGTCTCACATGCTATATCCATTAGGGACAAGTTGAGTAACTCTAGATTAAGCTAAACTCAATAAATGTGATATTTGTCCTAGAGGAGGGATAATTATATGTGAATGGATTTTTCCCACAATTAATATGTAGTTACACAAGCTGGTGTTGAAAAAGGAGAGACGTGTTAACATGAATATTGAGCTAATAAAAAAAAAGCCATCCAAGAGAGTCTAGTCCAATTATGTTTGACTGGGGTATGAAAAGTGGTTGATGATTACTATGGAAAGAGTGGACTTAAAATATATATATATATATATATATGGAATTTCAATGGATCCTCTTTCATGGTTTTCTATAATTAGTTTCCCCAAACATGTAACACTAACATACACTTCTTGTGCACTTACATCCCTAGCATGAAATCATGATATTTTCACCATTGGGACCAAGGTCATGGGAAAATGAATGGGTGAGATGAAAAATAAGTGATGGTGGGGATGTAATATGGATTAAATTCCTCCAAGTATAAGTGGGAATTTAAAATAGGATGATTATAAAATAGGGTATAAAAATTCTTTTAATTATATATAAATTATAAGAAAGCATATTAGGAGATATTTTAGGTATAAAATCTTTTACGATGAATTATATTTAGTGGATAATCTAATTCATCTCCTTCTACTATGGCTAGATGATATGTCCTAAATACAAATTTAGAAAAAATAATATAAGTCCCCAGCTAATTGGGTTCAAATTTGCCATTATTTTCTTATTTGGTGATGGTATTCTTTTGATTTCTCTTGAGGACTAAGTCACCAACTTCATATTCTTGATATTGTATTTTCTTATGATATTGGATTTGTAATTTGTTTTGATATGATCTTTGATGATCTAGGGCCTTTTTATACTTTTCATCTAACAACTCCAGCTCTTATATACATTCAGTCCTATATGCATTGTCTTTAATCATGCCCTTTAATGATATGCACAAATAAGGGATTTCAACCTCAATTGTTTAAATGGATTTAGTTACATAAACCAAAGATTATAGAGTGACTCCAGTTGGCATACAATCACTAATAATATAAGACCATAATTTCAGGTATAGCTATAACTCCCAGCTCCTTCTAACATCATTGATAATATTTTTAAGGATATTGATAAGCATTTTATTTATTTCTTTTATATGACCATTGCCTTGTGTGTAATAAGGGGATGAAAAATGTTGTTTAATTTTGTATTGATTACATAAGGCTTCAACTTCCTGGTTCTTGAAATATTTTCCATTAGCATAGATAATCATGGAAGTGATTATGAAGTGGCATATGATATGGTTCAAAATGAACTTGTATATTTGATGACTAGTGATATATATGAGTGGCATAGATTCTACCCATTTAGTGAAGTACTTTGTGTCTGTTATGATAAATGTGTGGCCATATGATGAAATAAAATTGATTTTACCAATGAGGTATAATCCCCACACTAATAAGGGCCAAGGACTCATGATGGGTTGTAGTTATTGAGTAAGAGCATGGATAAGATATCCATGTCTTTGACAATCCACACATTTTCATACATATTGACATGCATCATGATCCATTATTGGCCAATAATATCTGACCCTAAATAAATTTTTGGCTAGGGTCATTCCAATAACATGGCCTCTAAAAATGCCATGATGGACCTTCTTGATTTCTATAAGAACATCCTCCAAGTTTAGGCATCTCAACAAGGTCTCATCATAGCCTTAACAATAGAATGTGCTACCAAGGATAGTGTAGTGAGAGGCACACTAGATAAAGTATTTTCATTGGTGATGGTTTAGATTAGGTGGTAGGGTGTTGTTATGGAGGTAAGTATAGATATATTGGTACTAGGGCTAACTAGGATTAGTGATTCCACATATTTTATAGGAATCCAAGCTCTAATGTATAGGTAATAACAAGTGTTCTACTAGAAATTGGCCTTGAAGTGCATTTGGTGGTAGATCCAACAAAGATTCGATAGTAGCCATTATGTTAGCTGATTTGTTACTTCATCTTGATATTTGTTCAAATGTTATAGATTGAAATATCTTTTTTAATTGATCAACCATTGTCTTTAAGGAATTAACTTTTCACCCTTTATTTTAACATTTTTAGTAACATGTTTAATGATTATCTAAAAATCACCCAAGACTTAAAGTTACTAAAAATTCTAATAAATGGCCATTTGGAGTCTTGTAATTAGCACTTCATATTTGGTAATATTATTTGTGAAAGGAAAATATATTTTAAAATATTTTGGAATTAGGTCTCCTTGAGGCATTACCAAAAGGATCCTAGCACATGATCCATGTGTGGTGAAGGATACATCAAATTAAATCTTCTAGGCCTATGATTATTAAACTACTAAAATAGACTTGTCTAGGAAGAGAGCCACTAATGGTTGTGTGTCTTCCATTGGAGCTACTAATAGTTGATCCACAATTATTTATCCTTTGATGGATTTTTTTATTTGCATATTCAATGTCATATTCACTCAAAAACACGATCCATTTATCCATTCTTATTATTAGGGTGGACTTTGATAACATGTCTTTGAGCAAAACAATCTTAGCTATGAGCTTGACTTGATTATTTAGCATATAATGTTGAATTTTTTGAGAATCAAAAATATCTCAAGACATGTTTTTTCTATTAGTGTATGATTAATCTCATAGGATACAATCATTATACTAAAGTAGTAGATGGCTCATTCCTTTCCATTATCATCATGTTGTGCTAAAAGGACTCCTATAGCACACTAAATAACTAATATATACAAAAGTAGAGGCCTTCCTGGGGCTAGAGGTGCTAAGATTGGTGGCCTTAAAAGGTATTTCTTGAGATCATCAAAGGCCTTTTGACATCTTTCATTCCATTTGAAGTGGTATACTTTATTTAATAGATGAGTAAAGGAATGACATTTATTTGCTAATTATGAAATAAATCTATGAATAACATGTAACTTTCCTTGAAGGTTACCTAGTTGTTTCAAATTTATAAGTGGACACATTTTAGTAATAGCTTTAACTTTGGCAAGATGTACTTCAATGCCTCTTTATAACACAATAAAACCCAAAAATTTCCATGAATTAACACCAAATACACATTTATTGGGATTTAATCAAACTTTATATTTTTTAAGTCTCTCAAAGATTCTCCTTAAGACTGGTACATGTTTCACTCTTGTTCTGGACTTTTCGAGGATATCATCAACATAATCATAATTTCATGAATCATGTCATGGATAATAATTATCAAGTAACTTTGGTAGGTGGATCCAACATTTTATTCCAAAGGGTATTACTTGATAATAAAAGGTCCCCTATGGAGTAATGAAGGTAGTTTTGTATTGATCTTCTAGAGTAATTTTGAGCTAGTTGTATCTTGAAAAAATTTCCATAAGGGATAGAATTTCATATCTTGTTGTAGAATCCATGATCATGTCAATATTGGTCAAAGGAAATTCATCTTTTAGACTTGTCTTATTTACATCTTAGAAGTCAGTGCAGATTTAGATACCTCCTTATCATTTTCCAATAGGAATAATGTTATAAATCCACTTGAAGTAGTCCATGGGACAGATAAATATATCTTCCAAAAAAATTTGTAATTCTTCTTTGACTAATAATGCCACTTTAGGGTGCATTTTTTTAAGCTTATATTTTATTGGTTTTGCATTAGGATGGACTACTAAATGATGTACCACTAAAGTGAGGTGTAATCTAGGCATATATACATAACACCAATCAAATATATATATAAACTCCTTGAGAATATCAATGAGGACTTGTCATTTTTTAGGGGTGATATTAGCTCCTAGTTTGACTATTTTAAAACCTTATTTTGTCCAGATGTTGGCTTCTATGACTTCCTTAACCAAGGAAGGTGATTGATCTTGTATGTAATTTGGGGGTATAGGTATGTCATTCTATTCACCTAAAACAAATACATTTAGTAATTTTGTACATAGATCTTGAAAAATATTTTATTATTTAAGAATGGGATTATTCAAATAAGGGGTTTGTTATATTTCTTCTATGACTGGAGAGAAATCTTATTCACAATATTATTCTTCTTAAATTTTATTTAGGGACTTGTTTTTTCCTCCAAAATATGTGGAATAATTTATACTAATGATAAATCCTTTGTTGTGATCTCTTGAAGGCATGAAACTTTGGGCTCCCATATATTCAATGTTGGCCTCATCACTTTGAAAGGTATCAAAGGATGGTTCTTCTCATTGATCCCAATAAATTAGATTAGGGTAGTGAATGGGGTGGAAATGGTGGTATTATTGAATTAGTTTTTGGTAGCACAATCTTTTTAAACACTATAGATAAAACTTTATTTGACTTCTTCATCAAAATCTAACTCCTAAAACATTGAATAAGTATCCATAACAACACTATGAAGATTGATGTTTGGTAGTTTATACCCTAGACCAAGTTATTTTAGATGTATTTAGGAATTAATAGGTTCTATAATCCCTTATTCATCTTGACCTAGTCCTCTACCTTTATAATTCATATTCTATAGAATTTTATGTGCTTTAATATATTATTCTTTCTAGAAACAGATGACCAAGTCTTCATGAACTATCCAAGAGTCATCATGTTCTTCAAATTTCTAATGATAATGATCTTGATCTAGCAAATATTTTTGACCTGAATCGGTAAGCATTAGGTTTGATCTCCTTCATGGAAAGGGACCCATAACTTTGTGGAGATAGTGAGAGATCTCCCACATAAAGGGTTTTAGACTCATATTCTCTACATCCTTTGGAAATTATTTTCAACTGGGTGGTCTTAGGTTGATTAGAGGAGGATGATGAGAGTTTATCTAGATGGATATACATGTTGGATTTTGGATCATAGGGTTAAATTTGTGTGTTAGGGAAATAGATTCCATAATCCACCCCTTTTATTTAACAATTACAAAAATGGTCCATCTCTCCAAGGATTGTAACTTATATTCCTAGATGGGTAAATTTAAGGCACTAATGAAAAGTGGAAGGGATATCTCACATTTCAGGAATCTATGGATGACCTAAAACCATATTATATGGAATTTTGAAATTGACTATATGGATCAAAGTTTAATGAGCAACAGGTCCCACCACTATAGAAAGATGGATATTTATTGCAAATGGTTGCTCATTATCATCATAAGCCTTTATTATGATCATGGTAAGGCCCAAAGAAGATTCTAAATATATGAATTTCTTAATAATATCTATATTATAGAGATTCAAAGTTGATCCCCTATCTATAAGCACCCTTGGGACATTGTGGTTGGATGTGGAAACTTCTATATACAAAGGATTATTATGATTTGTGCCAATAGGGGGCATATCCTAGGTGTTAAATGTAATTTTTTTGTTATGGGGATATGTTCCATACCAAGGCTTGAAATTGAATAGTGTTAATATCCATAGGGACTTATGATTCATGCAAGACTTGATTTAATATCTCTTAGTGTACAAAGGAAGTTTTGAGAAGATTCATGAGAGAGATTTAGGCTAGGGTCTTGTCTAACTATTGGATAATGTCGTATGTTCTTTTAGGATTATTTTATTTTATTTTAGGGATATTGGTACTTTGAGGTACCTTGGGGGTTTGTTTTTAGAGGAGGGCCCCAAGATTGTTATTTTATCTCATCTAGTGGTGAATACAAAACTAGAAGTGGCCCTATTAATTTTAATGATGGGATAAAGTGGACTTGGGGAATATTGTGGTGATTTGGTTCTTATTTTGATGGTGTTAACATAATGATATGATATGGAATGATATTAAATATTATTATAAGTGGAGGTTTGACCCTAATCCCTTGGTGTTCTTTTCTAGTCGTGCTTAGGGAAAGGACCTTGATATATACCTAATTCTTGATTTTTGGAATAAGAAGTGTTTCTTTTGCCTTCTCCTTCTATTTATCCTTTATCTATTAGATCTAAGATGAAATTCCTTAGTTGCATGATTTCTTTAGTATCATTTCCCTTCACTCAATGGTATTGGTAGAATTTGATTTCTCTATATCAATTAGGGCATGGCTTATTATCATTTAAAGAATTTTTTTCTAGGAGAGTTATCATCTTAGCATTAACCAATTTTTATATAACTATCTCAATAGGTACACCAATATTTGTGAGGTGTCATTTTCCTATTTTTATTTTTGTCTTCCCCCTTGGTACAGTGATACTTGAGACATTTTGGCCTTTGATGGTGGGTGTAGACCTTTGCATTGTATGTACATGTTTAGAATCGATGACTCCATATTCAATGACATTATTATTTTTATTAAAGTCCTTTATATTATCAAAATAAGTCATGCCTTGACATTTTTATGTTAGTTTCAAGAATATAGCTTGGCAATTCCTCTTTATATAAGTGCCTTTTTTATTCAGATTACTTTTTAAATAATTTCAACAAATGAATTGGCACATTATAGCTTCAACTAATATTATAATTATGGATTAAGGTTTTTGAAGAATATATTAGCCAATTATTTTTTAATAATAGTGCATCAAAAGCAATTTTCTATATTTATCCACCATTGTAGAAAAGATGAGAGACTTTCCCCATTCCTTTACTTAAAATTATAAAGATCCAACATGGAGTTGCCATGCTCAATATTAAAGTAAAAGTGTCTCAAAATTTTCTCTATTAGTTATTTAAATGATGTAATATATCCTCTTGGTAAGTGCATAAACCATTCAAGGGTGGGTCCAATAAGACTCTTCAAAAAAAGGTGAAGTAAATAAGCATCTTCATAAGCCACCTCATGACATGATATGCAAAATTATTGAACATGATCATGAGGATATCATTTCCCATTATGAAATTTTGGGATCTCAAAATGGGTAGGGAAAGGTATTTGTAAAATATTTATGTTAAGAGGGGATGTGCAAAAGTCCTCATATTTGTACTTTCTTGCTTGGGCTTGAGGATCCATTTTTTTTAAGAGTCTCCTTCATTAATTTCCATTATTGATAAAAGGAGGGATCCATTAAGGGATTAGAGACATTATTTTAATTAGATTTTGTTCTTAAGGTATCAATATTATTGTTTATTTTGGTGGGTGAAGAGGGTCTATAGGATTTTGAACGTATTTGAGAAGCTAATGAATTGATTTGATGGGTACGTAGATTGATATGATCCTCTAAAGTGGATTTTATTTTATTAGCCTCAATAATATCAACATGAGAGGATACATCTTCATCCTTTAATTCTTGTTCATGGTTTATTAGTATATAATTCTCTTCATTTTTATTTGAGTGATTATGGCAAGGTAGAGTATGTTGGAGAGGTGGTGTTCAAATTAAGTTATGTACAAGTTTAGGACTATAATCAGGTGGTAATTGGGATCTTATTATAATAAGGTGGGAAAATAATTGGTCCCCATTTTCATAAATATATTGATCTATACGAGCCCTAATCTTATCGTTAGAAAAGAAACCATTATTTGTTCCCTCTCCTCCTCTAGGAGTGTGCATGTTGTGGTTCTCTTCATTATCCAGATCTTACTCACCCAATGTTCTTAGGACATCATATTATTGGTTTGATGTTTGTCCCATTATTTGGGTTTGTGCATGAGTTATTATGAGCATTGTGAATGAAAATGGATGATATAGATATTATTGATAAATGAAGGTGATTTAAATTTGCCTTTTAATAGGTAGAGTTGATATGAGATAAAAGAGAATTAATGTGATGCAAGATATTATTGAGTGATAATAAATGTCATATACTTAATATAAGTTGGTCAACGTACTTATATATGATGATGCATTTGATAGTTTAGACCTTGGGATTAAATGTTAGATGATTATAGAACTAGGTATTGTCAATATGTTGACTTTATAAGCATCTAATCTAGAAAAAAGGACTAGATGACAAGATGATCAAGTGCCTATATTCAAACTATCAAGATGATTATTGGATGAGGCTAGTTATGAATAGGAAAGTTGATAATATGATGGGGTGCTAGATGAAATCTGATAGAGTAATGGGTTTACAATATTTGGACAAAGTAATAAATCTAGGATGTGAGGTTAAGGACTAACGAAGGATGGATGACTAATATATCTTAATTATAAGGTAAATATAATGCTCAATATTTTTCTAAAGAGGATAGATGGATATAGAGATGGTGATGGGAAGGGAAAATAATGATGGTTAGGGAAAAATGTTATGTGGGATGATTATGACCTAAGGCCTTCTATGTGTTTATAGTGTGATGGGTAAAAAGGTTGACTCAGCTCGTAAGCAACATGGTTATATCACAACACACATAAAATTAGATAAAATACAAGCCCTATTATTTACTAAACCAATTAGGAGTGTACCCTGATGACTGCATCATCTAACTGCTTCACATGTGAGGTTGTAGGTTGATGATTCATTATAAAATCTCCCAAACCCTCTCAACTTTATTTACACTTGATGATCACTTTGGAGTTGATATTGACTCTGGTATCAAGTCACCTATTATGGTTTAAAGGTCATATACTAGGTTAGATAGGCTCTCTAAGGGCATCCTTGATATATGCTAGGTATAGTAGGGCCCCAATTTGTGTAAGGTGTTTTTTAATACTTGGGTCAGAGAATTAACTTTTTATTTCATGGAAAACCTATATGGGGTCAACCACTTGGCTTAATGATAGATACCTTAAAAAAATTTAGACTCCAAAATAACATAGAGTATGGATTTGTGCATGGTGGTGAAATCCATGGTCATAATTCCCTTAGGACTATGGTAAGTGCATGGGGATGAATTCACATCATGTTGTACCTTATCAAACAAAATGGGGATGGTTTATTAGTAGTTTTTAATCCTCTAGGAATCACTACAAGGATTCAAGGAAGGAGAACATACACCACTATATTCCTTGGGTGACATGCAGGGATATGAAAAAAAAAGTAAATTAATCAATTTATTTAGTGTGTACAGTAAACAAAGGCAATCAAAAAAAACACAACTACTAAATTAAGATTAATATTTATAATTAATCTTTTACTAGGGTCCTACAAAAAAATGAGTTAATAATTTGAAATGTGGCCTTTGACCATTCATCATGCAACCACATATTTATTAGTTTTGACTCAACAATGATAGTGATTTTGATTTTTAATCTTGAGGGACAACCTAGAATAATATCATTAGTCATTTTATAATTTTTTTAATCTTCGATGATCATATACCTACAAGTTAAAAAAATTACCCCTATTTATATGATCTTTTGCTTTTTTTAAATAAATAAAATAATAAAATAAAATAAAAATAAAAGATAAATATATATATATATATATATATATATATATATATTTTAATGTACTTATATATATATATATATATATGTATGTATGTATGTATTTATGTATGTATGTATGTATGTATGTATGTATGTATACATATATGAGTTTTTTAAAGCAAACTAAAAATCCAACTAGATTGTAAACACATAACCTAAGTAGAATATATTTAAGAAACTATATTTAAAGACACTATATACTATCAAACTTAATATATAATATTAAAATAACACTTTACAAAAACAACTTAATAACAAAATGACACTTCAAATTTTTGATAACAATGACACTTTGAATTTTATCTATTATGAACACATTTTAGGTTTGAAATATGATAGCATTACTCATCCTAACACCAACAACATGCATAGTACATCTTAAAGACATGAGTATCCTCTCATGGTATTAATAATGTTTTTACGTAATCATTAAAATATGATTTGTAACCTATTTAAACTCTTGATTTCCCTGTGAAGGAAAATAGTCTAAAAATTTAGAGATTACTCCTTGGTTACTGGTTTGTCTATCATAATGCCAAAAGATCTAGAGATTACTTATGATCAACAAATCACCAAGATAGAAAATTAGATGGTTATGTTAAGGTTAGATTTTTCAATTGTCAAGTGTAGAATATCAAATAAAAATATTAATATAATTAAACATAGGATTTATGGTGGTAGAAAAAATGTGATTGAGTAAAATCAAAAAGTCTACTGGGATAATATCTAACAAACTTGTGCACAAAATAAGTAATTAAAAATAAAGAGTTTTAATTTATCTAGTCTTAATCCAAATTATGAGATTTAATGAGTTCAAATAGAATGCATAATGATTATACTCAACTTATAATGTGTAGAGTATGAAGGCAAAATTGATAATCCAAAGCATCTAAAGAAATTATATTTGAAAATAACTAATTCATGTTTAAAGGTTAGTTCGAATATCTAACAATGGCAATAGATATCGCTAAAATTTATCAATTTTGATGATCTACATAAAATAATATTAACCAAGTAAAATAAAAAAATAGAGAGACAGATGTTCTATGAATAGAATCAAAATTGACTATAGACCAGTCACTGATTAAGAATAGATCTACACCAAAATATGTTAAACTAAGAGACTTAAAGAACTTGTAGATGTTATAATTTAGCACCCTTGCCCTATTAGACCATCTTTTAGTCTATTGCTTTAATAATTAAATGTAGATTCTAGAAATTTGCACCATAGCCTGAAATCCTGAAATAAACTAAGTCTGAAATATGGTAAAAAACTCCAAAAATATATATTTTGCATCTGAACTCTTGGTTGTCCCAAACCACTCTCAAACATCATAAAAGAATATATATAAAATATAACTTAAAGTATAATTAAATATCAACTTATACTTAAATGTTCATTTCATGTATATACCCCTTTTTACCCATGGTAATTAATCTAATTAATTACTATTTACCATCCCTAACCACCCAAAATATTTTAAATAACCAAAAATCCTAAAAATAAAATAAAACCAAAACATAATCAACCTTCTAAAAAATTTATTCCATGGTTAAAACAACCTAAACAACCTTAGAAGTCATTTTAACCCTCTTTTACCCTGTGCCAACCTGTTGGAATGGCTTTTCATTCAACTTCACCCATTTTTGGTAAATCAACATCAATCTTCTGTGATCAACATCGAATGGTTAGGATCGACATCGATCCATTTATATACATCAAACCTCTATGGCTCGAGGGGGAATGTGACTACACTTTTACAACCTAAAACACTACCAAAATCTCATTATAACTTATGTCTGGACTTGATCAACAACCTACAATCTTGTGGAACTTTTGTTGGAGAGCTTATCAAAAGTTTTTGAAGGTTTTTCTCTTTCATCTTATCTAAGTTCATTTTTAGGCATTAAAGGTTAGTATTTATTTTAAATTTATTTGCATTTCCAATATATTATCTTCTATGTCTATATTACTTTTGGTTTTTATCATTTTATAAAAAATATAGGCTATCATTATAGTTTGTTTATAGTTAAACACTTTTACATAGAATTGACATCAATTCATCTGAATTGGCATCGATCCTATATAATCGATGTTGATCCTCTAGGATCATTGTCAATCCCTATCAGACTATAAAAATAACCTTTAAATAGTCTATTTTACATCTTCAACATCTATTAAAACTATATGTTGTTTTCTAAATATCTCTCTTAATCTGTTGATATCCATTACTAAAACTTGGCAAAGCATTTATACATCTTGTACTTGAATAATCCATTTATCTTATCTCTTAATCATAAATAATCTACATTTATCTAATTTGTATTAAGTTATATGTTGGTGTTGTTTATACCTACATCTATTATCTTGAATAATCCATAATCATTTATCTTTATTAAATTATATTTTACATCATTTATATCTTGTAATATTTATATTTTATCTTTTATCTTTATTGTCCTTCCTAATTGAAAACAGTGGGCTGATATCCATCTAAGAAAGTGTGTTGCTTTTTAGGACTAGTTTGTAACTAGGTAGCCTACTCATTTATCTATTAATCAATTTTTGTTTAAGTGTGGTGTATTACAAGTCATTCTTCCCTAGCCAAAGAGTATTTCTCACAATCAATCTTGATCAACAATGCACAACCAACCATCCATATCTCCAAGTAATCTTAAACCCTTCTTATACTTTATTTTTAGTAGTTAATTAGATCACATTAAAAAAGCATAAAAACTACTCAAACATTTTGGCATGCCCAGTGGGACCAATAGTGTGTCCCTTTATTTTGTTCTTTCCTATGCATGTATTTGCATTAGTGAATTTCATCCTCTTTTACATTTCTTTTCAATCACATAACTTTCACTATATTTTATTCTTTAAAGTAAAATTATCATAGCATAGGATTTGCATTTCATGTGCATTTGTTTTGCATTGAGTTGAATTCTTTATCTACATCCAAATCAAATCAAAATCTTATTTTGGCTTAAAAATAAACTATATTCATAGTTTATCTACTTGAATTAGTCTATCTAGATTAATTATGTGGTTAATTAATTTGTTAGTCCACAAATCAATCACACATGACCAAACCATAAAATCAAAAATCACACATCAAAACTTAACATAGTGAATCAACTTGGATTTCGTCACCAATTAGGGAGCTTTATTCCTAGTGCTTTCACTTGGATTAATCACCAAGTGGAGTGCCAACTCAGTACTCTATCTAAGTATAAAACTTAGTTTAGTGTTATGTCTTGGCTAAGCACCTGCACTGGCTGTGGGATTGTGATGTGAGGGGAGCAATCCCCAAGTACCAATCCACGTACCATCACTAGTATAATTTACACCTCATGTACATTAGGGTATATATAGGTTTTACACCTAAACATCCTAAAACCATCCTTAGACATCTATTTCTAATACCCTATCCAAGACCAATCAAGTTTCACATAATCAAAAAGTAACATAATCAAGGAATCTTAAGCATTTAACATTTTAAGTGTATGTTTTTTTATTACTTTTAGTTATCATCTACTTGTTTGAGTGTGTAAGGTTTGAAATCTTCCACCATCGTACAACCTAGTCCACTTGTCTAGCCTTATAGCTCTAACTTGGTAATAGGTTCAAGAACTATTAGATCCTCATCCTTACCAATGGGGAAAACCTTTAAGATCTCCAGTGAAACCTTCACCAAAACCCTTAATAATAGTCCTCAAGCATTGAGTGATTACCTTTCCAATCATGTAGCACATATTTATCTTTCATATCATGAGCATATTAACTACTCTATTTATACCGTGACACCTAAGGGATAAAATGAATTCTCACTACCCTAAAGTGCCAATTTTCAGCACTTGGTTAAGCCAGGTCAACCTCAATCCATGTCTTATCCTAGATCATTTAACTATTATCCAAACACCTTTCCACAATATCCCCAACATTATCAATCCTTACCCAACCTTTACAACCTATCCAATCAGCCTTGTTAAGTCTATCAACTGTACCAATCCAATTAACTAGTTCATTCTCTTTACAGGGACAATCATTAAAACTAGTTCTAAAACCTCCTACCCAATGGTATACTCCACTAGGGAAACCATATATTTTTGTGTTGGAAAAGTTGTTAAAGCATCAATAATCCAACTCTCTCCTATCAAACCTATTTTATTAGGATTATATGATTTCATTCCACTTTGGTTTAAGGGAAATGAATTTTGCCCAGATCATTGTAAAGATGTAAATCTTTCAAATGGTTGGTCCAAGACTTGGTTGATCATGGTAAGATTGTGTTGATCAATCATAATCCCTTGCAGAATTAGAAATTTATTGTTAGTCATCCTCCTATGTCATTTACCTTACCCATTTCTAGTCAAAATCCTCCAATCCATTGTGTCTTTGTATCTAAAACCATCCCTAATAAGCTTATTACTAAGGAGGTTTTCAAAACCTTATCCAACCCATATATTGAATCCATTCAAGTTTTACACCTTCCTCTAAACATAGTTATAAAGGAAGAATCCATTGTCATCAACCCTCTTGTGGATCAATTCCAACCTATCCACCCATCCTTAGTTACTATAGTAAAGGAACCCTCTTAACCCCAATTAGTCATGTCAACCACCTAAATTGGTTAATCTAATTCACTCGCTCTATAGTTTTCTCACCCTCATATATTTGACGGTGATACCATTATTACCATTGATCCTTTTCCTTTTAGGTGAGAGTCAAATTTTTATCGCCTCATCTCATTTTTATCCTAAATTAACTAATCCCATCCATTTTATACCTTACTTTTTCAATCCTATAAATCCATTACCAAACATAAATCAACCCATAACCAAGTTAACCAATCAATTTATCAGCCTCTTTATGCAAACCATTAAATCACTTCGATATCCAAAAAGTCATGTTTTAAATATCCCTAAATCTATCACCCAAACTAGCCTAACCAATCAACCACATCCATAAGCTAAAAGGTTTCCTAAACACAAATCATCAAGTTTAGGTTAGAATCTTAAACACTGCAAGCCCTTTTTAGGCACTACATTGAAGCTTCCTGATAGGGACAATCAGATAGTTTTATTGGATTTGTCTACATTTAAAAACCATTCCATCCATTTCATTTTTATATTTCAACCTTATAATCTTTTGAATCACAATCTAAATCAACTATCTCTCTACTCTCTTAGCATTGTTAAGGTTATCCCACCTAAACCCTCACCTGTGTCTAAAGTTATTCATCAACTAACAACTAACAGGCCTTCAAAAATGGATGAAGATGTCTTCACCCCTCTGGGCTTCCTTTAACCATCTACTAAGATTTATTTTCCTATTGGTGGAAGATTTTTTAACTTTAAGTTGATGTGGATCATATAAGTATGGGGCATTTTCAAAATTAACCCCCTTTATGCATCTTTGCACTTGAATCCTTCATAGTCAAGGATATTTTTACCTTTTTTACCTAATGCAATATTTTTCTTTGATCTTTATCATCCACCACAAGTCCTTTAAACCCATTCTCACCCATTATCCATTATCAAGAGTAATTGATGGCAAGAATCATGTGGTTTTTCCATTACAATCACTTAGCCCAATCTTAAATGTGAGCATCTCAGCTCTACTCATAGCATGTTTCATCGACATATTCCATCTTTTTAAGAAGGAACACCATGGTCATTATCTCTCAACTTCCCATCTTAAGTCCATTTGACATTTACCTCCCCCCTTGTGTTTTAGTTTTGCTCTTTGAAAGGTGACCAAGACTAACCTGGGTTAATGCACATCAAAAAATCAAAAAATTTGGGATATCTTACTCAAAAGGGTCATTGTCAAAATTATAAATTGCTCCCTTGAAGGATAGCTACCAAAAATTAGAATTTGTATAAATAGAATAGACTGATCCCTTGAAGGACAGCTATCAAATAAGTCAAAACCTAGACCACTCCCTTAAAGGATGGCTACTTATAGTTCAAAAAAAATCAAAGCAACTGGAGGCTTCCCACATCAATCAGCTTCCCAAAATCTCTCAAACCAAAATAAAAAAATGACCCTAAATCAAAAATTCAAAATCCAATATATCTCATAGAAGACTTCCTACCTTTATTAGTCTTCTCTAATTATGTAGACTTCCTATATCGATCAATCTACCTCCTATATATAAAGTGTGGATTAACCCATGGATCATCCTATGTCACCTATAAGGACATTTCCTTTTACACAAAATAGGTGGTATACCCACAGTTGTTTCATACATGTCACACCTCTTTTACCCTATCAAGGAAATCTAAGCTTGCCTTTTACAATTTTGTTAAAAGTGTTTATTTACCTTCATAAGGATGTCAAGTGCAAAGCCTTAAGGAGTTTACTTTTTGATAAACCCCATATTCACTATGGTCCATGTTGATAACTTGTTAAAAATGGTACCCCTTTGTGTCTTTTTTGCATCTATTTCCTTCATCCAAACTCATTCTAAAGGAGTTAAACCTTTTTCTTCATTCTCTTCTTGCTTATCCAAATTTGCATCTTTTATGACTAGGTCATAGCCTTTGTATGATGTCATTTCACCTGTCCATTGTCATCATAGCATACTATTAGCCATACCAGCATTGAAAAGTGATTGTACTTCATATGAATTCGTATCAATCTCTTTGTTTATGCTTTGATTTTGAATTTTTTATTAGTCACATTTTTGTCCTGAACCAATTAAGTCATCCTTTTTGCATTTATTTCATCCTTATTTACCAAAAAACCAAAACCTTGGATTAGTCAAAGTTTGACCCCTATTGGTCCCACAATCTGAGTCAACTTGAGAATTTTGCCTTGAAACATAAGGCTATAGCCAAAACCCCTTTACAAGCCGAGACAAATTAGGTTCAATTTCATCTGTCATTTGTTATCTTGGTGCCAAATCTTAAGCCCATGTGCTTTATGGAAAATTTATGTCTTATTTGGCCATAGATATTATTGTCTATTTATTGTAGTCCTCATTCAATCTTAACCTTGGTGTTTGATACATTGACATTTTTTATCACCTAATTTTTATGCTGGATACCTATCCATTTGTCCAAGCCATATTTGTGCATTTAGTTTATCAACCCCCATTTATATATTTATATTTTTCTTATATCCATTTTCATTGTCTCCCCTTTCCTCTACCCTTTTGTCAAACCAGTATCCATCTCCTTTTCCCTTTGTTGGTTCCCAATTTGAGGGGGAAATATTCTCATATCAAATTGGGGCATGTTGGGGCATGCTGGGGGCATTTATTCAAGTTTTGATTCCATATTTTTGTCTCATGGCTCGATTCTCTTGACCATTCCACAAAAAGGGGAAAATGTAGATGCCAAAATTTAACACCCCTACCCTATTATACCATTTTTAGGCTATTGATTTAATAATTAAATGTAGACACTATAAATATACACCATAGCCTAAAATCTTGAAATAAGCTAAGTTTGAAATGTGGTAAAAACCTCCAAAAATCTATATTTTGCATCTTAACTCCAAGAGGTCCCAAACCACTCTCAAACATCCTAAAAGTATATACATAAAATATAACTTAAAGTATAATTAAATTTCAACTTATACTTAAATGTTTATTTCATGTATATACCCCTTTTTACCCATGGTAATAATCTTATTAATTACTAATTACCATCCTTAACCACCCAAAATCTTTTAAATAACCAAAATCCTAAAAATCAAATAAAACCAAAACATAATCAACCTTCTAACAAACTTATTCCATGGTTAAAACAACTTGAACAACCTTGAAATTCATTTTAATCATCTTTTACCATGTGCCAACCCATTGGAACAACTTTTTGTTTAGCTTCACCCATTTTTGGTAAATTGACATCGATCCTATGTGATCGACATCAATCAGTTAAGATCAATGTCAATATATTTATATATAATAAACCTTTATGGCTCGAGGAGATAATGTGACTACACTTTTAGAACCTGAAACACTACCAAAATCTCATTATAACTTGCGTCTAAACTTGATCAACAACCTACAATCTTGTGGAACTTCTATTGGAGAGCTTATCAAAGGTTTTTGAAGGTTTTTCTCTTTCATCTTATCCAAGTTCATTTTTAGTCATTAAAGGTTAGTATTGCTATTAAATTTATTTGCATTTCTAATCTACTATCTTTTGTGTCTGTCTTACATTCAATTTTTATCATTTTATTAAAAATATAGGCTATCATTATAGTCTGTTTATAGTTCAACACTTTTACATAGAATCAACATTGATTCATCTGAATCGGCATTGATCTTGTAGAATTGATGTTTATCCTCTAAGATCATCATTGATCCCTGTTATACTATAAAAATAACCTTTAAATAGTCTATTTGCATCTTCAGCATCTATTAAAATTGTATGCTATTTTCTAAATATCTCTCTTAATCTATTGATATCCATTACTAAAACTTAGCAAATAATTTATACATCTTGTCCTTGAATAATCCATTTATCTTATCTCTTAATCATAGATAGTATATATTTATCTAATCTTTATTAAGTTGTATGTTGGTGTTGTTTATACCTACATCTATTATCTTGTATATTTTATCTATTATCTTGAATAATCCATAATTATTTATCTTTTACATAAATTATATCTTGTAATCTTTTTCTTTTATAATTATTATCCTTCTTAATTGAAAATAGTGGGATGACATCCATCTGAGAAAGCATGCTACTTCTTGGGACTGGTTTGTAACCAAGCAACCCACTCATTTATCTATTAATGCATTTTTTGTTTAAGTGTGGTGTATTATAGGTCATTCCTCTCCATCCAAAGAGGAGTTCTCACAATCAAGCTTGATCAATGGTGTGCAACCAACCATCCATATCTCCAAGTAATCTTAAACCCTTCTTATACTTTGGTTTTAGTGGTTAATTAGATCACATTGAAAAAGCATAAAAACTACTCAAATAGAACTATAATAGTTGAAAAGTCTTGGACACCTAAAATGAATGAATTTGTGCTTGTCTTAGATAATTCCATGAATATTGGATCCATGGTCATTACTTTGTATAATCAACCTATATAAATAAAATCAAAAGCCAACATAGTTTAGGATTAGACTAAAAATGGTATTATAAAAATATTTCCAATGTGGAAAAACTATAACAATCTGTTGGGTGGCTAATGATTAAGCAAAGTGTAGACACCTAAATCTAACCATAATTGGTTTCCACCTAAAATTTAGATCAATTCTTACCAACCATTGAAAATTAAGTTTAGGAATCAATGAACATTCCAAATTTATTTGTGCATCATTCATCAAAGCTCAGAAATATATTGAGCCATTCATATTTGGGGTATCCTACCATATGCAATAATAACCTTTCATGGATTCATCCATAATTGTCTTCCAACGTCACAGTTGTCAATTTGGCCTATGGACATATTAAGTGGGACATTTTCACACTTGATCAAATCTTGAAAGAGCTAAAAGGCTAATTAGAATAAATTAACAAATTAAACAAGATTAAATGGCTAGTTGAATTATTCATTTGAAATTAATGAATATCTAAAAATTAAAATTTCAAAAATTAAAATATCAAAGCCTTTTATCATTGTCTTTATGAGTTGTCAAGCTCTTTGAAAATATACTAAAATATCTAATTTGAGAGCCATGTCTAATAACTATAAATCATAATTACTTAACAATTATTAACTCAACTAGAGTTAGTTTTAGCTCATCTAGATTTAGTTTTAACCCATTCAAAGCCTAAACTCAACCTTCACTCACCTTGGGTGAGATTTAATTATTAAGGCTATAAATACAAGGCCATGTTTATTGAATTCTAAGTTATTTTGGTGCAAAGTTATTATGCACAGATATCTTTAACAAGCTTGGATATTGTAGAGTTATAATGTCTAAATCCAATTGTTTCTCTATATTTTTTGCTAATTACATTATGATAAGGAAGAAACTAAAGGTAAAAGGTTGAGGGTTTGACGTTACCGAGATTTAGTGCACACCGTATCCAAGCTTTGTGGGAGCTCCTCTTTGGCTGTGGAGGAAACACCTGCAAAAAGAATAAGACTTTAACAAAGAAGATGTTAGAAGAGGATATGGTGGACTGCCAAGCTACGCGCTCGGTCTTAGAAGCGTGAAGCTCCCTAAGGGATGACAATCCACTATTTAAAGAAAAGAGTTCTATATAAAAAGAAATGATAAAATACTTACAAAAATGGAAAGGTAGAATGTTGTGTACCTATTCTCTATAGTCTTAGAATGTTACAAAATACTAGCTGAAGGTTTTGTCAGGTCTATGGGTTGTTTATATAGCTTTTCTAGTTAACACAGTCACTGACGTCGGTTGGGTTGCTGATGTCAAAAGGGGCAGTGGGCTTTGGATGGGTTTTAGAGTATTTATGTGATGCACAGAAGGGTTTCTAGGAATTTAGAGGTTGGTGCATGGTTATGAGAAAGTGAATAAAGTTTGAGGAAGGGTAAGGGTAGAGGATAGGTGTGAAAGGAGGGTAAGAATAAAGGGAAGGCCTTTCAACCCCTCCATAGAAGAAATCAAGCCTCTCAACAGTATTTAGAACTATCAAATGGAAACTAATTAACAATATATTCTAAAACTTTGAAATGGAGACAAAATACTTAGCTCTATAGGGTGAAGACCTGAAGGTGTCAAAATGGAGATTTTTGTTGTGGCTAATGTTGAGGTCCTCGTATAATGTTTCAATCTAGTCTCTGGAATGACTTGTGCAGAGATTCGATAACCAAGATGATGATAGTCGAGTTATGGTGCTTCTGGTCTCAGAGTGTGCATGTCAATCTGGAAGAAGGTGGGAGGGGCAGCTCAATGTTAGAGCTAGGCTTATGTAACCAACGTTGGTGATCCTGCTGGCATCGGCCGAGGGTTGATCAATGTCGGTGGAGAAAGAATGGGTAAAAGGGCTATTTTTAGCTCTTTTCCTATTTCTCCACCTGCCAAGTGCCTTTGCCATTGGAAACTAGTCAAAACATGGGTTTATGAGGCACAAAAGTTGGTTAGGGAGTTAGGACGGAGTGAGAATAGGTCATGGGTAATTAGGATTTGGAGGACTTAGTTTTAGGCTAACTCATAGGCTAAGAAATGGTCTTAGGGTGAGGTGTCTAGGTGAGGTGTCCATGTGAGGTAATTAATTTAAAATATGTAGTTTTTAAATTAATAAAGGCGTGGGTTAGGAGTGTTAACATTTAAAAGGGGACCAAGGGGGGTTGACACGATATTGGTGTTTATATTTTCCCCTTTTTGTCTTGTGGTTTGTTCTGACAAACTGTAAGACAAAAATAGATGTAAGTTGCCCCAGGTATGGGATGAGGTATTCCCCCTCAAAGCGAGAATCAAGAGAAGGGAATCCAAAATCAGGTGCCAATTTGATAGGTAGTGGATGGGTAGGGTGAGGTTGGAGTGTGAACATTGCAATAGTTGAGATTGCATGTATACCACTTCACTTGATAGGTAGGTCAAATTGTCATAGGCAAGGTCGAGGAGGACTAAAATCAAAATAACCAGTCCCCAGCTTATTAGTGGTAGTTGATTGGGTTAAACGATCAAAGTTATAGCTCCAATGCTTGAGGAGGACTAAAATTGAAGTAACCAGTCCCCAGTTTATTAGTGGTAGCTAATTGGGTTAGATCGATCAAAGTTGTAGCTCCAATGGTCATCGTGTTACAAGTATCCGAGCTAGTAAGTGCTCTTGGAAAACATGAAAATGTCACAGATATTGGGGATCAACTTGATCACGATCTAACAATAGATGTGAGGGGTGCGTATAATTTGCTAACTATTCATGAGGTAGCATATGCAATCAAAACAACCAAGGCAAAATTTTCTTGAAAGTGGTCATGGTCTAAGGAGATAGTCGTGATCTTTGAGGTCATTTATCGAGTCAGGCTAAGATATAAGTGATCTCGAGTGTTGTTTGTTGTGATTAGGGAGATGTATATGATCTCTAATGTGCCCCATGAGAAGTCTAAAGTGACTTCTACAGTGTCAAGGTGGGTTGTTTGGTCATAATTTTGGGTAGTTGTAAAGGTTTAGGGTAGGTAGTGAGCCTAGGGTTTAGATAGTTGGTCCATTTGGTAGATGAACGAGTGAATGCCTGAGATAACCTCAGAAGACCCCATTTTAATTGAGTGATGCTTATATAGCCCCTATTTTAAGGGCCTCAAGCCAATGTAGTTCTCCCAAAAAGGGAAAGTAGAGGGTAGGTTATGGATTGGGTTTGACTAGGTTAGGTCATGGTTAAAGGTTAGATGGTTTAAAATGAGGTAGTTTAGGATAGGCAATGAGCCTAGGATTCAGGGTAGGTAATGAGCCTTGGGTTTAGATAGTTGGTCCATTTGGTAGATGAATGGGTGAATGGTTGAGCTAACCTCAGAAGACCCCATGTCAACTGAGTGTTGCCTACATAGCCCCTATTTTAAGGGCCTCAAGCCAATGTAGTTCTCCCAAAAGGGAAGAAGAGTCAAAGAGGTTGTTTAGTTGGTTTGGTTATGTTAGTTTTTTTAGCATTCCCATATGTTTAATGGTACATGCTTGAAATGATGAGTGTATGATGATGTTATAGCCTTTTCCATATTGTGTGATGGTGTATGCTGTAACATAGGTTATGTGGTTTTTCATCCTTAGCAATTTTCCATATTGGTGATAGTGTATGCTAAGAACGAAATGAGTTTATTTATGCTTCAGTAGGTTTCCATATTGGTGATGGTATATGCTTGACATAAATTGTGTTTGGTTGATAGTTTCCATGTGTATTGTTTTCCATAGAAACTAATGTGAATGGGCTATGATAATTTATATAACACAAATTGGTATTTGCATTAAATAAATCATGATGTTTTAGATTAAGGTAAAAACAGGTTTTGAAGGGGCCCTGAAACCTTATACATCTGAAGATAGAAAAAACCTTAAGCATTCCAAAAAACACAAGAGCCAGGAAACTGCTTAAGCAAAACCAGTTTAACCAGTAAACTGAAAACAACAAACAAAAAGCTGAACAAACAATAAAAATTATTTCTTACAAGACCGAAGCTTCATATCTAGAGGGGGGACCAAGGGCTTAGACTTCTTCCTCTTAACAGTGGTCCAGCCATCCTCTACCTTAGCTGCCTCAGCATCCCAATCCTCAGAAGGCCTAGATCCATGAAGTCCAGGGGGTGTCGAGGCCTCAACAAAAACCTTAAGAGAACAAGCCAGCTTCTGGCTCCTAGGAGAAGCCTTTAAAATAGGTGGAGGGACCTCCACCTCCTTTGAAATCAGTTCAGGGAGATCACAAAATCCTTTCTCCGCAATACCTACAATAGGATCTGACTCCAGCAGAGTTTCCTTATCCATCGATTTAGAATGGCTACTCTCATACTCTGAATCAGTCGATTCAGCACCAGGTTATTTAGCATAATAGTGTTCATGTCCTGCTTTAGACCACCAAGAAGTTGAACTTTTGGGTATGGATTTCCCTATAGTACACCTCCCTGCAACGTGCCCCGTCTGGTGACACTTTCTACATCGAAAGGGTAAACCTTCAAAATCTAACCTTTGCGTCTAAGAACCCCTAGGGGAGTCCAGACAAATCACCTTAGGAAGGCCCTTTGAAACATCCACCTCAACCATGATGTGAGCACAGGTCGAGCGGTACATCCTCTGAGTTTCATCATCCTCAAATAAAAACTCCCCTATAGCATTTCCAATGGTTTTAAACACCGCTTCTTGCCATAAATGTATTGGTAAATTTGGGAGCCGAACCCAGACCGGGATCTTATTGAATGTTTTCGTGAGAGGATTGAAGTCCTTATGCCATCATTTAGCCATAAGGGGGAATTTACCCTGCAATAAGAGGTTGCTATTGGATAGAATGGTCTGCCGATCATTAGAAGTTTAGAATAATGCAATGAAAAAACCTTTAACATAAGGGAATATTTCAACATTTGCATCAATCTGTGGCAGCCAAGTATTGGATATCCAGCCATGTAGGTCTACAAGGGAAGGCTAGTAGCCTCTAAATCTACAAATAGCCCCAAAATTTGAAAACTGATCTACCCGATCAAAAATTGCTTCTATAGTATCAGGATCCAGATTGACCCTAACAGGATTTAAAACACTTACAAGAGAAACGCACAATATCCTAGCAGAGGCTTGATCTTTCACATCATGTATTTCAGCTTCATAAGTAGCCACATCCGCATAAGTCCTTTCCTTTGATCCCAGACCAGAACCAAAAATAGGGGCTTTTGCATTTTTCATTTCTGGAGATAAACCTTTTCCCGCAGAAGAATGGACGCTCAAGATGCTTACCCTATTCCCAAGTGGAGTCCCTTTCAGTGCACAATCCGCATCCACACCATCCACCAGATCAATAGCATCCTGGTTTGGATTATGGGTACACACACCAGGAAGCCCGCGCGCAGCATTCAATGTTACAAATTTCAAATTCTCCATGCGCGAGATATTTTGGGGCGATGCCTTAATAAATCATGATGTTATGTTAGTGGTTAGAAAATGTTTGGGTTGTGATGAAGGTGTGTAAGAAGTGAAATGGGCATTTCTCTTTCATTGGCAAGGACCATAATGATAGCATAGATAGGGTTTTTGCAAACAAAAGCCCCGTTCATGCATAATGTCATTGACCATTGGTTTGTGTTAGAGAAGTACCCTAATCACTTGACGTTAAGTGAGCTCAAAATCTCTTGGGTATTTTGGGGTAATAGGTGTGATTATGTGATATGTGAGGATAGCATAACCCTTTTTAGCAGGGATAACTTTGCCTCTTTTATAGGTGACCCTGAGAATGACTATAGGCAAGTCCATGGCTTAATAGTTTTTTTTTTGTTAGACTGATCAATGCAGGAAGTCTACTTGGGGATGTTGTTTTTGTTTTGTGGTCATGTGAAGCTGATCGATGTGGGAAGCTTCTGAGAGGGTGATATTTTTGTAGCAAAATTTGGGCATAGCCATCCTTCAAGGGAGTGGTCTATATTTTGCTTTGTATGTTTTGATGTTTGTGAATAGTTATCATTCAAGGGAGCAGTCTATTAATTACAGCAATAATGTAGCTATCCTTCGAGGGAGAAGTATACATTTATAGTTTATGACCGTTTAATATTTTGTTAGGCATCCCAATTTTATGTTTTTTTTTTGTTAACTTAACTTTTAGTCATGGACTAGACTATAGAGGTTTAAGGGTTTCCCTTTTATTAGGACAAAGCATTAATGCTTAAAAAAGGGTTAACTAATTGTTTGTAAGGAAAAAGGGTTGAAAGGAATAAGAATGAGGATGATGGGGGTTGCTCAAGGGATGAGCTCAAGTTAAACATCAAGTGAATGATTACTTGGTTAACAGTAGAATGGTCATAGATGCAAGGTATTAAGGGGCTCAGGTTCAAGCCAGCCTTTGAGAGAAGACAGATGATAAGTGCCTGATCCATACTTGTGTGTTATTATATAAGGTCCAAGCTAATTAGGAGCAAACTTGTCTCATTTTATTTTTTCCATATTGGTCATGTGTTGGTTTTCTTTAAGGATGAGATCTCTAATTTTGAAATCTCGCTCTTTCAAAAAACATTTGTAGGCACGCTTGATGCAATCTTGATAGATATGGAGATGATTAAGAGTAGCAAGATGACGTTCATCGAGTAACTCAAGTCGTGTTAATCGATCTTGACAAAATTCATCGTTAGAGAGTATGTCATGTAAGGAGATCAACAAGTTGGTCAATGCTCGAAAAAGGAAAGTCATCCTTTGGGCAATCTAGGTTGAGGTCGTGATAGTCAATACAAATTTGAAATCCCCCTGTTGCTTTTGTGACAGGGACAATGCTTGACACCCATTGCGAATAATCAATAGGTTGGGTAAATGAGATGGAGAGAAGACGTTGAAGCTCCTCTTTGATAAGGAGTGTGACGTGAGGATACATCTTTTGAAGCTTTTCATTGACAGGCTTAATTTGAGAGGGCAGGATCCTGATCTTCCAGGCTGTAGGCAAGAATATCAGAATCACTGAAGGTGACAGAGGCAATAGTGGGTAAAAATTTGACTAAAGCAACCATTGGTTGGGGGTCTTCAGGTTATACCTCCACTACCTGTAAAGATTTGATCAAAGTTTGGTGATGTTGCAGAGATCTTTGTATTAGGTCATACAAAGACATCTTCATAGGGGTTTGGTGAAGTTGTTTCACCATGGAGTCACGAATTGCCTTCGAAGATGTTGGTTGAGATGTGCCCAAGATAGAAATCTTGGGTTTTAGTGGTTGAGAAGGCTTGACGAATGGATATGTCCAAGGGATAGAAACTTGCTCTTTTCCTTTATCCTTTAGGGTTTGGGACCTAGTGGCCACATTAATAGTGTTGATTTCGAATAAAGGGGGAAAAGGTGGTTGAGGGATCATAATCTTGTGTTGGGATCCCAATTCAAGTGAGGAGGTTTGGGAGGCATGGGATGGTGTCAGTAATTTATCACAAAGGTGGTCAAGAGAATCCTTAATGAGAAGGGAGTCCTTTTCCAAGTGTTGGCGAATGACAACCTTAAGAGCATTACAACTCTCAGTATCATGCCCAAGAGTGTGATGATATAAGCAAATTTGAGTGTCATCAAACCAAGATGGTTTTGGTCTGAGAGGTCAGTATGGCTTAATGGGTAGGAGAACAATGCTAGAAGACTGCAATAATCAGCATAACATCAAAGCATAAGAACCCACTAATGGGTCTACACTCATTGTTGCAATAGGGGTTGACAACTTCTATTTAGGAGTTGTAGGAGGAGTTTTTCATACCACCTTTTTAGTTGGTGGTGTGGCCACACATGTAGATGACACTTTTTTGGTGAGAGGTGTCAAATTTTTTGGAGGAAGTATGTTTTTGATGGGTAGAGGGAGTAATGGAGGCAATTTTTTTTTATGAGGTGTTGGAGTAGGGAGCACTCTTATTAAAGTGGAAGGATGTGGACCCAAGATAGAGGGAAATGGTGAAGGTGGGGGAGGAGTAGACTGACATGGTTTAGCACCCTTCTTTAGCATGGTGTGAGGACCACTACTATGTGGGGCGAGGTTCAAATCTACCTTCACTTTTGGGTGAGTGAGGTTTGATATCGGGCGAACACCAAGAGATTTAATCTGTTTCAGCATGGTGGATGCCTGTGAGGGTTTGGGTTCAGATGTGGAAGGCTGAGCTTCTAAAGATTTAGAAGTGAAAACCTGCTCCTCATCAAAGACTTTGGGGGAAATTATCGTGAAAGGGTTAGTAGTATAAGGCAAAGTGGGATGTGTAAGATAAGGAGCCTTAAGTCACTCCCATAGTGCCTCATGTTCTAGGTTCCTAGAATGGAGGAATCCTAAGTTTTTTTCCAATTGAGAGAAGGGTTTAGATGACATCATGTGAGGTCTTATAGTCAGTATTTTAGAGGATTTGGGTAGTTGCAAGAGTGGAAACATGTTGGATGCAGTGATCTCAGGCCAAAGGCGAGAGAGAACCATCACTGGATCTTCCTCGGTCGAAATGGGTGAGGTAGTGAGTTCTTCTCTCAATGGAGAAGGGATTGGATAATTTGGCTCTTCAAGTGGATAAAGCACAGGAATGATCATACCTTCCACGTGTGGTCTAGGAGCATGGAAGGTATGATCCTCCATTGGTAATAAGAAGGATGACGGTGGGCCATCGGCGTTGGTATTGTCAAAGCATCCTCCAATATGGGAGAGGTCAAAGTAGACTCTCTTACGTGTGAAAGTGGGGTGGATGGAGGACTATCCTCCATCAGTGAAGGAAAAATAGGAGAGGAAGGATCCTCTAAGGGGTGAAGTAGAGGGATGATGGCCCCTTCTACATGAGGGTGTGGGGTATGAATGGTAGGTTCTTCCAATGGTAGAAGAAGAGGGAAGGTGGGGGCAAGAGGAACAGGTAATATGGGATCCTCATGAGGTAGAAGAATGGGTAAAGGAGTTGCTTGATGTCATGGGGGTGATACAGGTGAAATGGGTTCATCCACATGAGGAAGAAGGTGAGGCAAAGAGAGATCTTCATTGCATGGGGGTGGTATGGTTAAAATAGGCTCTTCTATCTATGGTGGAGAAATAGGTTGACCAACCTCTTCAAATTGTGGGAGAGGTTGGATAGGAGTGAAAGGAAAGACCGTGTTGACCGTGCGTATGTTGTGTTCTTGAGGGTCATCAGCCATGGTCTAAACATTTTTCTGACTTGGGAGATGGTTAGGAAATGGTTGCCTAAAGACATCTATGTTTTGGTTGGCCAATGCATTAGGGTTATCAAAAACAAGGTCCCCTTTGTCTAACATGTCTTGAACAATGTTTTTGAGGGTTTTGCAATTATCCAAGTCATGACCCTTGACACAGTGATAGTTACAAAAGTCATTTTCCCTATACCATGTAGGGATGGATTGTGAGGGGTCAAATTAGATAGGTGGTAAAATTTGAGGGAGGTTAAGGACTCCCTCCTTCACTAATTTATCCAATACGGAAGCATATGATTCTCCTATTGGAGTGTATCATCATTTTTCATACTGTTGTTGGAATTTTCTAGTGATGTTTTGTGATGTGGAGGGCTCAGATTGGTTGGTTTTGGTAGAATATGGTGACCTAAGGACCATAGCATTTGTTGATCCCTTGGGTTTGGGGTGAGAAGAAGATTTGGAAGAAGAAGGGTCATTGGCTTTTGCATTGGTATTTTTGCTATGCAATTTGACCCTGTCTTCTTCGATTGCATGGAGTTTAAGCTTTCGGGCCATAGTGAAAGCTTCATTGAATGTGCAAAAAAATTAAACCCATAGAGTAGATGAGATGTGCTTGGCACATGCTCTTGAAAAGAGCTCAATGAGCTCAAGTTGAGGTAGTGAGAAGGAGAGTTGGTTGATTAAACCTCTCCAATGGGTAATGAAGTCAGCAATTGACTCATCCTTGAATTATCTA
The DNA here is from genome assembly GCA_037957365.1 of Torreya grandis. Taxonomy (NCBI): domain Eukaryota; kingdom Viridiplantae; phylum Streptophyta; class Pinopsida; order Cupressales; family Taxaceae; genus Torreya; species Torreya grandis. Next base: position 2,224,565 of record JARHVA010000648.1, read on the forward strand.
ATGGAATAAAGGTCTATGATGGAGACCTTTTTGGTAATATTGATTGAGAAATGGTCGAGGAATAGCTGAGTGAGTTGAGTGAAGGTGAAGAGAGAATGACTGGTAATGGAGCTATACTAGTCAAGGGCAGTGTCAGAAAGTGACATAGGGAATGTGCGAAGTAATAATGCATCATTGTGTGCTATGAGGTAGCAAGCATTTCTAAATGCTCATAGATGTTGTTGTTGGTCCTCTTTACTCTAAAAGAGAGTTAATTTATGGAGTTCCCACTGACTAGGGTATGGTCGAATAGGAACTGAAGGGTGGATAGGTTCATTGTAGATTTGTTTGTATGAAAGAACACTCCTCAAACCTAAAATAGATGTCTCAAGGTTGGACATCTTATCCATCAGCATCTTAATTAGATCGACAGATGGATTGGTGTGATGGACACCCCCTAAGTTATAGGGTACCTGGAAGGCATTGGAAGGGGCGTATGTCATACTTGGTTGCATTTGTGTAGGTGCAACATATTGATAGTTCATCATAGGGGCTGATGTCAAGGTCAAGGGAGCTTGTGTTGTGAAGTTGGAAGGCACAACTTGTCTAGATGCCACCAAGGGTGGTTGAATGGTGGCGACACTAGTTAAAGGATAAGTGGTCACTCTCATGTTTATTAGTGAAAGAGTGGATGGGATAGAGATAATCAAGTTCTGGAAAGGTGTCAAACTTGGTTGAATTATTTGTAGTTGAGGAGGTACAGAAACCCCGATGGAGGTAGGGTAAGAAAGGATAGAAGGGGAGGCTAAATCTTGAACATTGGCCATGGTTGGGTTATTGGTCAAGGTAGTGGCCTGAGTGACCATAGGTTGGGTAATAGATGCTATTGATATCATTTCCGCTTCAACCAAATAAGTTAGAATCCCATAAATAGGATTACCCAAAGAATCTCACATTTGGCTTCTAGCAAGATAATGTTGGAGAGCCTTGACATTGTGGTCAAGGAATCTCTCAAAAACTTGATCCCCTTTGGGAACAATAGGAGGTTGATCGGTGGGGGTAGGTTGGATAGGAGTATGCTCAGTGTCTGAAGTATACTCCATTAGATGACTTGGCACGAAGGGTGAAGGTGAGAGTGGCTGTTGACTTGCGTGGTCAATAAGATATTTGGCTTGACTATGTGTCAAAACCATCTAAGGCAAAAGGGGTTCAGGTTCCAAAAACTGTGTTTTAGTTTTAGAAAACTAGAATTTGTGTTAAACAGCAAGAAATTTGGGTTTTAAACTTGCTATTTGGAAAGAAAATTTATTGACAGTGATCAATGTCAGTTGTTTAACTGATATCGGTTATAATTGCTAACATCAGTGGAGAAATTGATGTCAATTTTTGTGTAATTCCAAAAACACAAAAAATTGATAGTTTTTGGAAGAAAAAGATATTATGAGTTGTTTTGGACTTCAAAATGGTATGACCTTACCAACTCAAACACTCAGATAAAAATAGTAGAATAGATGATTAGGTAAGCAACCTCTAAAATGTTAAATTCCTAGGAATGAGTTTTAAAGTCATGGTGGCTTATGCCTTAAGAGAATGTGTTGAGAGTTGGGCTTGTAGAACAGGTCCTAGAGAGGAAGTCTATGGTTGGTTTTAGGTTGTATTATGGTGCTCAAAAATATCTATGTTAGGTTTAGTATGTGGCCTGGTGATGGGGCTTGCTCCCTTCACTTCACGAACCCAGAGCTGAGCTGGGCCACTTAGCCAAAATATACCTTGCCTATAGTTTATACTCTACCAAAGAATAGAGTGGGTCCTCCTCTTAGTGGTGAAATCCAAGTAGGATCATTGGGTGGGGTAAGGTATCCACTAGGTGATGAAATCCTAGACGGGCCTTGTCTTAAGTAAGTTTAAGTGTTTGATTTGAAGTAATTGTGATTTGGTTGTGTAACATTTGTGTACTATGATTCATTCATAATGCTTTAATTACTAAGTGGGCTAAGTATGCATCCAAGCAAGAATGAAATGCAGCAATTTTTAACCCAAATCAAAATATGTTATTCAAATGCAAACAATTGGAGAAGAGGTAAAGAGTATGAGTTTTTCACTACTCTATGATGCATGTAAGAAGTAACAAGAATAAAAAGAGATGTTCTTTTTAACTTCTGCTAATGATTTCCTTTTGAAACAAAAAGATAGAAGAGGGGATGCAAGAAGAGAATACTTTTTTAATGCATCTATATGAAAGTTTGATTTTTAAAAGAAAAAGAGTGAACCCAAGGGAAACTCCAAGGGTCCCACCGGGCATGCCAGAATGTTTCTCTATATTTTTTGCTAATTACATTCAGATAAGGAAGAAACTGAAGGTAAAAGGTTGAGGGTTTGATGTTACCCAGATTTAGTGTGCACCGTATCCAAGCTTTGTGGGAGCTCCTCTTTGGCTATGGAGGAAACACCTACAGAAAGAATAAGACTTGAATAAAGAAGATGTTAGAAGAGGATATGGTGGACTGCCAAGCTACACGCTCGGTCCCAGAAGCGTGAAGCTCACTAAGGGATGACAGTCCACTATTTAAAGAGAAGAGTTTTCTATAAAAAGAAATGATAAAATACTTACAAAAATGGAAAGGTAGAATGTTGTGTACCTATTCTCTGTAGTCTCAGAATGTTATATAATGTTGGCTGAAGGTTTTGTCAGGTCTATGGGCTATTTAGATAGGTTTTCTAGTTAACACAATCACCGACATCAGTTATCCTATCGAGGTCAGTCTAGAATTATGCTGACATCGGTTGGGTTGCCGATGTCAAAAGAGGCAATGGGCTTTAGATGGGTTTTGGAGTATTTCTATGATGCACAGAAGGGTTTCTAGGAATTTAGAGGTTGGTGCAGGGTTGTGGGAAAGTGAATAAAGTCTGAGGAAGGGTAAAGGTAGAGGATAGGTGTGAAAGGAGGGTAAGAATAAAGGGAAGGCCTTTCATCCCCTCCATGGAAGAAATCAGGCCTCTCAATAGTATTTAGAACTATCAAATGGAAACTAATTAACAATATATTCTAAAACTTATGAAATGGAGACCAGAATACTTAGCTCTGTACGGTGAAGACCCGAAGGTGTCAAAATGGAGATTATTGTTGTGGCTGATGTTGAGGTCCTCGTACAATGTTTCAATCCAATCTCTGGAATGACTTGTGTAGAGATTCGGTAGCTAGGAGGATGATAGTCGAGTTCTGGTGCTTCTAGTCTCAGAGTGTGTGTGTCAATTTAGAAGAAGGCAGGGGGTAGCTCAATGTTAGAGCTAGGCTTATGTAACTGATGTCAGTGATCCTGTCGGTGTTGGCTGAGGGTTGACCAATGTCAGTGGAGAAATAATGGGTAAAAGGGCTATTTTTAGCTCTTTGCCTATTTCCCCACCCGCCAAGTGCCTTTGTCATTAGAAAACAGTCAAAACATGGGTTTATGAGGCACAGAAGTTGGTTAGGGAGTTAGGATGGAGTGAGAATAGGTCATGGGTAATTAGGATTTGGAGGACTTAGTCTTAGGCTGACTCATAGGCTAAGAAATGGTCTTAGGGTGAGGTGTCTAGGTGAGGTGTCCAGGTGAGGTGTCCATGTGAGGTAATTAATTTAAAATAAGTAGTTTTTAAATTAATAAAGGTGTGGGTTAGGAGTGTTAACATTTAGAAGGAGACCAAGGGGGGTTGACACGATATTGGTGTCTACACCCATGTAAGTAAGGTTACCATGCCCAAATCTTAAACCAAGCAACATCAAAGCCAAGGTGCCAAGAAGATAAGGAGCTAAGCAACCTCCATAGTCAAAGAATTCTTAATGTACAAGCTAAGAAATCCATTCAATAAATCCATTTAGAGCTCCCAAGGAAGGTAAAAGACTTTTTTCTTTTATGTTTTTATTGTGCTTTCATTTAGTTTTTATTACCTAAGCTCTCCCTAATGTCTAGTAGTTTTTGTTACCTAAGCTCTCCCTAATGTCTATGCTAGAGGTGTTAGGATTTTTAGTGTGTTAATTTCATTGATTTTATGAGACTAACCTCCCTTCTACGTTAAATCTTTGTCTACATGTTGGCATTCTTGGTGGGACACGCACCCCACAAAGTTACTCATAAGGCCTTTTAGAGCACTCCCCTAATGATTTTCATGTAAAAATTTAAGCTTGCTTATTAAAATAGGTGAAAATTGAAGGCCAAAAGATATTTTTATAGAAGTCACAAAGTTACTCTATGCAGTCATGATTTTACTCTCTAGAATCATGATATTGTTCAATATCATTGCTCACATAATCATAGTTTTATCTTATTTCTTGTGATTTTATCCTTAAATATCAAGGTTTATGCTAATTATTTTATGTCTATAGGGAAATCCATGATATTGAAATATCACTAATCTGACAGTCGTAATATTGCCTTAAAATTAGAGATATTACAATATTTCTACTTCAAAAGTTGTGGTATCACCAATAAATCTATGATATTGCTTAAACTTTAATGATATTGCCTTTAAGCCACTAGTGGTTAGGCTGACTATTTTAGGTTAAGTCAAATATCACAACTCTTAGAGTAGTGATATTGCCTTTATTTTAGTGATTTTGTCATTAGAGTAGTGATATTACTTTATGTACTCTAGTTTCATACAAATTACAGTATTGTGCTAACAATCGTACGTTTGCAAAGAGAGTTACAATATTGCTCTATGTTATGCAGTTTTGCACTATGTAAAAAATCAGAAACCCAATAGCAAGATTTGAGAATTCATTTATTCACTCAAGGTGTGCTTATAATCATAAAGACTCCTTAATGTGTTTTGTAGGACCCAAAGGCCATAGGAGATATTTGAAACACTTCTAATTTGCAAATTTTACATTTCAAATTAGTGTTTTAATAATTATTTTACTAAAGTTATTTCTAATTTTTCTAAGATTTCAACAATAAATACCAAGGGACCAAAATTTTACAACACATTTAATTTTGGTGCAATGAAATGAACTTTCACATTTAGTTACATACTCCTAAGAGTTTTGTTTTTTTATACTTGTTTGTTAAAAGTTATTTGTTTTAGAAAAATGAGTGATGCATGTATGCTCTTCCCCATCCCCTTTAGGGAACTTGGGTGATCAAAAATACTCATTCTTTGCCTTGGTAACCTTAGTCCAAAAATGTGAAAATAAATTTTCTAAGGCCTTCCCTAAATCTGTATAACTTAGGTGACCCCAAAATGGCCATAAAGTCTTTTCACTTGTCTTTATTTTTCATGCACTTTGGATTGTGATCAGGAGTTTATAGCCTCCTCATAGATTATTTAAGGAAGTGTTAACCCAGGAATTTATCTCTTGACATCATTTCAACCCCAATCCATAATGGGGTATATAAATTAAGGGTGACCTATTGGGATGATTATTTTTAGCAGTTAAAACAAGATCCATTAGTGGTACTCAGCCTCAAAACTTAGGGGCAACTTGGACATCACACTACACTGATCAAGCAATGGATGTAGTGGTTGTGAAAAATATAAGACCTTTTCATAACAAGCCAGTTGATGTGAATCCAAATGATGTGATTTCATCTCTAGTATTAGCCACACTTGGGACCATATAGAAATGAGTGAAAATTGATAGTTTATAACAACATTACTTATCACAGACATATTGTTGATGTAGGGTGAGTAGCACAAAGTTATATTGTTGATGTAGGGTGAGTAGCCAAAATTTTGAGAGAAGAGTGGGCCTAAAAACCCTAATTTTCATGCACTTTTACTTTTTATATTAATAATTAAAATCCTCTCAAGATCAAGTATATTGATTAAAAAAATTAATACTATGCAACCTTGTCAATTTTAGGATTTAAGACATTACACTTAGGTGTTTGTGTCATTTTTTATCCTTTATTACATGATATTGAGTCTAAACTATTTTATCTATCTTACCACATCACAATGAGTCTTTTTTGGGAATTTCTCATTTTTTTGAGGAGGCATTATGTCATCCTTTTGATATCATACCTTTGCCTTAGTCTTTTACAAAATTGTTTGTGTGTGTCACTTAATTGAAAAGGATGTCATTACGCTACCCAATTCATTCTAAGTTTTGTGCCTTTGAGTCTTGAAATAAACATTTATCACATATTTATAGAAAAATAACATCATTAAGCTTATTTAATTATTTTGAAGACTTGTTTCCTTGTGTCTAAACGTTTTGATTTTAAAACTGTTGGCCAATTTTGGCCTACATATGGAAATTTACTTAGATGGATCAATTTTTGGAAGTTTCAAGATGGAGTGACAAGCTGAATAGAGTTATTGATTTATTTTATGACCAAATAATGAATAATAATGTCAAATTTCATTTACAAACCTTTTAAAACACTTTAGACAAGCTTAAAGTATGTTTTATTGATCTTTGAGAAGCAAGTCTTGAAACAAGTCTAAGATTGCAAAGTGAAAAAGACCAGAAAGTTCTCATAGTGTTTAAATAATTTAAGGGCATGAATCAAGTTACACAAAGTATTAAAATTTTATTATATCTTTCTAAAGAGACAATGGTTTCTTACGCAAGCCTAGAAGAACCAAACTATCATAGCACATCACATAGAAATAGATGGTTCAGCTTGATTGTGCATTTAATAAGTTCATTTAGGATTCCTATCATGGCCAAAATATTAAATTAACATGATGTATTTCATTCCTAGATCATCCTTTGTGAATTTCATATCTTTATGTCTTTTCTATCTCAAGATATAAAACTTCAATGTTAGATTTGTAGAGTGAAACATGCATGCAGACATCAAGTTTAAGACTCCTAAAATAGTCATTTGAATTCAAATGTTTCAATGAGGAACATGTGAATGACAAGTTTCCAAATATCAAAATTTAAGATCAAATATAATGGTGAATAAATGATCAACGATGTCAGTGGGTCCTAAAGATCCAATGGAGCATATTTGATCATGTATCAAAGATCAATGGTGAGAATCAAGTAAAAAGGTCAAAGGATCTCTAGGTTGAACATGAAAGTGACAACTGGCATAATCTTAGGAACATAATCTAGATCCAACATCATGTGGATGAAGCTTGAGTCAGTGGGTCCAAGTAGATCGACAGTGTACATGTAATTGTATAAAATAGATCTAATGGAAAATAATGAGTCAAAAGGTCATTAGATCCTAAGAGAAAATGCACAAAGGATAAGTGTCTCAATCATGTTATACTATAATAATATCTATGGCTCACATTCATTCATATAAATGGATATCTATGATACACATGAGGTCAAAGAGTCAAAAAGGTGATAGCAGGATCCTGAGAATGAATGAAGAGATAACGGATAGCACAATTTGAGAAGGCTTGGATCAAGATCAGTGGTTATTGTTAAAATTCAAAAGTTAGGGACTTAAAACAAAGGTTGAATTTGAATCAGTTCAAATTAAGATATATATTTCAAAGGATGCCATTGAATCTCAGTTGAGACCTTTGTTAGAGGATCCAAAGCATGTAGACTCAATTTTCTTATGTTTTCAATGTCACATATAATAATTCCTTAGCTTCCACAAGTTTTAGAGGTGAATAAAGTTTTTAGACCTAATATAGACAAAAGGGTGGAAACTATTTTCAAAATGATTCTATGCAACCTATGGAGCTTCATCAATATATTGACTACAATAAAACCAATAAATTAGATTGGTTTTCAATCTATAATGAGACCTATGCTAAGATATTGAAGTAAGGGATAAGTATGTGATTAATGAAGTGTCTTATTTGTCAAAGCTTATATTTGATAAATAGGTACCTAAAACCACTAAAATTAGACTTAAGCATGGCTCTATCAAGTGCATGGATATGAAGACTTTGTTCTCATAATAAAAGAAAGTGGAGGTGGCATAGAAGATCAAAGCAAAGGGATTCAAGGATTGGAGACTATGGTGGAGCATTTATTTTTTATCAAAGAATTTTAGTCCTAATTAGATAAAATATGGTTCAAAAATCAAGAAGTATGATATCTTAATTAATGTTATCATATGGTGAGCTTCCCCTCTCTCTCCCCTTTCTCCTATATCTCTTATTCTTTTTCATTTATAAAACTCTCTCACTTTTGATATAAATTCTCTCAATTCTGAAAGAATAAAGAATCTCATTTGATAAGGCTGGCCCATGTTAAAAATTGTATGAAAGACCTCTTAAATCAATAAATACTTTCTTTTCCTATCTTTCCCCTCTAAATTGTGTGTAGCAAAGCTTGTGCATAATGGCATTGTGAAGGAGAATCTTCCATGCCCCTTATCCTTCTTTCTTGCTCATTTCTAGGTGTTGTCAAGTTATTTATAGGTATAATTTAGTTTTATTTATTTCATTGATGCAAGCTCTCATTGAGGCTTATAACTCTTGTTTTCCTTCATCCATTGCTTCTTGAACCTAGTTTATAAAACACTTATGTAACTAGCTAAGTTTTGTGAGATTGTGTAAGCTATCATTGTCTTATGCTTCCTCAGTGTTTACTTCATGCTTATGTGAATTATAATTTAAATTTGGTTAATCACCCTTTTATCCTTATTAGGATCCCTATTTCCCCCTTTCTAATCCTTTTTCTAGTGCAAACATTAGTATAGGTGATCCATCAAGAGGAATCCAAATTTTTTTGGAGGTTCAACCCCACTATAGGTGACCCATAGCCTAGGGTTGTTCCCATAGTTTAGCTCAATTTGAGAGACCCTAAATAACCCTATCCAAGGGTTCAAATTTATTCTATAATAGAAACCAAAGCCACCTGTGAGTTTTACACCTATACCTAGTACCGTTATGCCATTCATTCTCATCTAGCTTATTGTCTATTTTGAAAAGCTTAGTTTTCTAAATTGAATTCAAAATTAGCCTTAACAAGTTAAAATCCAAAAATTGATTAATTTTTTCCTATTCCTTATGTAATTTTGTCCTAGACATCAATCTTTCAATGTTGGGTTGTATAACCTAAGTTAATTATTTATTCAATTTGAAAATTATCATTTATGCCTAGATTTGGAGGAAGTGGTCTATCTTCCATATGCCTATTGTTTCATGTATTTTTCCAATTGACCAAGTTCATGTCTAAAATTTTCATGCTTAGTTTATGTCAAAGTGCTTCAAATTTTTTATATTAAATCTCTTACCTTGCTTTTTTTAAAGTCTAGTTTTTGTGCCTTTTCCAAAAGACCTAGCAATACCTAGTTTGAGCCTAGCTTTTATGCCTTCTCTGAAAGACCTAAAAACTTTTATTTTCTTTATATTAGACTTGTTTGAAACAATTTATACATAAATTTTGGAATTATATTATGTATTCATCCACTTGGCCTTTTTATGTAAGACATTTGATGTTGGACTATTTTAGACCAAGTTTTAACCTAGACTTTTTTGGAGATACAACTCCATTTCCTTCGACTAAGGTAGACTATATTTGGAACATTTATCCTTGGGACCTTATTTTTTAGAATTTTTTTAACTATAGTCCTTTTTTCTAAACATTCATCATTAATTTGGATGTGTCTCATTACACTCATAGGGGAGCCATGAATAATCTAGGTTATGATAACATGTTCATGCAAGATGACTTTATTCAAGACCCCTATGGCAATGATGTAGTTTGTGAGATGGATATTTATCCTCCTTACAATATTAAATCTATAGAAAAATCTAAGATCCTCAATCATAGTATGTGGTGATACCTTTTTTGGGCCAATTAACATACCAAGTTCACCCTTTTATGGCTAATAGTACCCAATCCCCCACCTATACCACTAACCCTTCTTAAGATTATGCAAGAAACTAAGATCCAGAGAATCCAAGGATTACCATTCCAAGACCTTTTCATTTGGCTTGTGAGAAAAACCAAGTTCTATAATGCCCTAACATTACTATTATAAGACCTCATCCTTTAGCTCACGATAGCAACCAAGATTCATGATGCCCTACCATTACCATTATAGGACCTCATCCTTTGGATTATGATATCAACCAAGATTCAAAACACCCTATTATTACCATTATATTCCCTTATAAGTATGATAGCTTGTTATCTCAACAAAATTGTGCAATCAATACTAGATGAGTCATAGTTACCATCCTAGGCTGGAAACCAATCTTTATTAAGCCCATCTTAGATGAGCCTATTTAAAAAGAGATCATTACCCAACGACTGATAAATATTAATAAATTTCAAACCATCCCCCACTTTAAAAACCCCATTCCAATCATCGAGCCATAACTAAGCCAATCATTACCTCTCCAACCGAGCCAATCATTTGAAGACCAAGATGTGTTCCAAATTGGTATTTTACAACTACTTGTAAACTAAGGCTAAAATAACCAACAAATCCACCATTTTTTTGTTTAAATACCTATTTTTGATGAGTTAACCTATGATAAATCACCTTTTGATACTATCCCTATTTTTTAGGAGTCTCACTCTGATAAGCCAGTCTTTGTTGAGTCACTTCTTAATGATTATAACTACCTTTGGGTAAATCATTATCTCAACTATTGTCCTATTTTTCAAGAGCCTCCCTTTGACAAGCCAATATCTATGGAGTTTTTATTAGGAATATATGTTATACCCTTGTTGAGGAGAATATTTTTCAAGTCTACCTCAAACTTAGACCAATAAAAGAGTGACCTATAGACTATGGGTTGCCTAATATGCAAGTCAAACCTCTAAATTTTATGGTATATCTCCCATAATTTATTTACTAAACTCTTTCTAAGACCCAATTTTATCACAATGAAAATGGAGAAATGATGAAAATGAATGAAAGAACCTAATCTAAGTGGTGATATACTAATTGATTAGAGATCCACTCTTGATCATATCTTTTGAAACCACATATTAACCTGATGGAGACTACAACTTATCAAACTTCTTGATGGTGTCCTAACAATTAATGTTTCATATGGAGGTTGAGTAGGATTCTTCAACTTGAAGGACAAAGGTCTAGACCTATAAAATATATTTTTGATGTATGACACTTCAAGAACACTCCTACTTAATAACACTTCATATAGCCTACAATGGACTAGTAACCCAAAATTAGGTGAATGAGAGGACCTATAGATGATAATACAATGCATAAATTTTTAAAATCAAACTTTCATGAAAGCATACTATCATTCAACAAGAAATTTTCAAATGTTTGTTATTGATTCAAAGGACTACAAGGAAATTTTAGTAGAGATTTGATATACCCAGCCAAGGGATGTCAAAGAAAGAGCTCAATGCCTAATTAAATATAAAGTTTGAAGGATAATAGGTAATATTCCATACATGGGATAGGCCATGAATGAGTCCAATATGGTTTATGGCAGTTACAATAAGCCCATTCCTAATCCTCAAGTGTTGACAAGCATTCAATGGGTCTACCTTGCCATTTTAGGAAGATATGGAGGTTGTAACTCCCTCATTTGACTTTATTCAGGCCTTAACCATGCTTAAAATATCCCAATATTCCATCTAATGATAGTTACACAATGTAAATGGAGTGTGGATAGGCTTCCAAGAGGCATTGTGTAGACTCCCTTTAATGTGTATGTAGAATTATCCTTGAAACTACCTCTAACCTATCATAATGGCCTCCATTTTTGGATATGTTAACTTGGGTGATAGTTAACAATGATTTAAAATGGCTCATAATTTATACCATTCCATTCTTTGCCTACTAAACTCTTCTACTTACAAGATAAGTAGACTCATTTTGCTCATCCTGCAACTTTTTGCTCACAATCACTATTTGGATGATCAAATAGTTGAATTAGGATCTCAACTCATTTGAAAAGACTTAAATCATTATTAAGATAACCCCTTATGCATTTGAATTTGTATCTCTCAAGTATTTTTCACCTACAAAATCATTATCCTTGCATGACTAGGTCATTTGGACTATTTCACAAACTAGTGGTTTAGATAGAGGTAGCAGAAACACTTTTAGTCAATTCCATGGATCATATTGGCATTGAATGAGTAGAATAAGTCTTGATCTTACCATTTCCATAGTTTATAACTTCTATTCAGGATTTAAAACACATCTTATGCCTAAAACCCTATAAAATTTCATTTCTAAGAAGTGACCATATAATTTATGTACCATTAAGAGCCATGGCTAAGAGCCCCTCTAAACTAGAAACATGATCCAAGTGTTGGATAAGTAGGTCTTGAGCACTTGAATGCCTTTTTATTTAAACCTTCCTAGTTGATACACTATTAGAGTTTAAGGGAGGTTTAGGGGTGTTTGGGGGTCTTAGGGGTGGTTCATAGAGATTAGAGTTTAGATCTATGAACTAATTTCACTATATTAATTCCAAAGGACCTCCCCACTTGAATATGAGCATTTGAAGATGTTATTCATGTGAAGAACATGCCCTCTAAGTGGTGTATGTGTCTTGGCAGGTATAATGATCTATTTTAATGGCTTTTTTAAGGGTCTAAATTAACTAAATCACTTTAAAACACTTTGATGGCCTTCAACACTTTTGTTAGAAACATTCATACTTCTGAAATTATTTTTTTTTCACTTATTAATGTCACGGTCATAGTGAAGGTTGTGGATTGGTCTATTTATAGACTTGAATCATGAATAATAGCCTAAACTCTAAGGTTTCAAGTCACTAATGCATCAAATATAAATTAAACATCACCTTAGATACCTCAGGAAGTAACATCATTAGTTTTATTATATCATTTATCCTCTTTTCAATGCATATATCCATGCAATTCAACACCTATACCTTTTTTATTGATGAAGTGGTCATGGAGGTCAATATGGAGGCTATTAGAGGGATTAATTAGATGTTATAGGACTTGTTCTCCCTCTCCAACTTCATTATGCATATAAACAATCCTAATTTCTTTTATTTTGAGTTTAAACTAGCACTTTCAGTCCCATTCCATATAGTTTGACCCCTACATGTGACAACTAGTGGGTCACTATGATGCTTAGAGGACCTTAATAGACCTTAAAGGTCATTTCATGGTCAAATTATCTCATTTGGATGGGTTTTGAGGTTAAACTCCACCATCAGGTCACTTTTGGGGTTTGTGCAAGGTTTGATACATCCACCATCTTAAAAATGGTTTATGGACTAAAGATATCCAAAATAGAAAAAAATTATATGAATGTATAGGGAACTTCCCTCCTTATCTTCAATGAATTGGTTGGGTTCCCATACAGAGGGTGCTTAGAGATATGAATGTTAGAAGGTGGCATTAGGGTTATTTATAGGTAGTTCTAAGTGCTTATTTTCTTAAGGATCATTCATAAAGGTTAGCCACTAAATTCTAACCAATATTTATGAATATTTGGTCCATATGGATACTTAAACTTCCCTAATATCTTTATCCCTTAGCATGAATTTTTTGGAGTAGGTGAGTATTTAGAGATGGTCTTCGAATTGATTATGCATAGGCTGACTGGATTGAGCAAGGTTTGAAGACACTTTGACCAACTTTACCACCTCTTGTAACTTGAAACATTTTTAAAAAGTATTAATCATCCTCATACATCTCACATTATCCATTCAACTTGTTGTAGTAGCTTGAAGGAACATCAAGATGACACTAGGGTCCATAAGTAGGCTTATATACTTGACTTTGTTAGCTTATCACTAAGGCTTTTGACTTAAATTTAGGTTTTAGACACTTAGAGGAGGTTTTTTAACCTTTAACCATCATACTTTATTGAAACAAAAACTTTTGGGGATCCCAAACTAGTTGTAGACCCTTCATGGCATGAATTCACCCTTTCAACCTTCAAATAATTGTCACAGATAGGGCTTGATCTGAGATAAAATAGTGGGTATGCCCACAATTTTTATATCCAAAATGAATACATTAGTACCTTGAAGGGGTCATGATGACTATTTTTACTAATTTTTAAGACTTATCCATGCCTAAAAAGGTCTCAAACCACCATTTTGGATCAAACTATCAGTAAACTACCTATTGATTATGTGCTTAAACATAACCCTCTGAGAATGGCCTTCTCATGATTATTTCCTAAGGTATTTTTTACCATGTGGATGTACATAATGTTTTTAGATTCATTATAATGTAACTTATATTTTTATTTTCCATTTCTTTTTCCTTTGTATGCCTTACCCTCTACTCAGGCTTAGGTCTCAAGTCTACATATGCTTATGTAATCTCAAGCTTATGTAGATGTTATTCTACCTTCCCAGGGGTGATAACCATCAAGTGTAATATTTTTCAAAATTATTAACCTTTATATTCCTTGTACCAATATTTTCTTTTATCTAAGGGAAGATGAAGACATCAATATGCCTCAGTAATGTCACATGTAACTATCTACTAATATAATTGTCTACAGGTCTTGGTTATCAGGCCTATATGAGAAGAATATGGTCTGCATAGTACTTGGAACTCTAATGTGACATGATCATATTATCATTCACTTATTTAGGATGCATATTTCCTAACACTCACACTAATATCCATGCCTTGAATAGTCTACATAGTGTCTCTTAGGGACCTTGCTACAGTAAGCCCAAAAGGATTGGTTGTAGGTGCACATTTGCCTCCTTAGTCCACTATATGGCCATATATGACCATTATCCTATGATCTCATTTATCTTAGTATTCCTAATAAAATATTTATATCTATTGACATGATCTAACCTTGGAAGGTAGGGTTTATTAATAGAGGAAGGTGGTAGTGGAGATATATGGAGTGTAGGATAAGAAAACAAGGGTAATATAGTGTAAATGGCATTGAAAACATAGTGAAACTATAGGAGCATGAAGGTGATGTGAAATAGAGGGTAAGATCCTTTCTAAGACCAACCACATAAACCTTTTAGACCTTTATACACATACTCAATCAAAAATGTAACTTTGGAGGAAGGGAAGAAGCATACACATCCCTAAATTGAAACCTCAAAAAACCTTAACTTTTGTAAAAGACCTTAAACTTTGCTAAAAGGGACTGTGTGGGTTTGCAAATAAGGGAGATGGATTCTAGGCCTATGTGGCCACCATGAAGTTTGGTAAATTTTATTTTAAGGATATTATGGCACTCCACTATCACTCTAACACCACATTACATGTTTTAAGCTACATTTGAGACTCTATAGATGTCACTTAAACTATATACATAGTCTTTGTCATATGGTGGTCTTCAAATATGCATAAATCCTTCTTCCCTAAGATATTTTGAGATGGAAAGAGGACACTAGACATTTAATCTAATCAATAAATCATTGGAATCCTTGAAACACTTATACAAACTCTTCAACCCGGCCCAAAACCTCTGATAAAAGCATTAAACCTCTATTCATTGTATAGACCTATCTATAGACCACACATAGGAGCTAGTATTTAAGGTCTTCTAGTGATATGAGCACACACATGTGATTCAAGTTCTAATAATGTTATATAAGTATTTTTAAATACTTAAGGAAATAAAAATCATGATTGATTTGAGCAAATAAGTCAAAAATCTCTAAAAACCATTTATCCCAACCTAGCCTATGCATATGAGAAGGGCATATAAATTCCTAAAATTTTTAAGTAATGTTCATAAAGTTCATGAGACCAATCCCAAGACAAATTCATATGGGTGTAAACTACCTAAGTGTAGTTTTTTTGGTTATGATCTTGGGTCACCATTCCCTCTCTTCTATATGGTACAAGCATTAACCTGAGGAGCTCTTTGAGTCTGCCAATAGGCTCAAGGGAGAGATGGGATGGATTTTATCTTCAATGAAAGTAAAAAACACAAATATTTTCTTAATTTCATTTTTTTATTTACAAAATCATGACTCCATCTGAGTTAGTCCATACTGTATGGATCCCTACTACATAAGAAACCTCTAAAAACTATTATTTTCTTAGAAATTTTCCTTATTTTAGACCTAAAACATCATTAACAGGTGTTTTGGATTTAAAATAGGAGTCACATGATACTTTGAACTTGATGGTGTGAATTGAGGGAGTTGAAAGGTCACTATTTAACACATGTGGGGCCCATTTTGGAGGAATTAGGTATTGACTATGGTGTTACCAGATTCAAAGAGGTATGAAATGATCTATTAGTGTCTTGATGAGGTTGATGAGGTCTATTAGAGGTGTGTGGGGTGACTTAGTGGTCTATCAAGGTTAGATTGAGTCTTATTATGACCAAAAACATTGACCTTGCACACATATATGACTTTAAAAGGGTATATCAATTAAATTATCATGCCAATACACACAAAATACCTTTATGACCTATGAGAAACCTCAAATGCATCTTAAAATACCTTCCATGATTTTTCTCGAAAACTTGAAATTGAATATACCTCATTTTATCAAGCAAAACATAGGTGTTTATGTAAATATATCAAACCACCTCCTTAATTCACCTTCACTATGGTATATTTCACATGTGGGGACCCTTAAAAGTGATAAAGGACCATTTAATCATGTTTGATCATCATAACACTACCAAATTTAAGTTGGATATAAGGAATGAAGGCTGACAAAGAAAAGGTGTGGCATCACAAAAAACTAAACTATTCAAACAACCCTCACAACTCATAAGGTGAATGAAAACTATGATACTAAAGATGAATAGTAGTTTAAGGACATTAGGTTTGCCACTTTCTAGGTCTAGGTAGAAGGTGGTCAACATTATTTGTGACTCAACTAGCTTGACTAGCTTGTTGGTTGAAGAACTCAAAAAAATTGAACCTACCCTTGATTTATGCTTAGAAAATGGGACTTGACTACTCATGAACTATCCCTTATACCTTGCATACTTTTAAATAATGATACACAACAAAAAATAATAATAACAATAAAATACAACACATAACTACCAATAAGAAACTAAGCAACAAGCATAACACATGTGCAAAATCACTTGGAAGGAAAAGACAAACTCTAGCTACTCATGTACAAGAGGAATCATGATGAAACTAATAGTAGAATTTGAAGAACCACCCATTGATAGGGATGGAGAGTTACTCACCATTAAATCTAGAAAGTTGGAAGGCATTACTTTCCTTGCAATTATTGATGATGCAAGGTCCACTCTAAAGGCTATCAAATTTGGATTGCTTTCTTGGATTTACATAGTCCTCATCCCACTTGAGGACTACATCTCCCTATTAGAATTTCCTAGATGAAGCCCTTTTGTCAAATATCTTCTTGACCTGATGTTGATTGGACTATATGATATGCATGGCATTGTCTCTTGTCTCCTCTAACTATTTCATCTCATTCATCCTCACTTGTAATGCATCATCTTCCAAGAGCTCAAGTTGATGAGCAAGCTCTAAAGCAATAAATTCAAGGGAAATAGGAATTCTTTCCTCTCTACCATAGACAAATAGGTATGGAGAGTGTCTAGAAGACCTCTTAAGTGTAACTCTATCTTCCCATAAGGTAGTTCTCAACCTTATATGCCACTCTATTTGTCCTCCATGGTTATTTTTATGATCCTTATCAAATTCTTGTTTGGGGACTCTAATAGTCCATTGCCCTATGGGTAATAGTTGGAGGATGCCTAAAGTTAGATTACATGGCTAAGGACCCATTAACATACCTTAGTACTGCTAAATTCTAAGGCATTATTAGAGATGATTGTTGAAAGCACACCAAATATAGTCACAAGATTATCATAGAACTCTAAGATTGAGTTCTCTTAGCCTCCTTAAGTGCATCTGCCTCCACCCACCTTGTGAAGTAGTTAGTGAATATGATGACCCACTTATTTCCAGTACTACAAGGGGGGTGTATCATTCCTATGAAATCTAAGCCCCACTACATTAAGGGTTGTTCAACTTGGATTGGTAGTAAGGGAAGGGAAGTTAACTTCTATTTTCCAGTGAATAAGGTACATTTTATACACTTTATTACCCAAGTATGTGAATACTTAAACAATTTAAGACAAAATTATCTATCTCTAATTATTTTTGAGGTTGTGTTCTTGGTATCAAAGTGCCCACTAGTAGGTCTATTATGAAATTGTTAAAGTAGCTTGTCAACTTGGCTTGATTCAACACATCTTAAAAGCATGCCTCCTATGTTTTTCTTAAAGAGCACTACATCTATCAGGACATAGGGTATGGTATATAATATTAATTTCCTCATTTTGGCTCTATATAAACCCATATGACATTGGCCTATTTGAAGTAACTTAAACACATCATTGGTCCAGCTGAGAGGAGTAGTATTTACAGTTTCCTGTTGACTATCATGGACTGTTAACACTTTGTCTTTGTCTTCCTTTACCTATGTTTTAATATTATCACATAAACCTCTACCTATGATTAACTTTGTCACTCTCACATCAATGTCATATTCCATGTACTTTATTACCCACCCAACTCTCTTCTTAATTAGAAATTTGTGGAGTATGAATTCTTTAATGTTTGGGTGCACCACCATAACTATGACCTTGTTCTTAGACACCATATGACTAAACTTATTTAATCCTCTCATGACATTAGACACATGTTTATCCACAAAGGTATATCTTTCCTCATATATTTTTAAGGCTTGACTAAATAAGGTAAAGGGTTGTTATAAGCCTTCATCATTTTGGTGCATAAGCATAGTATAAATTGCATCTAATATAGAGAATGCATACAATAAGAACTATTTTTACAAAATTAGGGTTAATGAGTATTGGGTATTTATATATGGCCTATTTTATGGCCTTAAATCTCCTCTTTACGTCCTTACTCCATGTGAACTCTTTTTTCTTCCTAAGCATGTGAATAAGAGGCTTATTCTACAAAGCCTAGGATAAAGCTCCTTATAAAGTTGATCTTCCCTGAGAAGATCTAAAAACATTTCTTATGTTTGGGTAGGGGTAAGTAAAATATTGATTCAAATCTCTTAGGGTCTATATAAATACCATTATTTGACACCACATTCCCCAATAATCTTCCATCATTAACAGTAAAGATACATTTCTTAGGATTCAAGGACACTCCAAACTACCTGCACCTATCAAAGATCAACTTTAAATGTGTCATGTGGTCTATTATATATATTGAGAACAAAATTATATCATAAATATCTATGAAAAATAACTCATTTATTAATCCCTCAAAGCAAACATCCATTTCCCTTTAGAAAGTTACCCTTGCATTACACAGTCCAAAGGGCATTTTCATATATGTATATATGCCCCACTTTGTAGTGAAGGTAGTATTATGTCTATCCTCCTCCTTGAATAAGATATTATTGTAATTATAGTAACCATAAATCAAATAAAACCTTTGAGATGCTAAAACCTTATGAAGGATTTGATCCTTTGAGGGAAATGGGTAATGGTCCCTCAAAGACACCTTATTAAGGTCTCTAAAGTCAACGCATAGGCGTATCTCTCCATTTTTACTCAAAAGTAAAATATTTGATACCCATGAGTAATGATTGATGGGGAATATTATATTAGATTCAATTAATTTCAATAACTCTCTTCTCATGAGTTCTTCCACCTTATTAGGGTTGACTGGCCTTTGTTTCTACCTTACCAATTTTGCATTGTTTTCAAATTATATGGTGTGTTGGGATATCTTGGGGGTAAAGACTTTCAGATCATGGTATTCCCATGAAAAAACATCAGCATATTCTTGAAACAAGGCAATGAAGGTAGTTCTCTCTTCTATTGTGTTAACTTTTCCCAACTTAAGTAATTTGTCCTTAAAGATGACTATCTTCTCATAATGATCTTTTTTAGTTGAGATACTTAATTTATCCATTATTATATGATCATATTCATTGAATATGATCTCTAATATCACTAATAACTTGGGTAATTTTTTGGTTCTTAGCTACACTATCTAGTCATCAAATTGATGTTGTATTTAGCTTGATTCTTATGATAGAATTATGCTTCTTACATGAGAAAACAAATAATCTGCTCATCATTATCAAAGACATACCAACTCACCTCATTTTTAGGTATGGATGGCCTACATATTACCTTGATTTTTTATTTTCCTTGAGTTCCCTTGATTGAGTTTACAATGTCATATTGGGAACCAATATCTGCAAGTCTATTTGCATGGTGATTGGACTCCCTTGGTATGGAACGAATGTCAAATTCTAAGAATTCATCTAAAAGGTCCCATACTCAATAGTTCTAGGCCTTAAATAGATGATTATTTTTTGAATTAACACCCCTTACTTATATTACTACAATATCACTATCACCTTTCACTTGTAAAATTTTGATGTCTTTCATCTTTACCTCTTGTAGCCCATGTATAAGGGATTCATACTTTTTATTGTTTGAAGTATAATTAAATTAGAAACTCGCTTCTAATTAGTACTTGTAATTTTAAGGAGAAACTAACATTACTCTATCCCCACTACCATTCTTTGACATTGAGCCATCAAAAAACAAGGTCCATATGACATCATGTTCTTAAGTTGGGCTTGTTAGACTAAGAATAATAGCTCCTTATTCATGCATGTAGTATACTCCTAGGCCTGCCTCTTCAATGGTATTATAGGGATCAAATACATGATTATCGATTTTTTATTCATCAAGGAGGAGATCTAAAATTCCTTCAAGATGATCATTGGGTTGTTGTTCATTAACATTCACATCCTCATCAAGTATAGTGTAGTTTACATTAGAGGGGTTGGGCATATAGGGTTCTAAATGGAACCTAGAAATAGGTTCAGACCTAATGGTGACCCTAGTCCCATATTTGGTTCTGAATACCCTATATGACCATTTAAATGAAAGGTATCCCCCATCTTTATAGTGAAGTCCCTAGATAGGCATAGGTAAAAGTATGGAGGTAGATCAACAATCATGACATCCTATGAGATGGTGAAATTAGGGTAGGGTGCTAACAAAATTTTAAGGTCTTTTAAGACACCTACTACTGTATGAGAGATCCATCTAATTTCAATACTCCTTTCTCATTGGGCTCATACTTGAGCTCTAGTTTATCATCTATGGTCTTTGGCATGACTGAGGTAGAGGTACCACTATCTATCATGCAAGTATAGACAAGACAATATCTTATCATTACTAACAAGTATAATGGAGGTGGCTTAACTACCTTGGGAGCTTAGACCTCATTAGGCTAACCATAATTAACATAAACTACACTCACCTTATTAGTTTGCTTGTTCATGAGAGAAATCTTGGAGAATGTCTTTCTATCGTAGAATGAGTAGATCATCTCACATAGGAATGCTAACATAGGATCTCTTCATGTAGTCCACAATGTTGAATGGAGAATTGGAAATCTTATGCTACAACTTGGAAGTTGAGGAATTGTTAGGAATACAAAATATAGATTAATATTAATGAATTAAAGATGTAAATAAAATGCAAAAAAACACAACACAATAGAGACACAAATTTAACCCAGTTCACCCAACATGGGCTATGTCCATATAGAAACAACCACTCCTTATTATTTAGTCCAACAAATGAAGGGAAAAACCTAAAATACAATTATTAAAATATCCTCTTTACTCACATATAATGTGCCACCATAATTACAATTCACTCATATCAAATGAGGGTTATGTATTAGGGAAAAAATACACAAAAAAAATTTTACCATTAGATCTATGACCTAAATAGTGAATGGTCCAAATTTACTATGAAATTACAATAATTTATATACATTTTTTTTTAAAAATTAATTTGGGGGTACTACCCTTAAACCCCTATTAGGGGGGATCTAAAATAGGTCACTACCCCCCATACCCCCATGGTGAACCTAGTGGGGGGTATTTTCCCCCAACAACCCCTATCGGGAACTAGGCATTAAAAATAAGATCAAGGTCCACCATCCAACAGACATCACTTGTGACTTGAGTGACTTATGGAATGAGTGGACTCTTTTGTTGCTACCTATGTGCATGAAATGTTTGTTGAGTGGAATAGGTCTTGTTTATTGTAATTTTAGTAAAAAGTTGTTAAGTTACTTGGGGATATGTGGGAGAGACTTTAGACTACCCAAAGTTATCATCAATCATTCTCCTTTTATCCCTTGTGTGGGCTACCATTGAATCATCTAGATTTAGTGCATTCTACCCCAAGTTTGCTGCCACATTCTCGAAGGTGTGATCTCCTTATTATAAATTTAAAAATGTGTGTCAATAGGTGTTTTGGTCACATTACCTTATTATTAGTTTAGATATTTTTTGGGTGTCATGGTAGGCATGTCACCATGAGGCATTGGATGACCTTGTAATGGAGGGGGCATGGTGTTATGATCTTTAAATGTAGGAGCCTACTACAAACAAGCATTTTGAAATGTTTTCCCACTTTTAGGAATCACCATCTCATTTTATTATACCCATAGAGTAGACCATTGACCCTCTTGTGCAAGATTATTTTGTGTTGGCACCATTTCCATTAAACTACTTGCAACATTGTGGTTATAGTTATTGTATGGTTTGGCCTATGTGATATGACCTTAGGCTTGTTGGTTGGGTGGATAAGGGAATCTACTATAAGGATAAGATGGGTGTGGAGCTTGATAAAGGGCTTGATATGGTCTATAATATGTATATTACTGACTCTTTAAGGATATGAACTTGTTGTTTTGGGCTTTAAGAAAACCTTCAATATTTTAAGGCCTATATATTTAGTTGCCATTAAATTGGTCTTGATTACTTGGAGTATTAAATATATCAATGGTGGGGGTATTAGGTTATAGCTCATGAAATAGGGGCATGAGGGGTATAGGATTCAACTTTCCTTCTTGTATCAATTAATTATTTGCTCTTATAGATATTCCATAGGCTTATATTAATGTGGTCCCACCCATGGATTATATCATTACAAAAAAATCAAAATTAAAGGCTCTTACGTAGTATAGGAAGGTATACTTGGGTTTAGGCTTGATAATGATAGGGATTTTATCCCAAGTCTTTTTAAATATATAGTTAAAATCAACCATAGATTCCTGGGGTGCCCTCTTAATTAAGGTGAGATGCTCAATTAGAGACACATGCCACTTCTATCTTCAAAATAGAGGCACTTACCAAAGTCATCCCAAGTGTTTATAGAGGTAGAAGTGAGACCTCTTTAAAGAGTTTTACCTCTCAAGGAAGTTTCTAAGAGCCTCATGGCTACATTTTCTTAGGTGATATTATATACTAAACATAGGTATGTTATATCAACTATATTTTCTATAGTAGTGGTGGAGTTTTCCCCTATGAAATATGGTAAAATTTTCAAGGTAGCAACTATGATATCATCAAATTTTTTTATTTTTAAAGGGCTACCACCATTGAAGGGTATAAATTCTTGTAATCTAGGCCTTGCCATTGGAATTAGTGTACTTGTAGTAGGTTTTGTATGGATATAGTTAGTAGAATTATGAGACTTTAGAGAATTATGGGGTTTAAATTAAATCTAAGAACCCTCTTTCTCCTTACTATGTCCAATGATAATTCAACAAACTCAATTTGCTTACCTTTTGAAGGTGACCTAGTGGAAACTTGGTGTATAAAACTACCTTCTAATCTACCATTGATTATCCTTAGCCTTCCAGATGTCCTCCAACATTGTCAAGATTGTCAAATTAGGTCTCTAAGGCCCTTGATAGCTAGTTCCACTAGGTGTGCTAGAACTATTAGGAATCTAGGTTGTACCCTTATTGAGGAGAATATTGTTAATGTCTACTTCAAACCTAGACCAATATTAAAGTGACCTATAGATTGTGGGCTTCCTAATATATAGGTCAAAACTCTAGATTTTATTGGGCTATATCCCCTAATTTTTCAATTAAACTCTTTCTAAGACCTAATTTTATCATGATGAAAAGGGAGAAGAGATGAAAAATAATGAAAGAACCTATTCTAAGTGGTGATGCACAAATTTATTAGAGATCCACTCTTGATAATATCCTTTTAAACCATAAATGAACCTGATGGAGACTATAACTTATTAGACTTCTTGATGGTGTCATAAGCATGAATTTTTCATATGGAAGTTGATTAAGATTATACAACTTGAAGGACAAAGGTTTAGACCTACAAAATATACTATTAACTTATGACACTTCAAGAACACTCCTACTTGCTAACACTTCATACAACCTATAGTGGACTAGTAACCTAAATTTAAGTGCATGAGAGGACATATATATAATAACATAATCCATAAATTCTACAAATCAAACTTTTATAAAAGCACACTATCATTCAATAAGAAATCTACAAATGTCTTCTATTGATTTAAATGAGTATAAGGTAATTTTGGTAGAGATTTGCTACACCCAATCAAGGGATGTCAAAAAAATAGCTCAATGCATATTTAAATATAAATTTTTAAGGATAATATGTAATATTATAGACATGGGAGAGGCCATAAATGAGGCCAATGTGGTGTATGGTAGTTATAACAAGCCCATTCCTCATCCTCAAGAATTGGCATGCATTCAATGGGTCTACCTTAGCATTTTGGGAAGATATGGAGGTTATAACTCCCTTATTTTAATTTATCCAAGCCTTAATCATGCTCAAAGTATCCCAATATTCCCTCTAATGATAGTTACACAATGTAAATAGAGTGTGGATAGGCCTCCAAAAGGCATTGGACAGTTTCCCTTCAATGTGTATGCAGAATGGTCCTTGAAACTACCTCTAACCTATCATAATGGCCTCTATTTTAGTATATTCTCTATTGGGTGATATTTACCAATGTAATAAAAAAAATCATTAATAACAACATGATATTCCTTATCTACTACTCTTCTACTTTTAAGATAAGTAGACTCATTTTACTTATCCTTTAAATTTTTCCTCATATTCACTATTTGAATGATAAAATGGTTTAATTAGGATCTCAACTCATTTTAAAATACTTAGATAATTATTAGGATAAATTTGTATCCTTATTATTTTTATCTCTCAAGTATTTTTCACTTGTAAACTCATTATCCTTGCATGACTAGGTCATTTGGACTACTTCACAGACTAGAAGTTTAAATAGAGGTAGTAAAAACACATATAGTCAGTTACATGGATCATATTAGCATTTAATGAGTATAATAATTCTTTATATTACCCTTTCCATAGTTTATAACTTCTAATTAGGCTCTACAACACATATTATTCCTAAAACCTTGTAAACTTTCATTTATAATAAGTGACTATATAGTTTCTATACCATTAAGAGCCATGGTTAAGATCCCCTCTAAGTTGGAAACATGATCCAAGTGTTATATAAGTAGGTCCTAAGCACTTTAATTCATTTTTCTTTAAACCTTCCTAGTCGAGTCACTATTAGGGTTTAAGGGAGGTTTAGGAGTATTTGGGGGTCTTAAGGGTGGTTCATAGAGATCAAAGTTTGGATCTATAAAAAAAATACACCAAATTCAAGTAAAGGGACCTCATCACCTTCTTAAAAATGCTATACTCCCCATGTATAGTATACATGGTATGATGAGAATTTAAAGATGTTCTTTGTCTGAAAAACATGCCCTCTAAGAGACTTATGTTTATCTATAGGTATAATGATCTATTTTAATGGCTTCTCTAGGGGTATAAATTAGCCAAAGGTATTTAAAACATTTATATGGCCTTTAACACTTTGGTTAGAAACATTCATGCTTCCCAAATTATTCTTTATTTCATGTCTTCATGGCACATTCATAGTGGAGGTTATGGATTGTTCTATCTACAGACCTGAATCATGAATACTAGCCTAAACCCTAAGTTTATAAGGCACTAATTCATCACATATAACTTTAAAATCACCTTAGATACTTCAAGAAGTAGCATCATTGGCTTTATTATATCATTTGTCCTCTTTTGGATGCATATAGCCATGTATTTCAACACTTGTACCTTTTTTATTGATAAACCAATCATGGAGGTCAAAATGGAGGGTATTATAAGGCTTGATCAAACACTCTAGGACTCATTCTCCCTCTCTAACTTTATTTTTCACACAAAAAATCCCAATTTCTTTGCTTTTGAGTTTAAACTAGCACTTTTAGGCCCATTTCATATAGTTTGACCCCTATGAATGCAAACTAGTGGGCCAATATGATTCTTATAGGACACTAGGATACTTTAAAGGTCATTTCATGGTTAAATTATCTCATTTAGATGGGTTTTGAGGTCAAACTCCACCATCAAATCAATTCTAGGGTTTGTGCAAGATTTGACATGTCTACCATCTTAATGATGGTTTATGGAGTATAGACATCCAAAATAGGAAAAAATTCCATGAATGTATAGGGAACTAACCTCCTCATCTTTTGTGAATGGTCTAGATTACCATCTAGAAGGTGCTTAGAGATATGAACATTATAATGTGGCATTAGGGTTATTTACAGGTAGTTCTGAGTGCTTATTTTATTAACGTTCATTCAAAAAGGTTAGCCCCTAAATTCTAACATATATTTCATGGATCTTTGGTCCATAAGGAGAATTAAACTTTCCTAGGAGATTTATCCTTGATCATTCATTTGGTGGAGTAGGTGAGCATTTGAATATGGTCCTTGAATTGATTGTGCATAGGTTAAATGGCTTGAGTAGGTTTTGAAGACACTTTAACTAAATTTCCCACCTCTTGGTACTTGAAAACTTCCTAAAAAGTCTTAATCATTGTCATACATCTCACATGGGTCATTCAACTAGTTATAGTATCTTGAATGAACCTCAAGATGACACTAGGGTCCATAAGCAAGGTTATATACTTGACTATGTTGGCCTGTCACTAAGGATTTTTATTGTAGATATGGGTATTAGACCTTTGGAGGAGGTTTGGTAACCTTTAACCATCATCCCTCATTGAAACAAAAAAATTTTGGGGTCCAAAACTACCTTCAATACCTTCATGGCATGAATTCGCCCTTTCAACTTTAGATAACTATCACAAACAAGGCTTGGTTTGAGACAAAATAATGGGTATACCCACTATTTATCTAGCATATGTGAATACATGAGTATGAAATGACATTGACTATGGTGCTAGTGGATTAAAAGAGGTATAAAATAGTTTAGTGGTGGCTTGATGAGGTTGATGAGGTCTATTAGAGGAGTGTGGGGTGACTTAGTCGTCTATAAAGGCCAAATTGAGTCTCATTATGACAAAAAAACATTAACTTTGCACACATATGACTTTAAAAGTGTATATCAATTGAATTGTCATGGAAATACATAGAAAAGACCTTTATGACCTATTATAAACCTCAAATTTACCTTAAAACACCTTCCATAATGTCCTTTGAATGCTTGAAAGTGAACATATTGTTGGCTAGACTTGGCCCACATAAGAAACTTTTGACTGGATGTGGTTTGAAGCTAAATAGGGTCTTGGTTAAGAACAAATCCAATAGGAGAAGGAAAACATAGCCTTCATGTAGATCACTTATTGGTTTCAAGTTTTTTAAACACTTTAAGCAATATTAAAGTATGAATTTGATAATCTTTAAGAGCTAGACCGTCATGGCAAGCCTTGAAA
Organism: Torreya grandis; assembly: GCA_037957365.1. NCBI lineage: Eukaryota > Viridiplantae > Streptophyta > Pinopsida > Cupressales > Taxaceae > Torreya > Torreya grandis. The sequence continues at coordinate 2,251,963 of JARHVA010000648.1, forward strand.
AAAAGAACAAGTCAGTCCAATTGTGCATCTCATAAAGGTAATTTGGAGATCAATTAGGGTTAAAAAATTTCATGGACATAATGTCTTTCGTGCTTATATCATCCTCTACAAATTTTATGTCTTGATGATTTTTCTATCTCAAGATACAAGCATTTAAATTTAAACAAGCAAAGTGGAACGTGTGTGGGGATGTCAAGTTAAAGTTATGGCAAATAGCCATTTGAATTTAAATTTTTCAAATATGAATTTGTAGTTGATAGATGGAAATATCTTGAGTGCCCATATGAAGATATAATGACACAGGATGATTGACAGAGCTAGTAGGTCCAAGTTGATCAATGTTGCATGATCCATCGTACCAAAATAGATTAATGACAAGAAAAAGGTCAACTAGTCAATGGATCTTAGGAATGAATGAGAAGCTACCAAGTTTCATGATCATAAAAATATCAGGTAAATTAATAGCATGCATTCAAGCCATGAAAATAAATATTGATAGTGTGTGTAAGGTTAATAATTCAACAAACTCAGATTAAATGTGAGGCCACCACATGGTGTGAGCATAAAAGTAGATAAAATAACATCAAGATCCTAATAAGGGAAATGTCACTAAAAACTAGCATGATCGAGGAGCCCAAATAAATATCAATGGTTGATATAAACATTCAAATCCTTAAGACTTTAAATGGAGATCAAATGTGATTGAAGTTGAATCAAAGATAATATTTCAAGGGGATACCAAGAAGGTAGACACATCAGCTTCAATGGGTTCATCACCAAAACCAATAGCATGATTATTACCCTTCTCTCTATTATTACATGCCATAAATGAATATGTAAGGATCAATATACTCCATAACAAGATCATAATGATTAATCTAGCTATTATAACTACATCGATGCTAGAATTCAACTTGAAAAAAACTTGATCCCACCATTAGAATCATAAGGAGCATCAATCTAGGCCAGAAACATATTGAAAGGGATTGATATGATTATTTTATCCACCTTTCATAAGTAATATTAAGCATTATGATATTTTTTAATTGAATAAACGTTAGATGATTGGAAATATTCATCTTTATACTCCCTTCTCCATCCTTCTACACATGATCCCCATCTCTTTCAACCCATTCTGATATAAATATAGGCTACTAAACCTTAAAATTTATCCCTCTCTTTGGCATGACTAGACTCTACTAAGATTTGTATCGTAACACTTATTTGATGTAATAAAAGATTAAATTCCTCCATTTTCAAGCTAAATCAAAGTGTGTCTCATGAATTCATTGATGTTGTTAAGTGAATATATGTTTTCCTTGCCTATGTCTAGATTTTCTCACCTTCATGAAGTGTTTTGGTAGTTTTCACATGTTATTTTAAGTACATATATAGTCTATTGGTTAGTTTGGAATTGGAAAACTACCCTTCCATACCAGGTCAATAACTAGTCCATGCCTTTCTATGAAATACATATGTGAAGGTTGATCAAAGAGTGAGTGGAGTGATCTTCTATAGTATTGAATGTGTCTTATGTGTGTCTTGTGCAAGTATAAGGATCAAAAAAAATTGTGTATCACCTCCTTTTTATATGCTCTCATGTATTATTGTTAATCTCTCTCCCTTTTCAAGTATGAGTTAGCTTAGGTTTAGTATAAGTGATAGATCTAGAAGGAAGCCATTATTCTCTTGAGGTCTGACCCAGTATTAGGTGAATCATAGCCTTACTAGGAGTTTTATCCAAGCTATGTTGAACCTTATTAGGTTTCATATGATCCTTATTGTCAATAGTATGACCCTTATTCTCCTTATGAACCATATCAGTTTCAAGACTAGATTTCACCTTCCCCATATGGCTATGATGTTGCATATGATAAACCTTGTCTCTAAGAGAGAACAGATGAAATAGAGCTCAAACTACTAGTATATGCAATGAATGTTTGTTCAAATTCTCAGTATGAGGAAGTAAATGGGATATTTCTAAGTGTATCCAATGATCCATAAGAGAGGAATGAGTTGTGAAATCTTGTATTGGAGAAGATGAAGGATTGAAAGAGGTAGAAAGGTGAGTTAAACTAGTTATCTTAAGAAATCTCTTATATTCCCTACCAGTATTCTTGTGTTCCTCATTCTCATGAAGTGCTTAACCATACTTGATTTGAGCCAAGGGAGCTACCTAGTGGGATTCAAGAACATACTCATATGCAAATTCAAGAATCCATTCAAAAGACTAAGCCTTCTTGTAGTTCCATTTCTTCTTTACTTATACCTCAAGTTCAAGTTGTCCATGAGGATAAAGAGGTTTCAAGATTTGATGAGGTGATGACCAAGTGGAAAGAGTATAATATAGAGGTATTTAAGAATTTATCTTTCCCTCCTCTTCAAGACTCCCTAGATGATTCTATTTCCCTCAAGATCCTAAAATATGATCATGATCAACTTATATGCTTCATACCCCCTCTCAAGAAAATGAATCTCATCCCCTCCCACCATATCTCTTCTTCAAGAGGGGCCAATTCTATGGAGGTATGAGAAAGAGATTGAAGATACAGATCAAGTTCTTGAAGTGTGTGAAGAAGATGTCTCAAGTGTGTATGAGGAAGAGTTTCTCATTGATACTTTACTTGAGGTTATAGTTGGTAATGATATTGTGATTGAGAAAGAGAAGGTTGGTCTTGATGTGGAAGAACTCCATGAGAAATTAGTACAATTTTAAGTCATGAATGAGTTTGATACATATCCTATTGAGAAGGATAAAGATACCTTTCAAAATAATCCTATTCAGGTCTCAGAATGAGGAACAAAAGGATGATTGGTAGCTATACCTTGAATCTCTATAAGATATTGGGGAGATTTGTAGGGATATGTTGTCCATTAAGGAACATGTTTATGAGAAATTTGATGAATATTAACTCATTCATGATCATGATACAAATTGGTTTGACTATTCAAATCTCTTTGAAGAGATTAATAAACTTACAATAGATAGTAAGAAGAATGAGGTCACTCAAGGAAAATGCATAGATGATATATCACTTGATGAGGTTGTAAATGACAAGTAGTATGAAAAATATCTTGAAGTGTAAGATGATTTTGTATTTTTTGGTGATTGGTTTGTTGTTGATAACTCACTTGAGAAGATGCTAAGAGAGTTAGTAGGCAAGAATAGTGCCTCATCAAAGGTCATGTTCAATAAACATCTTGATTTACAACTTGTACATGTAATGAGTGAGTTCATGAATTTACCTTTTGATCCAAGTATATCATGCCCTATCATGGTTAGTTAAATTAGTTTTTATTCTTGTTTTCCTCCAAGTGCTACCCTAGCACATTTTTTGTTTGCTTTTACTTTATTTAGTTAGTTTCCCTATTTTCTATGTTTCCCTTCTTATTTTGGTGGAATTGTTGTCTTCCTTTAGTCAAAAGGGATGTTTATAGCCATGAATTATATTCATCATTATTGGTGAGTCTAAGAGTCATGTAAATGGTCTAGGTTCTCAAGCATAGTAGGCATGCTTCCCTATTGAATCATTAAAGATTTTGGCCAAATTTGTCCCACATAAGAAACTTTTGGCTGGATGTGGATTGAAGCTGAGCAGGGTCTTGGTTGAGAATCAATCCAATAGGAGGAGGATAAAATATCCTTCATGAAGATCACTTGTTAGGTAAAAGCTTTTGAAAAACTTTAATCAAGCTTAAAGTGTGAATTTGATGATCTTTAGGAGCTAGACCATCATGACAAGCCTTATATAAATGAACAAGTCAATCCAATTGTGCATCTCATAAAGGTAATTTGGAGATCATCTAGGGTCAAATAATTGCATGGACATGATTTTTCTCATGCCTAGATCATCCTCTACAAATTTGGTTTCTTGATGTTTTTTCTATCTTAAGATACAAGCATTCAAAGTTGAATAAGTAGAGTGGAATGTGTGTGGGGATGTCAAGGCTATGGTAAATAGATATTTGAATTCAAATGTTCCAAAGATGAACATGCATATGATAAATAATAAGATCTTAGGTGCCAATGTGAATATCTAACAACACATGATGACTAACAAATCTAGTGGGTCCAAGCTGATCAATGGTATGTGATCCATCGTACCAAAGCAGATCAGTAGCAAGCTAAAGGTCAACTAATTAGTGGATCTTGAGAATTAATGAGGAGCTAATAAGTTTCATAACCATGGTAACTATCAATTAAATCAATGGTGTGTGTTAAAACCATAAAAAATAAGATTGATGGTGCATGTAAGGTAAAAAATTCAATGATTTTAGATTAAATAGGAGGATACCATGTGGTGCAAGCACAAAATTAGATAGACTAATAGCATGATCTTGAGAAGGGATGTGTCACTAACAAATGTCATAATTGAGGATCTTAGATCAAGATCAATGGTCGATATCAAAATTCAAAGCCTTGAAAATTTAATTGGAGATTAAATATAATCAAGGTTGAACCATAACAAATATGTCAAGGGGATGCCACAAAGGTAGACACATTAGCTTTGATGGTTTCATTTCCAAAACTAAAAACATGATTATGACCCTTCTCTCCATTCTTACATGCCACAAATTAACCAATAAGGATCAATCAACATTGTAACAAGATCATAATAGATTGATCTAGCTATTATAACTACATCAACATTGGAATTTATCTTGAAAATGACATGATACCACCATTGTAATCATAAGGATAATCAATATATACTAGAAATAGATTGAAAGAGACTGATATAATTTTTGTATCCACCTTCCAAAATTAATCTTAAGCATTATGATCTTTTCTAACTAAATTAATGTTAGATGATTGGAAATCTTGGTCATTATGCTCCCTTCTCCATCCTTTTATGCATGATCCCTATCTCTCTCATCCCATTTTGATATAAATATAGGATTCTAATCCTTGAAAATGAACCCTCTCTTTGGTGACTAGAATTTGCCAAAAATTTTACTGTAACACCTATTTGATGTAATAAAAGATAGAATTCCTCCATTTACAACCTGAATCAAAGTGTGTCTCATGAATCCATTGGTGTGGTTAAGTTAATATATGTTTTATTTGCCTCTATCTAAATTTTATCACCTTAATGAAGTGTTTTGGTATTTATCATAGGTTATTATAATTGCATATATAGTTTGTTAGTTAGTTTGGAAGTGGACAACTGCCCTTCCATGCCAAGTCAATAGCTAGTCCATACCTTTCTATGAAATACTTATATGAGTGTTGATCAAAGAGTGATTGGAGTGATCTTTTAAAGTATTTAATGTGTCTTATAGTTTGTCTTGTGCAAGTATAAGGATCAAAACATTTGGTTCATCACCTCCTTTTTATATTCTCTCATGGATTATTGTTATTCTCTCTCCCTTTCCTAACAAGAGTTAGCTTAGGTTTAATATAAGTGATAGATCCAAAAAGAAGGCAACCTTATCTAGTGGTATAACCTAGTATTAAGTGACCCACAACCTAGGGTCAATCCCATGTTAGACTAGGTTTAAGCAAGAGGACCTTAACAATCCCCTTCTCAGCTAGGGTGTAACCTAAGATGCCAACACATACCTCATGTTATAAAGCAAAACTAAGGTGTTTATGAGCCTCTATCAAACTACCTCCTCAATTCACCTTCACCATAGCATATTTCACATGTTGGTGACCCTTAAAAGTGATAAAGGACCATCTAATCATGTTTGATCATCATGACGCTACCTTATTTAAGTTAGATAGAAGGAATGAAAGCTAACAAAGCAAAGGTGTGGCATGATAAAATAGTGAACTATTCAAATAACCCTCATAAATCATAAGGTGAATGATAATCATGATACTAGAGATGAATAACAATTTAAGGACATTATATTGACCACTTTTTAGGTTTGGCTAGAAGGTAGTCAATAGTTGTCTCTTGACCTTTTTCCCCTCATTAAGGAATCTCACTTTGAAAAACTAGTCTCTGTGGAGCCTATTATGCCATCAAAGGCCATTACTTATCCAATACCAAACATTTAAAAATAAATCATTGTAGTAGCATCTACATCAGATGTAGAATCAATAATGAAGTTAGGTTCTATTCTTGAACTGACATCAAATTTAGCATTAGAAGTAGATTCAACATTAATCTCAACATCAGATTTAGAGTCCCTTAGGTCATACTCAGTTTTAGAATTAGAATACATTCATGGTTTTTACAACATTAGTTACACATGCCGTATAGATCAATTTTATTATATTTGTGATCCATCCATGATTTTTGAGGATGATTACTTCAACATCAACATAATTTCTCCTAATATCTTCTATGAGGATTGTGTTTCCTCTTCCCATTCCATTACCATTTCACATGCCATTAACACCAATTAACCTAGCCATTATATTGACCTTCCACCTCCTAAATGTGTCAATTGGGACCAACAAAATCATACCTTATTGAATTACATCCATGGTGACATATCAATTATAGAATATCAGGGGGACCAAGACCATATTCATGCATAAGAAGAATAATCTCTTAGTGAAACCTTTTCAAAGGCACTAGGGGGAAATCAAAGTTCAAACTCAAAATTTTATATTGAAACATTTTTTGAGGCACTAAAATATAATCAAAGTCAAAATTCAATGTTCTTTAGTGAATCCTTCTCAAAGTCATTATGGGAAAATCAAGATAATTTCATTAGTGAAAACCTTATCAAGGTACCAATCACGAAACATAATAGTTATTCATTTTTTAATGAAGACATTATCAAGGATAACATCAATAAAACTTAAAATATACAACATAATAAAATGGTAGCTACTCTCAAGAACAAAAAAATTATGTTGAATCTAGAATCAACAACATTGTGTGTGCCTAGAAATTCCAATCTTCATTTATTGCCTAATCACTATACACTACATTATCATCAACTTTTACATTACCAAATTAGACCTATTAGCCAATATTTATCTATATTTACCATCCCTATATGTACTTCCCTTTACATAAGATAAAAAGGCATCTTGCCTCAATGTTTAAAGGAAACAAAATTAATGACCAATGAAGATCATAATAACATTATTGGAGTCCAAAATTGCATTAGTTTCTTGATAGAGTAGTTATTTAGAATAGGTGTGTGGGCTAGCAATTTTCATGATTTATTATTTTGGTTGTCTCATATTTTGATCAAGATGTGCATCTCCACATTAGTAGGAATAACAGAAACATTTACCTTGCTAGAATAATTTACCTTGTCGTTTCCATTTTCCATTTACTTTACCTTTTCCATTTTCCATTTACCTTATCATTTTAATTTGTCATTATTATTTCCATTATTTCACCCCCTACCATTTACCTTACCTTATCACTTAGGGGAAACCCTATTGTCATTATATATAATTTTCATAACATCACCATCCTTTAATGCCATACCATATACCATTCTATCATACCTTCACTATTAACCAAAGCTTGTTTTTAGCTACCCTACTTAACCCATTTTTAATTTGGTTCCATTTTTCTTTCTAGACCTTCTACGAGAGGATTCCAATCTAGTTTTATTAGTTTCATAATTATGTGTTTAAATGGTAGTCTATTAAAGTAGAATGATAGGGGATCTAGTAATTACATATTTCATTTACACTTGACTAGTGTTGTTAATTACAACCACCTATGGGTAAATCAATATTCCACCTTGTGTTACTAATTATAACCACCTATGGGAAAATTATTATCACATACCTATGTCATTTTTTCCTAATTATAACTTCTTATGGTAAAATTAGGAACAACACCTTTACATACATTATTGCATCACTGTGCCACTACTATTATCATGTGCCTTGTCATTTATCTTAATTCATAAATATATTACTAACTGGTTAGATCTCACCATCTTTTATATGGTCATAACTACTATGAATTGAGGTACTCATGGGACTATGTAGGTCATGGTTGATTCACATTGAGGTCAGCTCAATCTCTCTTTTCCATATGCTTTCACCATTTTATGAACAATCTAAGCCAATTCTCTCACTATTTTTTGAGTGGTATCTTGTCAATCTCTCATGAGTTAAGATACCCTAAAAGTTCTAAAAACATTTAAAACATTCTAAAATCCTAAACATTAGAAACTTAACTTTCCATATCCAAGAGAGATATATAGCCTTCAAATCCAAAAACATTTATCCTATTTAAATCTAGTCATTCATCCTCAATCCACCCTACTAGGGCAAATCTATTATTCATTCCAATACATTTCATTACCATTGGGGGTGTGACCTCCCTTTCTATGTACCCTTGATTGGAGGTACCAACTATTTATCCTTCCATTTGAGCCTTCATATGTAGATATGGACTTGGTTGACAATAAGATGTTTTCTATTGCTTTTACTTTTAAGCTTTTGGTGTGTTTGTTTGCTTAGTTGTTGTTTATATTTTTGCCTAATTATTTTATTTCATTTTTTTGCCTTGACTTAGTATATTTGTGTTCATTATGTGATTCCTTAACATTATACTTAATTCCATCCATATTCATATTGCAATATTATCATCATGGTTTTTATCATTGATGCATTGTTTTTAATTGTTTATTAGATCATGATTAAGTCCTTATGCATATTACGGCTAGGTCATCATGGTATTTTATATCATGATGTATTTTGATATGTGATATAATAAAAATAAATTTAGGAAATATTACATGTAATAGATCCATAGAAACTTCTCCTTGGTAACCTTGGAAAATCCTCTCATACTCCTTGATCAAATTAACCCATTGACCATTCTAGTTGTATCAATGTTCAAAAGGATGAACATCTCTGCATTAGCAGTTACAAACAAATAATTCACATTGATAAATTCTTATTCTTTTATTCCTCATTCCATTTTTTCCCACATTTAGGTGAACTAAATTATATTGAGGTCTATTTAGACTATGAAGGCATCACTTAGATTCATAATGTATCTCAGGTTAGCTCGACTAACTTTATTCTTCAAATCATCTCTTTCATCACTTTATGTATCTTCGTGTGCCTAATATTTTTTGGATTCTTTATTCATTATACCATCACATCTATGTTTTCACCCACTCATCTTCAATCTATATAATAGATTATATCATTGAGTTATGCTTGCCAATCTATCCTAATGGAACACAATCAAAAATCATTATTCAATCTAGGTCATTGTAATTATTAGAACTACCTATGGGAAAATCATTTTTTGGATTCATCCACCCTACTAGGGAATATGCCTATGCCACTGATTATAACTACCTTTGGGTAAATTAGTGTCTCAACCTTTGTTACTGATTATAATTACCTTTAGGCAAATCAGTAGTTTTTAAATCAAATGTGTGCTAGAATTATCTTGATTATATTAGTCTCACCCATGGTTTAATTTCATTCTTTTTCTTACTTATTTTCTAGGGACCATCCATCAATTGTATGTGTTGGCCACTCCTTTGATGGGGAATCATTATAGGCTTCCCAAACATCATTTAGATCTTCTTCTTCAATCATTATCTTATTTATTTCCTAATGGAATTTTTCATTATTTGATAAGACATTATTGTGCCTATCGCTTGTAATGCCTTCCCAAATAGGGGAAAACTATAGACACCTAAATTTGGCCACAGCTAGCTTGCACCTAAACTTCAAACCAATTCCTACCAACCATTATAAATTAAGCCTAGAAATCATTAAAAATTAAAAATTCACTCATGCATAATTCATCAAAGCTCAGAATCACATTAATGCATCCTTATTTTAGGTATCCTACCATATAAAACAATAACCTCTCATAATGCTACAAGAGAATACTAGGTGATTACCGCCTATGGAGATTATCGCACAAACACATTTTCAAAATACGTCGGAGGTGGTGGTGCCTGTGTCAGATGCCGATAGAGATTCTTCAGTGTCTTCCCATCCTCCTTACTCAGCCAGTGTTCCTCCTGGAGGGGTGACTAGAGAGTTCCCCATTGTGGGTAGGGTTTCCCCTGCGTGTGGGTGTAGGGTTTTGATTTCTCCTCGAGCAACTTTTTCTACAGATGGGGGTTCTCTTCCCTCTGTCCTGTGACTAGTTGATATATCCCTTGCTCCTGGCTCAGGTTTTAGATCTGATGGAAGGACTTTTGCTAATGTGGCTACATTTGAAGCAAGGTTACATGAAGTTCCTCTTCTTGCCTCATCTGGGACTTTTCATGCTTCGCCTGTAAAAGCTTTAAAGCCTATTAAGGTAACTCTTGACTCTAAAGCAGTTGAAGAAATAGTTGATATGGAAAAAGAGCTTTCCTCTTATGCTACAATTTGTCACTTTCGTGGCTTTTGGCCTTCTCTTGCAGATCTACATGGTTGGATCTCCAAGAACTGGATGCCACTCTTTGAAGATCTGGTCCATATCTTTCTATGTGCTAAGGGTTTTTTTATAGTTAAGTTCCATAGCCTCAATGATAGAAAGATTATTTTGTGTCAAAATAATTTTTCTTGGCAGGGCAGATTTCCTCTAATGGCCAAACCGTGGCATGAGGACTTTGATCCTCTTTCAGAATCCTTTAATAAGCTCCCTATCTGGGTTAGGCTCCCTAATCTTCCAATACATCTTTGGCATGATGTGGTTTTTGAAACTATTGGAAATGCTATTGGGTATTTTTTATATGTGGATGAAGACACTTCAAATATTTACCATTCGACCTATGCTCGTTTTCTATTAGAATTAGATGTTTCAAAGGGACTACCTGAGGTGATCTATTTAGAGTCCTCGAGGGGTACTTGGACACAAAAGGTGGATTTTGAGGGTATCCCGTTCCGTTTCAGGAAGTGCCACCAGATGGGTCATATTGCTGCGTGATGTGCTACTGGGAAATCTAAAACTAGGTGACCATCTTCTTGGTGGTCTGAGGCCTCCTCTGAACATTATACGATTAAACAACCCTTGGAAGTTTCGGATGGTTTTGAGACTGAGGATAGTATTCACTCTGAGCCAAAGGATGTGGAAGATTATTTGGTGAAACATTCCTCTGAAGGCTGTGTGGAGGCTGTGGTAAGGGATCCTCCTGAGCCAGTGGATGAGGTGACTTTGGCCTCTTCCCCTGTTTTGAAGGATCCTCCTAGGAGCCAGACATTTTCTCAAAGGGTGCTTGTAGAGGCGTCTGTGTCCCCTAGGTTCCATGGGTCCTTGTCTTCTGAGGCAAGGGTTTCTAAGGCAAAAAAGTTAGAGGATGGTTAGATAGCAGTGAAGAGGAAGAAGTCAAAGTCTATGGTCCCCCCTCTAGATAAGAACCTTCGGTTGCATAAGAAAAATCTCATCTCAAAAGGAAAATCTAATGTATCCTTATGTTGATTGGTTGTTTGTGCTGGTCTTCAGGTGGCATCAATGGTTTGTTAGTTAGGGGTTTGGGAGGTTTTCAGATTGTTGTTCTAGTCTGTTAATTTTCTAGTTTCCAGTGTTTTAACAGGTGTTTTCACTGGTTACATCTATTGGTAGTAGGTCCCTGCAAAACCTGGTTTCATTGTTCTTTTTGGTTTTAGGTTCTTTTGAACTTGGTTGTACTTAATGGTTCATCTTTATGTTTGTATAGGGTTTTGAGGTCCCTTCAAAACCTATTTTTACCTTAATCTAAAACAATAACCTCTCATAGATTCATCCCTAAACACCTTACAGCATCGTAACTATCAAATTAGCCTATAAACCTATTAAGTCAAGCACTTACACACTTGATCAAATCTTGAAAGATCTAAAAATCTAATCAGAATTAATTAATAAATTAAATAATATTAAATGCCTAGTTGAATTATCCATTTGAAATTAATGAATATCTAAAAATGGAAATTCCAAAAATCAAAATATCAAACCCTTTCATCATTATCTTTATGAGTTGTCAAACACTTTGAAAATATCCTAAAATATCTAATTTGAGAGCCATGCCTAGTAATTAAAAATCACAATTACTTGATAGTTATTAATTCAATTGGATTTAGTTTTAACTCACCTAGGTTTAGTTTGAACCCATTTTAAGCCTAAACTCAACCTTGGCTCACCTTGGGGGAGAGTTAATTCTTAATGCTATAAATATAAGGCCATGCTTATTGAATTCTAAGTTGTTTTGGTGTAAATTCATTATACACAAATATCTTCAACATTCTTGGATATTTTAGAGTTATAATGCCTAAATATCATGAAAGTAAGGTTACCATGCCCAAATCTTAAGCCAAACAACATCAAATCCAAGGTGCTAAGGAGAGGAGTCAAGAAACCTCTATTTTCAAAGAATTTTTGATGCACAATTTGAGAAATCCATTTAAAAAATCCATTTGGAGCTCCCAAGGAAGGTAAAAGACTTGTCTCTTTTATGTTTTTATTGTGTTTTCATTTTGTTTTTATCACCTAAGCTCTCCCTAGTGTCTAGGTTAGAGGTGCTAAGATTTTTAGTGTGTTCATTTCATTGGTTTTATGAGACTAACATAATACTAACCTCCCCTCTATGTTAAATACTTATCCACACAAAGCAGCCAAACCAAAATTGTCGATCTAGTACCAATCACCTAAAACTGACTATGAATGGAAAATTTGAGGCTTTTTGAGCCACCAATTTTTTTAATCAATCTTACTTGTAAAATTTAATAATGGTTAATTAGTTTTGATGTATAAAAATGTCAAATAATATCCATAATAGAAATATTAAATATATCATAACCTCCTCAATACTTAATAAAATCTAAAACCATAAAATTTTCTAGAAAACCTACAGTGGGATGTTCATAAACCAGAATTTATTTTATGAAATTCCTTGAGTAAAGAAAAATTTATAATAAATTAAAAAAGCACATTTTCATTAAAAAATGTAAATTTGTCAAAAATTGGAAGACATAAATTCTCCCTTGATTTGACCTCCAAATTGAATTCATACACTCTAAGCATGAATGATCAATTTAATAGGATCCTCTCACTATGGTCTCTAAATGTATAATGTTAAATTTCAACAATGGATTTAAACACACAAAATAAGCTAAATCAACTCAAAATTTATAAAAACTTCAAAAAGAGAGAATGAGGAATCAATCAAATTGTATTTAGAATAATCTCACCATCATTTTACCTCCATAAGTCTTCCCTCTAAGATCATTGATGTTTCTCTAAGACAAATTTGATTATATGATGTTAGTTTGAAATACAAAGTGACTTCAAGACATCAACTGGATGCAAATGGATATTTGGCTATGGATGCAATGATAGTGACCAAGAGAGAATGAAGACTATACAAGCTTATGTATTTTCCAATTAGTCTAGCCAATAGATTTGTATGGTTATTTATAAGGGTGGTGGAGGAAATAAAAAGGAATTTAAAATTTTTAAGAATCCTATAGATTTAGAGGGTTCTAGAGGAGTGGAGAGGTTGGAGGAAGTTTCTAGAGTTAGATAACTCTAAACTTCACAGGGGATTAATAAGGATTATATAGGGGATTATATGGGATTATTAAGAGGGTTAGGTGAGTAATAGGGAGTAGGTTATAGGAAAACCTTTGAATATGTTGGTAGGTGGACTATGAATTTAAAATTCATGAATAAGATGGATAATTAGGTGTTAAGTGATAATTTAGATTTAATTAAAGGAGGATTAATAGGATGTGGGAATTATAATGTTAGTGTATGATAATAAGAGTAAAGGTGATGTTATAAAATGACTAGGAAGGGGGTTAAATAGTGAATTTGGGTAGAATTAAATGGGTTTAAGGATGAAATCAATAAGCTAGAGAAGGCGATCAAATTAACATGCATACACATCCCTAAAGTGTGGGACCTTAGATTTCTAGGTATGAACCTCTATATAGGGCCATATCCCTCCTAAACTAAGATGCACCTAATTTAAGATTAGTTGTAGACCTACAACTATGTTAAAATACCTATCTACAACTAAAACTAAGTGTTTTTGGTGGTGAAAAGAGAATAAATTGAACTAAACTTGGAAAATGGTGATGCACCAATAGTTTATAGATCTTCTCCTCTACTTATAACACCATAAGAAACATTCTAAATTGACAATAACTCATACAACCCCTATAAATCCTATAGTTATCTCAACATTTACATAAGTAATTTGTATGGAGGGAGTGGTCTATATAGTGTAAAACCTACAAATGAAGGTGTAAAATTTATAATATAGCATCAAGAGGGACTAAAACCCATAAATAAAGATCTACTATCAAAATCACACAATAATCAACAAAATTTAGAACATAGGAGAGGTAAATATTATTTTTTATTAGATTCAAGGCTCAAATCCAACATTACAAGTCTCCAAAGGAGCACAGTCTTGTCATACATAAGAGGAGGGATGAGGAATAATGCATTTGCATCCATATATATAATAAAATAAGCTCAGAGAGGAGAAGAGAGCACTAAAAAACCTCATAAATTATATTGTTACATCATAATTCAACCTATGCAAGAGAATAATAATTGGAAATGGGGTCACTAATCCCTTCCAATGCATTAGCCCTCTCCCATGAAGATCTTCAATGGAGGTTAGCATAGTATTGGAGGTGAAGAGACTTCATTTCTACTATTTTAGTCTTTTTTATTGCTTAAACATGCATGCTTTTGTCCTTCAAATTTGTTCCACTCTTGGAAAACATGACTCTCCTTGTGCTAATGGCCTTAACTCACCCATCTCCACATGTACATCATGTTGATTTTTTGGCCTGGAAGGATATCATACACCTAATTAGAGTTATGGTTGAATTTGACATGGTCACCACTCCATGGATGGAGTTAAAAGTTTCTAAGATCAATATTCCAATGCCTTATACCTCTATTATTCCCTTGATGACCATTAATCTTTAGCCTTAGTAGTGATTGACATGTTGAAGAAGCATGGACTACTATAAATCAAATTTAAATTTAAGATCCTTTTGTAGACGTTGATAAGTTAGTTCATTTTCATCTTTACACATATGAACTCCTTGAGGGATTAACATTCTTATGCTTTAAGCTTGTCTTATCTCATCTCTTACCTTGCAATTTTTTATAAATATCCATGAAACCTTGAATTTTATTTATTTAAAGACTGCATCTTATATCTTTAAAACCTCCAATCATTCCCTTCATAACCTCAAGAGACTCCTAGAAATTTATTGCAAGTCCAAAACTAGGTATTGAGATCATGACCATCTCTATTTATTCAATTTTTAGGCCTACAAGTTGAAGTCTTCATATGGGTGATCTTAAGGACCTTAAAATCTCCTTCAAACCTATCATTTCCCCAAAATTTTCTTACAACTTTTTATAGACTACCTATAATTTATAGATTTCTCTTATTTGGAAGAACTCATGTAACCTTGTAAGGTGACGTACAAACCTACAACAATAAGATCTAAGAGTTCTAACCATGTCTTGGTCTTTTATGACCCATGCAATCCTTCTCTCCATGTGGTCTTTCAATTTCACTAGGAGACCTTGAAATCCATTTAACTTTGTTTCCTAGGTTTGCAAATTGAAGCCTTCATAATGGGGGTTGTATATTAGCTCAAATTCTCCCAAGAAGACTTTCAATCTATCATGAACCTATTTAATATGCCCACTAGCTTTTATGTAAGCTTATGGAGCTATAGGGACTCAATTTGAAGTTTGAAACACTCTAGACTGCTTATGAGAATCTTTATCATCTTAAAACATACATTTGAGTCTTATAGCTATGCTTGTTAAACTCAAGAACTCGTTCCTCCTTCTTGAGCACCATAAATGCATTATTAAAGACCTATAACCTACTTTCAAGAGTTTGACACTTCATGGAGCTCTTATTCAATGTTTGCATAGGTGAGTTTTAACTCTCATTATAACAGATATATAGGTGAGTTTTGGAAGCTTTCAATATTCATAAATCTTCTTGGACACGTTTAGAATCATTATAACCTTGTTTTTAGGCCTTCATAAGTATTCAAGCTTGCAACTTCACCACTTCCATCTATATTCACATCATAAATATTTCATTCACCCTTTGATTAGTCATGAAACTTATGGGACATACATGTAGACTTGATTTGGCTTTTAAAATCTTGTCCATTCTGCCTTTAACTCTTGAAACTTTTCTCAAGTTGCCTTGCCACCTTGATTACCATGAAGGCTTCCAAGAATCTTGTAGACCTATAATATTTATGTTACAACCTTAAACCTTGCATTAAGAGGCCTATCGTATTTATTGAGGATATTATAATCTCCATTATCCCACTTTTTAACATGTAGATGGTCTTAAAGGATGTTTTAAGGTTTTTTTGAGCTTGTAGGAAGGTTTAGAGTATTGTAACAGTAGAGAGTTCTAAAACTAGTTAGCTACTTAAAGGGCATGGGAACCTATGACATTCTCATGAAGAGCTATAGGTATTCTTGAAGACTCATAGGGACCTTAAAGACATGTTCCTTGCTTCACAAAACCCTTATGAGATCCTCCTTATTTACCATTAAGAGCATGTTTGGGACATACTAAATACCATGATTGAAACTTGTATGAAGACTTACCCTTTAACTTCTTAAGTTCTTGAGGTCATAACATGATGCAAGCCTATGGACGCATGATTTGAGCTAGTTATTCACCATTCTCACCATAAAAATATATAAAATATTCACCAAATATTCCATAAGGATTTTATAGACATATAGAAGTCTTGGAGAGTGATTTAAAGGGTGTTTGAAACTTGTCTCAAAACCTATATTCTTATGGGACTTTATAGGAAGGTTTTTAGACTTACATGATAATGCTATAACTCTTAACACTACACTAGTAGGTATGCAAGCATTTTCACTATGTTTAGGATCTTGAATAGAAACTTAAAATCTTGAAAATATATTGGGACAAGATTTAACATTCCTAGACTTTATTAACTGGTTCTTACCTTCTTCAACTTATCTCAACAATAGTATAGGCTTAACATGACCTTGGTGGGAATAAATCATAGTTTATAGGTATATAGTATTCTTAAAAATATATTAAAGCCATGAAACCTCTATTTTTTGGTTGAAATATGGTTTCTTAGGTCATTTAGACTTGATTATATCTTTTAATCCAATAATAACATGTTGAAAACCCTCTTGAAACTTGTAATTTGTCATTATCAAACCTACATGACTATAGGTACTTTTAAGGACCTTGAAAGTTGTCTAAAACCTTGGCATGTTTTACACATACTCAAATCCTTAAGGTTGAAGACATGGAACCTCCACATGACCCTCACAATATTCAAAACACTGTCATAACCTAAAAAAGGCTTTAGATGCTCTTAAGAACTATTACAACTCTTGAAACCCAAAATTGTTATCTCTCTCTTTACACAAACCTACAAACTAGTCTTCTTGCTTATAATAATATAGGTCTATTTTTAAAATTTCCTTAGGACCTTATTGAAGTTTTAAAAGTATATTAAACCTACATATCATATTTTCCTTTTTTAAAACTTGTTCAAGAACATGGAGCCCTGACTTATAGGTCCCTTGGAAAGCCTTGAGAATAGGTTTCAATCTTGATCAAACATGAAAACCTTCTTGGTGCTTACAAATTTTCATGCTTGGTAATAAAAATATATAATAAATATATGAGGCTTGAGACTCTAATTTTATATTGGAATACACTTTTAGATCTTGAGGTGTTGTAGGCATATTTGATTGAGTTATGTAACATTAAAACCCTTAGTGACATATCTAGGCCTGCAAACTAGTATTATGAATGATTTGAAGGCCATGAGCACTACCATAATAGTATAAAAACCTCATAAGAGCCTTAAAATGGTGTTTAATATATGTACATTTCCATTCTTATGCCTTTATAGCCTCAAAATGTCTAAAAAGTGCACTCACATGTTCTTAGGGTTTGAGTCTGCCTACAACATTCTTGGTAGATCCACGTGATTCTAAGTTTCTTGATCCAACTTTATGAATTATGGTTCTCCCTTAAAAACCTCTTATCCTTATCTATTACCTTTTTTTATCCATGTAAAATGAAGAGTGCATATAAACATTTTACCATGTCTATCTTGAGTGACTTACAAGTAGTTTTAGGGCTTGTTAATGATTGTTCATAACCATGTCTTCCTCTCACTACCTCTAAACACATGTATATGTTTCCTATATAACTTCCACATGTACTCCAATTTATATAATAATCCATTAAACTCTATAATAAAGATATCTCATCCATGAAATTCACTTGTAGGTGCCTACAAATAGGGTTTTGAACTAATTTTTCCTTGTTTAGAGGATTATGTGCATCATTATCTTCTTTGAAGATGTGTGAGATCCTGAAGATGATTAGGGGACCCCATTTTAAATCCACCTTATGTTTAAATACCAATGGTAGACTCTAAAACTCAAAGGAAGACTTCTTGAAAACCTGCAAATTTTTGTCATCCTCCATGTTTGAGAGATTTTATGCCTTGTGTTTCCCATTAAGACATCAAGAAGGTTTGATACACTTTGTAGATTTTATTGGAAGGGTTTTTGGTCTTGGTACCATGAATATAAAGTCTACACCTGATACAATCATGTGCATACAAACCCAAACTTGTAATTCTTCTTTCATGGCTTATCTTCAAGGCTTGCCTCCTTATGACCTTCCTTGAAACCTATTATTTCTTTCATGAATGAGACTTTTATTTACTAAATGACTTGAAACCTAGTTTTGAGGATGTGACTTCCTTCAGACATGATGTTTTTTCCATTACAAACTTAGGAAACCTACAAAAAATGACTGCAACTTCATATTTTAAAGCTTTAGGCCTTGAATGGGTTTGAAATCATGAAGAATCCTTGATTTTGGTGATTTGGCCTTGAGGATATATTCAAAAGACCTATAAAAACACTCCTCAAGAAATTAAAACTACCATAAACATGTTTGAAGGTGGATAACAAGTTAGTGATGGTTTGATACACTCTCTTCATGTTGAGAGAATTAAATGGCACTAAGGAACAAAATGGATGGAAATAATTAAATTCAATACATTCTTTGATCATTTGTATGGATTAAGGAGTTGATGAAGATTCATCAAACACCTAAATGACTTTATGAGACCTTATTAAACACTTAATCACCTATAGAATGATTTTAATGAGAAACTTAATACCTCCTTTAACCCCTTTATGAAATCATGACCACCTTTTAAGACCCTATTTACTTTATTTATGACCTTGTGAGTGATCTTCAAACATTTTTTGCTTCATTTCACATTGGACATAATGGATATACCTCTAAAATAATAACAAATTACTTATAAATGATTATAGACTCTTTTGATGGATATTACTCTTGAAAGGCATTTCATATCTCTAGCTATCAAATAGGCTTCATTAGGCCATTATGACCTTAGGATGACTTATTAGACCTTTCAATAAGATATTGGATTGGGGATCAACTTGAATGATTTTAGATATGGAATGGGGCCTAACAAGTTTAAAAAGACCTTAGACATACATTTTTTCATTGAAAACTAACACAATAGACCTCTTATAGGACTAAAACAAACTAATGACCTCAAAAGATGATTTTTAGGCATAGTTAAATGAATTAAAAAGTAAAATTAACCTCAATGGTCTCAACATACATGTTCTTAGGTGGATAAATCAATTTTTTTTAGTGGTGAATATTCATTAATTCATGAATATTCCATTTTTAGGATTTTGGTTTTGGCAATTTTTTAGGGTTGGCAAATGGGACTAGATCGTTGAAAGTTTAGGGATATATTTTTTAGAGGGGTTAGCTCACCAACCCTTTACAATTATATATAATATTACACTTAAATTCTATATATATATATAGTATATCCCTTAAGGGCCTAACCTATACCAACCAAGGGAACAAGAAGAACCACAACTAGAGGAACATAGAATTGAACAACAACAATGAACAAAGAAAATGAATGATAGTACCAAATAACAAGCTAGACTACATCACTAAATAGCTGAGATGAATTCTTTATTTTAATGGCACAAATAAACACCTAAGATAAATGACATAGATGGGTGACACATCTAAACAACCCAACTATTTGGCTCAACTATTCAACCTAACTATTCAACTCAGCCATTTGGCCTAATTGTTCAGCCCAACTATTTGGCTTAGACATTTAGCGTAGCCATTCAGCCCAGCCATTCAAATCAGTTATTCAACTTAGTTTTTTATCCCAACCATTTATCTTAGTCATTTATCTCAACTACTTAGCCTAGTCATTTGACCCAACTATTTGGCTCAGTTATTCATCTCAGCCATTCAACTCAAATATTCAGTTCAGTTGTTTAGCTCAGACATTCAATTTAGTTATTCACATCAACCATGTCATTGTGATGTTTATGGAAAAAAACATAAAAAAATACTTCACCATTACCCTTAAAATATTCACCATGCCCATGAATCAAATTTCTCTAGATTCACCAAATATTTCCAATAGGTTTTCTAGTAGGGCCTTTTAAAATGAACCTTAGGACTCATCATCATAAAGGTGATTTTGAGGATTATAATCACTTGGTTTTGATATAAAATGATCCATCCCTATTTAAATCAGGTGTTAAGAGATCAAGGGTGGATATAATAACCAATATGTACTAGGAGTCAGTTGTGCAGTATAGTTCAACCATTGAATGACTCTAGTGTTGGAATCTATGAGCATAACCTCTAAAAATAGAGTTATAATAAGCTAAAAATTTTAGATTTATGACATTGAGTATCAGAGCCTTATTTTATCAAATAAAAGGTAAATTTTATGAAATGGTTGGTTTAAATATGTATATTTAAATTTGCTTAGTATGGTAAGATCTAGAGTAACCTGAGAAACCTATAATGTTGGAAGTGATCTGATTGACAATCATAGTCCAAATGAGCATGCACGTGTTAATGTTGATGTTATTCATGATGGTATCTAGGTTGAAAATCAAGAAAAACCTAAATCACATGTTCTTGAGGAATATAACATTGTTTTTTAAGACATATTGAGTGTATTGCATAATATTCAAGGGCAAATGAAAAGTTATGGATAGAGTTTGACTCACCTAGAGAATCTACAAGAAGGTGTGTAGGAAAAAGAGCTTTGTGATGTGAATCCAAGATAACCTAATGTTTTGGAGCCCATCATAAAGGAGATTAATAAGCTTCCTCCTCCCACATTTTCTAAAGAGGAAATGGTTGATGTTGCTAAGGCATGGCTAATTAATTTATAAAAGTATTTCAATTTTCATAACTTGGGCTCTAACTTTAAGGAATGCATTAAAATTATCTTTTGGTAGGTGATGTAGCCTTATGATGGAGTCACTTATGTTCTATTAAGGGGTAAAATTACTTGACTCTTTCATGGTAAATATTTGAGAAGCATTTCAATAAAATATATATGAACAACATATATAAATAATAGAAAATCATTGAGTTTCAATCGTTGAAATAATGAACTATGATAATTTTTGAGTATGAAAAAAAGTTTCTAGGACTTTTACATCATGTGAAATATATACAGGATGAGGAAACAAAGGTCACAAAGTTTAATCTAGGTTGAAATGAGATAATGATGTATGATGTGAATATGACAAACACTAATACCCTAGTTGATGCTCTAGAATCAACACACCATGTGAAGGAAAACAAGAAGTCTCATCGGAAGGCAAGAAAATAATTCTAAAATAGTATGTTGCAAGATAATTAAAATATAATTATTTCACCTATAAGTAATAATTTTGAGATGAATTACCAAAATAATACTATTGGAAAGAGTTTTAAACTTAGAGGAAAATTTTAGAATAATAAGAGTTCTAAATCCCACTCTTTTGTTAAGAAACATGATGAAGGTAGTGATCAACAAGGCTTCTGTGGACCTACCATAGGAGCTAACATTGTCCCCATTCCAAATATATATATAATAGTATGTTGGTAATGTGGTGACAATCATTACCAAATAGATTTCCTGAAACTAAAGGGCAGTCATAAGGTCTATACTACTGTAGATAATAGAAATGTAGGATTTTATACAACACCAATTGAGACCCAAGGTATAATTTTTAGTTTTTCATTTTCAATTTTGATAGATACAGGAGAAAATTATAGTTTATTTTTTCCTTCTAGTGCTTTAAAGTGTAAAATCAAACCATCTAGACTTATATAAGGATGGAAAGTAGAGTTTGGTACTAGAAATAAAGTGGTGGTTTTAAGTTTTAAGCAAATTGATCTGAACCTAGGATTTTTAAGACTCAAGTAAGCTTATCTGAAGCCCTTTAGGATCCTATGATGTCATCTTAGGAATGTATTGGATTCAATCACAACAATCTAAGCTTGAATGTTACAACAAGAGAGTCCAATGTGTGTATGATGAAGGTAATCTTATAGTTATTCAAGGAATCATGAAACCTTAGACTCAAAGAATACTCTCATTAGTACAACTTAAGGAGGTTGTTATAAAATTACTTCAAGTGTATTCCCCCAAATTCAATGAAGTTATGGAGTAAACAAGCAATATTCTCCAAGCATACCTTAATTTGGAGGAAATTATGAATGTTTTTCCATAATAACTACCTAGACTTCCTCCTTATAGACTATTTGACTTTGTATTATATGTAACACCAAGAGCAACACCTGCTTCTAAATCACCCTATAAATTGAATTTGGTTAATTTAAGAGAACTTAAAGTTTATCTACATGAACTATTATATAAAAGAATGATATGTCCTAGTGTATCACCTTGGGGAGCTCTGATGGTGTTTATGGATAAGGATGGTACACTTAGAATTTACATTACTTATAAAATGCTAAACAAGGTCACAATTAAAAATAAGTATCCCATTCTTTAATTTATGATCTCTTTGAAAAAGTGAAAGGATCAATTATGTTTTCAAATATAGATCTTTGATCAGGGTATCACCAACTCTGCATCAAGAATGAATATGTTCATAAAAAAAAATTCAAACTAGATATAGACATTATGAATTTATGGTTATGCCCTTTGGACTAACTAATGCCCCTACAACTTTCATAAATTTAATGAATAGTGTGTTCCAAGTTTATCTTGACCAATTTTTTATAGTATTTTTAAATGACATCTTAATCTATTCCAAGAATGAACAAGAGCATGAACAACACTTAATATTGGTGCTGCAACATTTAAGGTAGAATAGGGTTTTTGAGAAGCTATCCAAATGTTATTTCTTCCTAATATAAATTCACTATTTGGGACATATAATTTCTAATAATGGACTTTCTAGTAGACCTTACAAAGATTGCATCCATTAATGAGTGGCCAACTTCACAGAATGTACATGAAGTAAAGATTTTTGTGGGGCTTGCAAGCTAATGCAAAAAAAATTTACAATATTTTTCTATAATTACTAATACTATAAGCTCTCTAGAGAATAAAGTTAAGAAATTTGATTGGTCTCTTAAATATGAATCATATTTTCAAGATCTAAAATTTTTACTTACTTTAGCTACTATTCTAACCATACCAAATCCCAATCATAACTTTGAAGTTTGGTTTGATGCCTACAAAGTGGGAATTGGTGTTATTTTGACTCAATATGGAAATTGTGTTTGCTACGAGTCTAGGAAGATCAAAATTCATGAGGATAATTATCCCACTTATGATCTATAATTAGCTAATATAATTCATGCACTAAAGTAGTGAAAACATTTCCTTTTAGGAAATCATTTCAAGATTAAATTATATGATCAAATCTTGGTGCATCTATTTTATCAAAATGAGTTTAATGCAAGGTAAATAAGGTGGCCATAATTTATCAGTAATTTTTATACTAATATTAAATACATAAAGGGAAACGTTAATAGAGTAGCTAATGCATTAAGTAGGTAAGCCTAAATTTTTTTTCTCTCTATTATGAGGTCTGATTTCATGGATTATATGCTTGAAAAATATAAATCAAACATGAAGTGCTAAAAAACTATGTTGAAATGGGATTAGAAAGTTCTAATTGTAATTTTTTAGTTGATCTAGATGGTCTACTGAGATATAAAGTTGGAATTATAGTTTAAAATTTATGGAATATAAAGGAACAAGTGTTAAGTGAAGTGTATTTCACACCTCATTATGCTCATCTTAGTGATAATAAAATGACACAAGAGCTAAAAATGTTGTGATCCTAGCCTGGTTTAAAGAAAGAAGTGGTTGCATTTATAGACAAGTGTTTGGAATGTTAGGGTGTGAAAGTTGAACATGGTTATCATAGAGGATTTATTTATCCTCATTCCATTATAAAAAGTAAATAGGTGGTAATATCTATGAATTTTATCATGGGATTACCTAAATCTTGAAGCAAACATGATTCAATCCTTATTTTGATTTATAAACTCACTAAATTAACTCACTTTATATTTGGAAACATCACTAATGATGTTTTCATCAATACTAAAATATTTTTAAAGAAATTAGTTCATCTTCATGGCATAACAAAAGTGATTATTTGAGATAAAGAGAATTTATTTACTTATCAATTTTAGCAAACCATGATGGCTATCTTTGGTATAAAGTTAAATTTTAGTTTAGCTTATTACTCAAAAACTAATGGTCAAACTAAAAGGCTAAACTTGATTGTTGAGGACATGTTAATAATGTATGTTATGGATTAGCAATATAAGTGGGCAGATTATCTTCACTTGGTAGAGTTTGTATATAATAATACCTACCATTATGTGATCAAGATGACACTTTTTGAAGCCTTATATGGGTGAAAGTATAGGACGACCATAGGTTGGAATAGCTTAGAAAACCACATGTTTTTAGGTCCTAAAAATTTATAAGATTATGACAAACAAATGGTTATCATGCATCAAAGGTTAAAAGCTACCGTTGATAGAAAAAAAGCAATGCAAATTTGAAAATATCACATAGAGAATTTGATGTCCTTGTAAGGTATTTTTTAGGGTAAGACCTCAAAAAAGTTCAATAAAAATTGTCAAAGATTCTAAGTTAAAACTATGTTATTTTGGACCTTTTGACATAGTGTAAAATATTATCTTGGTGGATTATCATCTAGCTCTTCCCCCTTCTCTATCAAGAATCCATGATGTTTTTCAATTAACATTGTTAAAAAAAAATTGTTTGAGATACATCACATATTTTTAATTGGATTAATATTAAGGTGTATGATGAGTAAAAAATCCATTTAGAACCCATCAAGATTATATTTCAATGCAACATTAATTTATGAGTAAGAAAATTATAGGAAATTGGTCCAATGGGATCAAATGGGTGAAAAAAGTGCTACCTAGGAAGATGAAAATATATTTTAGAAGCACCATCCTCACTTATTTTAGGCCCCAAGGATGAATCCATTCTTAGACAAAGGTTAATGTTATGACCATACTTTCCTAGTACTTGATTATAACTATTTTTAAGACTCTGTTATTTTATAAAAACTTTACTATGGACATTATGGAGGATTCTATAACATTTAGTATTTTTTAGAAATAATTTTTTATGTAACATTATTTATATACTTGTTTAGTATTTTTATATGCTCAGATATTGTTGATGTATTTTTGTTGTATTAGATGCATATGTTGACTTTAATGAGCTATGTTGGACCTAGAAGCTAACGTGTAGTGGAAAAATGCAGTATGTAGGTAATGGTAATATCATGATGTAATTATGGAAAAACCCAAACCTTTTATTTTTTGATGTTTGATTTCAAACTATGTTGGTTAGTCTTTTGGAATTAGTCTTTCATCTAGTTACTTAATTTTATTATTTTAATTATCATCTTTCTCTTTCATGTTGGTATTTCAAACAACCAATCAATATTGGTTAGATAATGTGTTCATTATAACACCAATGTAGTAGATTTAATTCAAGATTTATTTGGAATCTTGGTATATGAAATCATAAATGCATCATGTCTATAAATCAATCCTAACTCAAAGAAGATAGATCATACCATACACATTTGATTGGGGACACATTTTTTAAGTGGGAACATGACCAATATGGGGATCCACTAGACCCAACTAGGGGATATATTACCATAATACACTATTATAAGGAGGGTTTCAAAGCCTTTAATCTAACAAAATCATGCAATAACCCTAATGGGGTCTTATGTTTTGATATTTCACTAAACTAATAATAATTAAATCTAATCTAATCTAGTGCTCACCAAATATTATGGCACAATATGAGGGGTTAGTAAATAATAAAAACATGCATAGGAGAATATTAATTAATCTATGTATGAGTAAGACCATAATACATGGAATATGAAGAGTAATATTATTAAAATACAATACTTATGCTACTTATATCTACTAAAGAGAGGAGCAAAGTTAGAGCACACTTACCTGAATGATGAATCCATCGAGACTCAATCTCTCCCTTAGACAAATGGGATTCATAAGAGGTTGTTGTGGTTTTTAAGGATCACTAAAACAAGCCAAATCATCTAAGACTTATCCACAAGACTATATTTTACAAGTATAAACCCTAAGCTAAGATTCCTCAAGTAGAATGGTGGAAGAGAAGATTGTAAAGAAGCATGAGTGAATGATAACTCTTGATTGTATATTGAAATAATGATGAAATTATATTATATATATAGGTAGATTTGACCCTAAACCCTTTCAAAAATCTTGGCCAACAGGGTCAACCCAGTCAACCTAGCACAATTTTGAACAATTATTCACTAGGTCATGAGCTAGGTTGGCCAAAGGCCAAACTAGTTCCTAAGTTAAAATCACCCAAAATTGTATTGGGTCAACCTAGTTGACCTAGTATAGTTGGATGACAAAAGGGAGTTAATGTGAGTAAAATAAGGATAGAAAGTGGAAAAGATTGGAGGAGTGTGAAAAAGAAGAGTAATAACTTAAGGAACAATTTTAGGAGTTGGTTAGATTGGTAATAATGTGGCAATAAAGGACAACAATCTTCAAAAACATAAATGGTCTACCCATCCCTTTCCTAGTGTACCCCTTAAGGCATGCACTTAGAGAGATTGAGTCTCAATGGGTTCTTACAAGATGTAAAGAGTTATTATTTGAAAAAAGTTGAAAATAGTATGTGTATACATATGCCCCACTTGAATCTCATCACATGTCACTAAGGTAAAACAAGGGATGGTTCTTCGAGAAAGAATATAAGAACACATAAATATGGTGCTAAAAAAAATTTAGTATTTTAAAACATAAAATAACTGAAATTAAATGACTGAAAAGGGAAATAACTAAAAATTAAATGTGATTCATACCTTGACTTACCTTTATCACTGGATGATTTTTTGTTGTGTTATTATTTTTTATTGTAGAGGGCATAGAGAATAATTTTGACAAACCCAAGAATACAAAATTAAAGATCAAAAACAAAAAAAACATAGAAAAGCCAAGATAATTGGTGCTTTGAGGATAAGATGTACCTAGGAATTTGGCAAGTTGGAGTGACAAGTGATATGTTATACCAAATGACCAAGTCAAAAACAAGATTAAATTAGGTAATCAAAAATATAAGGCTACTAAAAATTAAAAAAACTCAAACAAGTAAACCTTAAGTAAGAAAGGTAAACTCACCAGGTCAAACCAAGTATACATGTCAAAAAGATGGTAATCAAACATCAATTTAAAAGTAGTAACAATACTTAAATAAATATATACAAGAGAAAAAAAATGGTAAAACAACATTTATGAGTGAGAAATAACAAGCCTTATCTCACTCAACAATGGAAAAAAGGTATGGACTCAAGTGCCTATAACAGAAGGGTAGTACAAAAATGATAAATGGTAAAAAGAGATCAAGTCTAGGAATGTAATTTTATGGTATAAATAAGGTGATCCATAGTTTCTCAAACATATTTTTGCACTCTAAGGATAGATAAAATTTAAATAAAGTAGTGTTAGCATGTTTTTAAGAGGTGAAGAAGAAGGGAATATAGAAGAAGGGTAAACAAAGTTAGAATCATAATTTGCCTATTAAGGGGGGAATTAAATGGGTGGAGGGGAGAATAAATTTAAAACCATGGTATAATAACTCTTTATTGAAGTCAAGACACTTAAATTAGGTTTATCAAAATAAGAGGACTTTCAACTTTAGGGACTTTGAAGAATGCCTCTTAGCTACACAAGTCTTAGGTCAACAAATGCAATATATAGATCATCAAATGAAGGCTATATGCATGAGAATTAAAATGTACCTACCTTCCCATAACATGTTCCCATTCCTCAAGACCCATTATAGAGTCATCAATCTACTATAAATATTGGGTAATTTCATGAGAAATTAGGTAGCACTATAGATTTTGTTGATTTATCCTATTCTAATCTATTGGCCTATTGCACTCTAATGGACCTTGGCTCTAGTATGAGGCCATCTATGGAGTTTGATAATCAATTAGAGATAGGAGATAGAACAAGATTACCAACATTCAATGTATAAATTTTGGCACATTTACTATGTTGTTTGGTAATATGAGCCTTGTATTGGTGATTGTGTTTCAAGGTGAAAAAATGATGCTCATAAAGGAGATAAAGAGCATGAAAGTGAGCATTACATAGTAATTCATTAGGAACGATACCATGAAGAGAGATATAAAGATAAGGAAGCTCAACTTCCAATGGGAGAACTAACTTAGAACCATAGACTAGAGAGAATGGAATTGCCTTAGTGGTAGTACGTATGCTACTTTGATAGGCCCAAAGAGTAAGGTAAAGATGGAGGTGCCAATCCATGAAGTTTTTATGAATTATCTTTTGGATAATTTTGTTAGTATCCTAAGCTTTAACATTGTATTATGGATGATAAGGTGTATAAAATTTGTGGTTGATCTTAAATTTAGCACAAAGTTATTTGACATCCTTGTTTTTGAAATTACCACCATTGTCAGAAATGATAGTATGAGGAATACCAAAGTGACAAATTATTTGATTTAGAATAAATTTGGAAATGGTGTTACTAGTGACATTAACAAAGGGCATGGTTTAAACCTATTTGGTAAAATATTAGGTAGCAGTGATGATAAAAACATGTCCATCTTGGGAATGAGGTAATTTACCAATGAGATCTAATCCCCACATGCAAAATGGCCAAGGATATTTTATATCTTGAAGCTTAGCTAGAGGTGAATGAATTAGATCATCATGAAATTATCAAGGAATAAATTTTTAGCAAATTTGATTGCATCCTTTTCAAGAGTAGGCCAAAAGTAACCCATACATAAGCATTTACGAGCTATAATATGTTTGTTATAGTGGCCACCATAAATGCCCCCATTTTCTTGTTCAAGAAGAGGAGGGACCTCATATTGCATAACAAAATGGATCAAGGTACCTTCTATATTATAATAATAAAGGATGTTATATTGAAATACATACTTAAATTCTTGTTTACAAATGCATGTCTTTTTTTTGAGAATATAAGTTAGGAGGATAAGTTTGATGTTCCAAGAATTGAATGATGTCTTTATACCATAGACTTTGTTGAATGGTGATAGCGTTGATGTGGTAGATAGGTTAATCTAGTGGTTTAGTAGAGGATATATATTTTCTTATTTTTATAAGAAAAATAGGATAAAAAAAACTTGGTGTAGATGAAAGAGAGAATCTAAAGAAATGAGGGAATCAGTAATGGAATTTTGATCTCCAAGGATAGGCTCAAATTTGAAGTAGATGAAATAATTAGTGAGAGTGGTTGAAATTTGATGATAATTAATGATATTTTTTATTTTACATTAGTAATCACCATTTAATTGGTGGAAAATAAGTTGGTAATCACCTAAGGCATGTAAATATTGAATGTCTAAATCAGGATCAACTCTCATGCCTAAGATCAGAGCTTCGTATTTAGCCATGTTGTTGGTAACATTAAAGGTGAATAAAAAAGATAAATAAATGGTTTTTCCAAGAGGACTTTTAAGAATGAAACCTACCCTAGCTCCTTGAAGGAATTTAGCACCATCAAAGTGAAGGTCCAAGTTTCCTCATGCAAGTTGATATTAATTTTAGAAAGATCCTCAATAACTACTTTAGGTTTATTTTTATGGGATAGAATAGAGGATTCATCAAGATTATTTGATTCAATATCAATGGTAATGTTATGAAAATAATATTTGAGAGAAATGTCTTGATTAATAATTTTAATATAGAGAATATTATCATCTAGGAGACTATCTTGAAGGTGATTGGTAGCTAGTATGGAAGTCATAGTAAGTTGATCAGCTATGACCTATCCTTTGACAATTTTTTGAGTTACGATGTGGAGATAAAATTTTATAAAGAGGACCATCCATTTTCCAATTCTATATCCAAGAAGAAAGGATTTGGATAAAAAGTGAATAAGTGGGTTAGAATGAATGATGACATAAGTGGTTTGGTATAACATGTAGTGTTGAAGCTTTTTAGCTATAAAATAGATGTCAAGGTAATCATGTTTGACTTTGGTATAATGTGTTTCATAATTGATGAGGCCTTAAATAATATAGTAAATGGCATACTCTCTTTTGGTATTACCTTGTTGGGAAAGCATTACCCTAACTGATATAGGTGTGGAAGAAGTATATAGAATCAAGGGTCGATCATTGGAAGAAGGACAAAGTGTAGGCAGGTAAAGTAATGACTCTTTCATGTTATCAAAGTCTTTTTGACATGGGTCTATCCATTATAATTCATTACCTTTATTAATGAGAGAATTAATGGATTGGATATGATAATCCATTTTAGGGATGAATCATCTAATTACCTAAAGTTTTCCTAAGTATGTATGAATGTCAGGAATGGATTGAGGAATGGGAATTTTGATGATAGCACTAATTTTGGTGAGGTAAACATTAATGACACATAGAGAGACTATGAATCCTAAAAAATTTATAGATGTGACACCAAAGACACATTTTTAAGGATTGAGTCTAATCTAATATTTAAAAAGGTGGTCAAATATGATAGCAAGATCAAAGAGATGAGTCTTACAATTTTTGGATTTAGTAATGAGATAATCAACATAGGTTTCAAAAAATTTATGGATAATATCATGAAATATATGGGTCATTTATTGTTGGTAAGTGCATCTAAAATTTTTAAGGTTGAAGGGCATTTTGACATAGCAATAGGTGTCCCATTCTGTGGTGAAAGTGGTCTTATGTTGGTCCTTGGGGGCAATGTGAATCTGATTATATCTTGAGAAGCCATCCATAAGTGATAACATTTCATAACTAGCCATGGAATCAATGATGACATCTATCGATGGGAAAGGTAATTTGTCTTGAGGACAAGTGAGGTTAAGATTTCAAAAAAAAATGTAAATCTAAATGACCATAGTGACTTTTTATGAATGAGAAAAATGTTATAAACCCATTTGGAATAATCCACTAGTTTGATAAATTTAGTATCGAGTAATTTGATGATTTCCCTATCCTCATAAAAGGTCAATATCAATCATGTCCTCATAAGACCAATCAAATGTCTCATGATATTTATTAAATAATAAGCTAAAATTATCATGTTTGATAGGTGAGAGTTCATGTTAAACTATAATTAGTCGAGGGCAAGATGGATTACCATACTCAATGTGAGCGGTTTCTTTAATAAGCATGGAATTATTATCTTGGAAATAATATGGTGCATTAGTTAAGGAATAAATTGGATTAAATTTGGATTCAATACTAGCAATGAAATTTTTTAAACAAGGGGGTTTGGTTTTAAAATTCCCAAGTTTATGATGTTGTCAAGGAAGTTGAGGTTCTTGGGCATGAAGTATTTCAAGAATAACTTCATCACTAGGCAAGGTAGGAAGAGGACCATAATACTAAATATCTACTTCGATAAATAAAATTTTATTACCATGATAATCATACTCAGAATGTATATGTTGAGCATTAATTTCCTTATCATCGAGTGTAATCACAGGAGTAGGGGAGATAGATGGATCAGAAGGGATTGGATTATCATTAGTTTTAGTGATGGGAGAAGGATTAGAGGTGATGATTGGATATATATGTGGTAAAGAAGATGTAATAATTTCCAAAGGTTTAGAAGGTATGATTTGCTCTACCACCTAGAGGGTTTCAAGAAGTGGAGAATTGGTAGGATGTACACAACCTTTGGGATGGAAGTCACAATATGTAGAAATGGCATGGACATCCTAGTTAAAAGCATGAGTTTGAGCTAAGGTTTTTTTATAATGTTGGACATCCAAGTCTCAAGATTGAGCTTGGGATATTATGTAATTATCATCATATGTTGGATAAATTTTACATGCTTGATATTCAAGGGGAGTTTTAGAAGGTGAAATACCAATATTACTAAATGTACATGGAGACATGATGAGAGGGTATTAAAATAATTTGGCCACTCTAAAATCATTTAAAGTGAAAGCTTATTCTAGTAAATAAGGTTCTATTGGGACCAACATACACCCATTTTTTTTGAATTGGGACCCTTCAGAGACCCTTAGAATAAAGCATGGAAAACTTAGCATGTCAATTTTTTTTTAATAGAATTTGAAGATCATCCACTTTGTTAAGAAACAAGCATATATGGTCTTGATTTGCTTTATATAGACTAACCTTTCTAATAAAGTTCATTTGAACTTGAGTTGTATTTTTCATGGCGTAAAATCCTAAGGAGTCTACATTCCAAATAATAAACCCTCAGTTTAAATTTGAATAAAGGTAGGAACCCAAATTGGTGGGATTCATTTTTAGACTTAGATATAAAAATGCATGTCTTACGATTAGTCATGTTTCTTAATATGACTTGACCCCCTTTCATTATTTTTTTCCCCACTTTTTTTAAGTTCCTTCTTAGCCTAACATAATGTTATTGTGAAAGGTCCTTTTGTATTCCCTAACTTATCATAAGACTTTAATACTAAGGTGTTGATGTATTTATTAATACCAACTCAACCTTAGTCTTAACATCTTAGTCCTAAGTTTTTATCATCCTTGTGGCCCTAACTTAAATTATTTGCATATCATAGGATCCTAAAGTTGTTATTTTATCATGACATTTGATAAAATAGAGTGAAGGTAACTGAGAACTTTGGTTTAAATCACCTGCATCTTGGATGATATGATGATCTACGCTTATTCATAGGGACTCGATCAGACAGAGTGAAGCATGTTCAAAAATTCAAAATAATATAAGGAGATCAAAATATGGACATGCATCACCATTACATTCAAGGAATAAAATAAAAAGGGACCCACTTGACACTATAGCCAATCGAGATCAAGTCTCCAGATTATGATCCTATGATTGTTGCTTTATCATGACATTTGATCAAAAAAAGTGAATTAACACCCAAAGCCTGGGATGCCAAACAAAAATGCCAAGTGGCATCTTTACATTTGACCCTAAATATTTTAATGAACTTAAAATTTATGTTCATCTGACCATCCTTTAAATGTTTGAAAAGACTAAGTTGATACATGTGTGACCATCAACTTTAAGTCCATTAAAGTGCAATTTCCTCTAGTTTAAACTTGGCATCTACACAACTATCAAAGAACACTCGAGAAGGTGTATTTGACACCTACGAGACCATAACTTTTAAAACAATGAAAATTCCTTACTAAAAATAAAAAGGGTGTCCCTAAATCTTTTTGGGCTCACCCAGCTAAGGAAAATGTTCAAAATATGCCCAAAATAGATAACCTTAATTTACAAAATGTAAATATATGCAAGAAATATACTTAGCCTAAGTCTATGATTTAAATATCCACATGGAATTTTACATAATGGACCTTAAATCATAGACTTATCCTATGTAAAATTCATTTCATGTTGGACCTATTTTGAGCATGGTTTTTTATTCATGACATAAACATTGTCACCTAATGTTTTCATTGTGTTTGATAAACACAACACATACATTAACCAAGGATGCTTATACCTTGACCCCCTTCTTAAATCATAACTTAGGTTAAACCCCTTAGCCTAAGTTTTCTCATTCTTAATAAACATGAAACAAACCTTAACCCAAAGGATGTAAGCCTACATCTTGACTTTTAAGAGTATTCAAACTTAATGTTTAGGTATATATGTAGATCAATGGTCGAAACTTTATCACTAGATTTGATTCAATATCATGAAGGTCCATAGATAATTTTCAATAAAACCCCAAGAACCCATGGGCCCACTGCATGGCTAATGATTATTTGACAACGGACTAACATAAGATTTGGAACATGGGGAAGATGCATGAGCATGCCAAGTGTCATGACCATATGTCTTAAGGTTCAAGAACTAATTAAAATACAAGGGCCTATATTATGATCAATGAATCATTCTAATCCAAAATTTTGATCCCATAGAGTGAAATGAAGAAGGTATTTTTAAATACCAATGGCTATTTTTTAGATGGCATTTATGAAAAATGCCACAAAATATCTAAACTAGTGCCACATAATCTCCATGTAAGTAGAAAAAAACAAAATTAAAGATATTTTGGGATTGAAAACACAAAGGTATAAAGGTAAAAGTCCAAATCAAATATACAAATCTTAGATATCTTTCACCATTAAATCTCCAAACCTTAGACCCTGCATAAAGGCACCCAAATCAATGCAAATTGTTGTAATTTAATCAAGAGATAGCTAAATTGTTTTTCTAATCATGAGAGAGATTTCATAAGGATCATCTATGATCCAATGTGAATAATAAGTAAGAAGTAGAGACCATGATAGCTAGCAGACAGCAATTAAAGGAAGAGACCAAGATTTATTTGATGATTGAATAAGGGCCAGGTGTTCAAGGATATAGAATTGGACCTTGTAATATTGAACATCCATGGCATTAGGAATTGGTCTGAGCTTTTCTTCATGATAGAAGAATTATAGCCCATCTCAAGGGAAGACCAGATAAATGCCACCACTAACAGATGATACAATGACTTGGTTATAATCCAAGTGGCTAGCTTCCACCATGCCATAGAAAAACCATAGGTAATACACTACATTTATATCCTTGCCCCTATTTTATTTTATTAAAAAAATGATGATGAATGGATTATTAGGGATGGGAACTCAAAATAAGTGGCATATATTTCCCCTGTTGCTTTTGAAAATTACTACAATCTCCCTCTTCCCCATGTGTACCTTCCCAAAATGAGAGAATGGACCAATAGCCACAACTTGGACTCTGTCTTAAGACATTGGCTCCTTCAATGGCCTCACCTCTTTATAAACCTTGATGTTAAAATCCCTATCATCTAATTTGGAGAGGGAATTAGGGTGATTATGACCTTGATTAATAGATATTTTGGTTCCCCTTCAATCACTTATGTAAATAATGTTTGGGTCTCATATGTACACTTCCTAGTAGAATAAAACCTTACCACTCTAATTAGAGATTTGATCAACATCTTTCTATCCAATCAATTCATTTACAACAAGAAAATAACCTCCAAATAATTCCACATGATTTCTTACCTCCTTGATGCCATTCTCACTTGAATCACCTTCCATGGCATTAAGAATTAGTCCCCAGAGGTAAGACAAATATCTCACACCACTACTCCAAGCTACACATCTTCAAGTATTAAAATCACATGTATTTTATCTATGATTGGATTTTCCCACTAATAGTTAAATCCATCACAGGTGTTTTAATGCCTAAGCTCCACCCCCTCATCAAGAGATAGGTTTAAATGATAGGGGATGTATGGTATTATCCTAATTTCACAGTCATCAAGATAGAAGGAATCATGTCCCAACCCTATAGATTACTAGTGTATGTCCCAAATAAGCTTATTGAGCAGGAGATTTCCTCTTATCTCATCCTTGGCATTGACAAGGCTTGAAAATAAAAGAGGAAAGGTATGATTCACCCATTCCCCTTGGACATTAGGAAAACCATAATTGAATAATGGAAGTAAGGGGAGATTATGGCCACACATAGGAATGCATTTGGATTTCAATTAGATGAACTTAAAATGTGGGATCCAAGGAACAAGATGAGAGCTCATCTAAAGGACAAGAATCTCAAGATTGAGTATGTAAATCTACTAGGTGTCCATGACACCATATAAAACAAATCCAAGAACTATGGGGAAGTATTAACCAGAGTCTAGGGTCACAACATCAAGGTAGAGCATAGATTGGTCAAAGACAACAAGCCATCTAGGGAAACATGGAAAATTCACCCCTTGTAGTATCATTTATTACTTAGGCCATCTATAACATCTCAAGATAAACCTCAAGTAGATAAACCACAACAATCCCAATAGTAGGCTGAGCGAATTCAAGATGATCAAGGTAAAAGAAAGGAGAAGGTCGGGGAAGTAATATTAAAAGAAAGACCTAGAGAAGGACCCTTACCTTTAACCAAGTAGTAAAGACCACCCTCTCCAATATAGTATATTGACAAGATAGCCTTGGAGCTATAAGAGACACATGAGGCTACTCTCAAGGAACATATAGATTTCTATGGCTTAGGAGAAGAAGAGGACCCTTTGGTAGAGCCCAAGGAAGATACAGGGAAAGAACTTATCCTAGTGGCCTCCAATGAAAAGAGGAAGGTAAAATTGGCCTTGGTCATGGTAGAACCTAAGATAAAACCTAGATTGACCTTCACTCATCCCACTAGTGAAGTCAATCTCTTCAATGATGAATTTCCAATCTATAGACCAATCATTCTTGACTAGTTCATCTATGGGAAATTTCAAAAGATCCCATCTCTCTCCCACTCATGGGCCATAACAGAGGTTGGTGTGGAAGTACATGATGATTTTAAACCCTGGATAAAAGCTATAATGAATGAATAAGAATAGATAAAAATCATGATCTCCTAAGGCTCAAGGAGTAAGAAGATGGATGCTCTAGGAGCATTTACTAGCTCAAGAGTGGAGTTCACAGAACCTCCCCAGTTCAAAGAACTAATTACCATAGCTCATTTCAATCCTAATAAAACAAGTTTAGAAAAGATAAAAACTAGGATGGCCATGGTTGGGATAGAAGAATTCACCTTTAAAAAGGTAGAACCTTTCATAGGTTTGACCCATGTTATAGGACAAAAGCTTGGTGAATCTTCAATACATGAAGAAGATATGGAAAGCTTGATAGAATCTCATTTAAAACAAGCCAAGGCTGGAGTTTTGGGTTTAAAATAAAGGATCTAGAATTTGGAAAGGGAGAGGGAAAACTTACAAACCCAAGCAATTTTTTTGATACTAGATGCCATGATCAAGATGTTTGATGGGTCATTCTATGACATGTTTGAGGTGTTAAAGGCAATAAAGATGAGGTGGAGTACACTAGAAAACCAAGATACATTATCCAAAGACCTGGTCACCCAATGGAAATCCTTAGAGGATAAGATTACCCATCTCCTCGATATTCAAGCAAATAAGTAGATCTCAAACTTTAGAACCATAAGTATGGAACACCTATACACAATCTTCAAGATTGTTATTGATAAAATTCAAACCTTGAGTACTTAGCATACCAAAGTGATGAGGCTTATAAAATATGATAAAGGGATTATTATTAGGATTGATCAACTTCTTGGGACCATACTCATCAATCATGCACAACCTACTACCCTTGGCCTCATCAGTGATGAAGAGTTCAAACATGGAGCCACTTTGGTGACTCAAGAAGTCTAGGGTAAAAGCAAAGGCCAATCTAGATAAGATAATAGCAAGATTTTGGATATGATCTTTAATATGGGTGAGAGGATCAACAAAGATATAAGCATCAAGGAGGCCTTGGCAAGAAATGACCAAAAATTTGATGAGCTAGCAGACTAGGAGGAGGAGTGCATCATGAAGCCTACTATGGATCTTGAGTTGGTTGATGAACAACATGAGAGGGCCATGAGCCTCTTCTAGTGAAAAATATGGGCCCCACTAAAAATTTATAACAATATTCTATTCTAATAAAATTTAGGTGGCATTTTATAGTATAATATTCTATTATAAAGGTATGTGATAGTTTGTTAGCATATTTGCTTCTAGGTCGGTATGATTTGGGAAAGCACGTGTATTATAGAGCTTCTAAGGATAGTTGTCCTTAATTTTTTACACTTTTATTTTTTAGCTAACTGGTATACTACCTATTCTTCCTATAAATGCATGTATCACCATTATAAAAAAAGAGAGATTTCTGAGCAACTTTGTATACTTGAAATAATTAATAGAATCAAGGAATTCTATAAGGATTATCCATATTTGATGTGTTAATTACTAATATATTTATTTTTATCAATTATTAGTATAAGTCTTTAATTTGAATAGTATCTTTGAATTCTGAATAACATTCTTTAATCATAGGGTTTCTAATTTGTGCTTATGCTAAACTAGTTGAAAGATCTTAGGTTTTGCTTCATTTCATTTTGCTCTGTATTCAAATGTACAATAGCTATTTGATTATGGTAGTAAATCCCTAAAGTAGACATAGTTATTACTTGTGATTCTTAAACATTTTCCTTTGAAGTTTGCCTAATATATAGTGAGATTTGAGTTTAGCCTATGTTTCACTATATATTTGCTAAATTTGTATTCATTTACCATTAATACTTTGTCATAATGTTTAGGATCAAAATTGGAAATCACTTATTTCTTTTCTACCCTACCCTTATCTTTGCTCTTTACTTTACACCTTGATCATCTTAGTTTAAGCCACATTATATATATCCATTTATATTAGTTTTTATCTTAAAGAAGGAATGTAATTCACTAAATATCAACAAAGATTCACAAGAAAATAGACCAAGTGGTTCCCAACCACCAAAATTATATAAATATTGTGGAACAATTATCTTACTCTACTGCTATTTCACCATAGGCAACTAGATTATCAAAACCTGCAAGTCATGCTCTAAATTTTATAAATTCCAAATTGTTCAAACACTAAGGGCACCTATGGTACATTTATAATCATTAACAAGTTCCTGAGCATTACATGGAGGGGAAAAGTCAGTAATGTTATCAATAAGATGAATAGTATGGTCCCTAGGTAATAAATAAGAAGGAAGCCACTATGAAATGTAGGGAGGTATCTTGGTAGTATTGCAAGTATGTTGCAAGCCATTAGGTTCATCATCATTAGAATCTGCAAGAGTGACTTGTAAATCAAGATAAATGCTGATAAACTCAGGTAAAGGATCACTATTGATCTTAGGAATGGTAGGAATAAGATATTGAGATTTAGAATTAGGAAGTTGAATATTCCAAGGGTTGGGATCAGCCTCATGCTTATACCATTTACCATTATGTAATAATTTAATGCATTAGATACTAGAAGATATAATATCCCTCATTCTATGAGTCCATAGGTGATCAAGAAGTATATTATAAGATAATGGTAAATCAAGGACCATAAGCTTATTTTAAACAGTCTTAAGTCCAATGGTTATTGGAATTCAAATGTGACCAAGTGGCTTTGAATTAGTCTTATCAAAACCACAATATGTAAGATGGGTTTTCTTAAGATGATCCTTGTTATAACTAAAATGTTGGATAAGCCACAAATATGTCACATTATTACCAGAGCCTTCATAAATGAGAACTTTATGGATAAGGGTATTATTAGTGGCTATTTTAATAAAAAGTGGTGGATCATCAGCACAAAAAATAATTTCATCATTGATCATGTCCTCTTCAATAAATTCAATAGAAGGCTTAGAAGGACACATATTTTTAATGGTATGCATGTTGGTAGGTTAAAGTTAAATATAAGGTAGCTCTTAAATCATAAAATATGGATCTTTAATTTATTATATTTGTTTCATAAGGAATTTGTGATGATAGGGGAAAGTACAAACCAACTCTATAATTGGAATCTTACAAGGCATAGAGTTAATTTCTTCAATAAAGTTCCAATGAGACTTAGAAGAAGAACTAACATGGTGTTTAGGAGGTAAAGTAGATTCTGAAGGAATAAATGTGATTAGAGGTTTGAAGGCAGGAAGTGGTTCCTCATGGGTTTTCAAAGATAGATTAGTGGTTGTAGTATCTTTGAGAAGTTGTTTTTCTAAAGATGGCTTCTTAGTTTAGTAAAAAGATCTTTATGAGCTAGCTTATGATGATAATTGACCTTGGTAGTGTTAGCATATTTAGAATTATTGTAATATTGGTCATAATCAACATTAATAACACAAACATCCTTGGCATTATCTTGATTATTTGTTGAATATTTTTTATTATTTGAGGTAGAAGCTTTAGAAACTTGTTAGTTTTGAGACGCAATGGTGTATTCTTGATGATGAAGGTTGATCATAGCTTCATGATTAAATGAATCACCAATTATATAGGAGATAGAAAATTTAGTGAGCCCTCTACAAGATTCATGGGAGTGACCAATGTTGGCATGGAACCAACAAAATTTATTAGGGTCATAACATTTAGGAGGATTGTTAAGATAGGTGAAAGGTATAGAAGGTGGTAAAAGTTATTTCATTTGTTGCACAGAAAGTGGTGTGTGAGAAGATGAAGGGATGTTAGCGTTGGTAAATTTGGGTTTAGTTTGTAGAATATTACTAGTGATAGCATTGGTATATGTTTGAAAAAACCTTTTAATAGTTTAGGATTAGGTTTAAATTGATTCATGAGAAAGTCTTGATGTTTATCTTGATCAAGAGCTTCATTAATTATTTGGGGAGCAAAGGTTTGAACCTCATATTAAAGAGAAGGAGTCAAAGTACTGATAAAGAGTTTAAACAAGTTATCATTACTCATGTTATGGTTGGATTATGGGCTAATTATTTCTATCATTTGATAAAGTCATGAGCTAATTTAGGGAGATTTCTTAGCATTGATGAAGTGGCTAAGACAATTTTGGGGAAGGTAATAGTGTTGAAACTCTTTAACTAAGGGATTAACCAAATCTTGAAGTTTCCAAATGGAATGTTGGGGTAATTATTTATACCATTCTAATACATTTCCAATAAAGGTTTTGACTAAGAGTTTAGTAGTGATGAAGGTATTAGTTTGGGTCCATTCTTTGTAAAGGTTACCAAAGGATTTGAGAAATGAGGTAGGGTCTTTATTCCCATTATACTTGATAGTTGGAGATATGTTACCAATATCAATAGGCAAAATAAAGTGAGATAAAGGCTCATTTTGAATAGTTTGAAGCATCTTTTTATTCATGATGGGTTGAGGAATACAATTACCTAAGGCATCTCTAAGAGGTGGAGGAATGTAATTGGGATTAGCTTGAAGATGGATGACCAGAGGTTGATTGGCCATACTAATCAAACGATGTTGAAGTTGAATCAGTTGATTAGTGTTAGATTTTTGCATTATGTTCATTTACTAGATAACTTAGGCAAGAATTTGAGTTATATCAGGAGGTGGGTTGGTGTTGGTAGGATTACTCCCTAAATTGGTATTAGTGGGAGGGTTATTAGAAGAAGAATTATTAGTAGGATTATTGATTAAACTTGTGTCAATTTCTCCCACATTGGTTTAAAGTATTTGAAGATGAGAAGTATATTGATAGGTATAGAAAGGAATAGACACATCAAATTATTCTTGAGGTGTGATTTACACCATGTTAAAAGTGATGGATGAAGTAGGGGAAAAGGTACCCCAAGAGTGATGGTTCTCTTAGGAGGAAAAGAGAGGAATAAATGAACATCCCATATAGTATCTAAATGGATTTAAGCTATCCAAGAAGATTTTGAGAGTAGACTTCATGATGTCTTAAGAGAAATTAATAGAAATCTAATAAGGTATAACAAAGAATTGGCTCAGCAAATAGGGAAGGTAAAAATAGTATAGAGTTAATTGGGTTGACCTAGTATAGAAAATAGGGCCTAAAAACTATACAGAGTTGACTAGGTTGACCTAGCATAGTAGATAGGGGATGAAAAAGTGTATAGAGTCAATTAGGTCAACCAAACACAACAATTAGGAAAAAAGTAGATAGTTTTTAAGAGACTATGTTGACATAAATGACTGTATACTAAGATAATAAAAAAATTCCAAGTACTTTAGAAAACAAGAAATGAAAGGAAACACATAATAAATTGGATCAATGAGGTTGATCTAATTGAGGCACACAACATAAAACCTTACACCAACATTGGCTAATACATTTTTTTGTAATACAACATATAATTGATCAAAGAGCAAGAAATCAACTTGGAAAGTAAAAGCTAACTAAGTGGTCAACCTAAATTTTGTTAGATTATTAGAATAAAATTTTAAATGTAATAGGAATTTAGTTGTAATAAAGGAACTAGAAAGCAATCTAAGGATGGTTTCAGGATGATTGGGCTAAAAGGGATTTATATTGGCAATGGTACTAGCTTGGTATTGAGGCCTACCCCCTCACTTCACATGGAAAGTAAAAGCTAACTAAGTGGTCAACCTAAATTTTTTTATATTATTAGAATATAATTTTAAATGTGATAGGAAGTTAGCTGTAAACAAGGAACTAAAAAGCAATCTAAGGATGGTTTCAGGATGATTAGGCTAAAATGGATTTATATTGGCAATGGTACCAACTTGGTATTGAGGCTTACCCCCTCACTTCACACACTACAATAATAGGTTTCAGATGCTTATCCAAAATATACCTTTAACCACATGTTTATACTTGGCCAAAAAACCAAGTTGGCTTCCCCCTTGGTGATTAAATCCAAGTAGGTTGGCC
This sequence comes from Torreya grandis, assembly GCA_037957365.1. NCBI lineage: Eukaryota > Viridiplantae > Streptophyta > Pinopsida > Cupressales > Taxaceae > Torreya > Torreya grandis. The sequence goes on from JARHVA010000648.1 coordinate 2,294,475, forward strand.
TTGGGTAAACACTTTTTAAAATGTATTTTAAGATTTTTTGATTTGATAGTGTGTTTATAAAAGATAAAATAATGTAACTAAAGGGTATATTGAAAACCACCTAATTAGACTATGTAATATATTCTAAGAATGAAAGAAATAAGAAATGAAAGTGTGAGCTAATTACTAGCATATAAGTGTTAATTCTAACTTTAAAACATAGTACAGTGTTGATTTAGTTAATAATGTATGCAGAGAATATAGAATAGGGTCGATAGTGTCACCTTTATACTATGGAAGCAAGGTTATAAAAATTAATTGCATCGATAGAGTTAACCTAGCTTTTTAGATAGAACATAGAATACATAACTATGTTGATAGGGTCAACCTACTTAACTATATAGGGGTGGTTTTAAAGATTGCAAACTGTGAAAAAAAAAATTGTAACAAATTCTATAAATGGAAAAGAATGATAGAAATGAACCTTGGTGGGTTGGAGAATGCAAAGAAAGATGAGGTTGTTATTAAAAAAACCTTGATTTATACTTGTTAAGTCTACTAACTATGTTGACTGTGTCAACCTAGATTTTCAAGAACCTATTATTTCCAACTTAAAAATGTACAAGGTTAACTAGGTAAAAATAGTATGCTAAAATGGATGCCTAAAAATGTACAGGTTTGATTGGGTTGACCTAATAGTCTAAACTAAAGTCTAGAAAACCTGTACAAATAGAATTAGAGTTGTAAAGATGCAACTATGTGTTAAACCTACAAATAGAAGTTAGTACTATGTTCATATATTTGACCTATCATCACAAATATATGAAAAATAAAATGATTAAATAAGTGAAGAAAAACCTCCAAAGGTTAGATTCACATTGGGTTCACCTGAATGTATGTAATAAAAAATACATCATGTTTATAAGTCAATCTTAACTTAGAGAAGATAGATCATACCATACACTTTCGACTGGGGACACATTTGTTAAGTGGTAAAATGACCAATATGGGGATCTACTAGACCTAATTAGGGGATCTCTTACCATAATAAAATATTATATGGAGGGTTAAAAATCCTCCATTCTAACACAATCATGCAATAACCCTAATGGGTCCTATCTTTTGATATTTCACTAAACTAATAACAAGTAAATCAAATATAATCTAGTGCTCACCAAAACTTGTGGCATAATATGAGGGGTTGGTAAATAATAAAAATATGCATAGGAGAATCTCAATTATGTTATGTATGATTAAAACCCTAATACATTGAATATGAAGAGTAATATTATTTGAAGCCAATACTTGTGCTACTTCTATCTACTAAAAAGAAGATCAAAGTTAGAGAATACTTACCTAAATGATAAACCCATGAAGACTCAATATCTCCCTTGGCCAAAGGGGATTTTTAAGATGTTTTTGTGGTTTTTAAAGATCACTAAGAAAGGCCAAAGCATCCAATAATTATCCATAAGACTATATTCTATAACTAAAAACCCTAAGCTAAGACTCATGAAGTAGAATGGTGGAAGAGCATATTGTAAAGAAGCACGAGTGAATAATAATTCTTGATTGCATATTAAAATAATGAATAATTATCTTGTATATATAGGTATATTTGACCTCAAACCCTTCCAAAACTCTTGGTTGATAGGATCAACACAATCAACCTATCATAATTTTGGATAATTATTCACTAGGTCATGAGCTAGGTCGACCAAAGGCCAAACTAGTTCCTAAGTGAAAATCACCCAAAATTGTACAAGTTCGACCTAGTTGACCTAGTACAATCGATTGAAAAAAGGGACTTAAAGTGAGGAAAATAGGGATGAAAAGTAGAAAATACTAGAGGAGTTTGCAAAGGAGGAGTAATGGCTTAAGGAATGGTTTTAGGAGCTAGTTGAATTGGTAATAATGTGGCAATAAGGGAGAATAATCCTATGAAACACTAATTATCTTCCCACCCCTTTTTTGGTACACCCCTTAAGGCATGCACTTAGATATTTTGAGTCTTGATGGGTTCTTGTAAGATGTAAAGTGTCAGTATTTGATAAAAGTTGAAAATATTATGTATACACTTGGTACATGGTAAAAGGTAATTGAAGGTCATGAGACCTTTGATAGTTGTGAAATTATTTATTTTTAAGACCCCTTTCCATGTTTTAATGTATATTACTAATTAATAATCCATAAAGGGATAATGATGTTGTCATAGCTAACCTAGTCTATAGATGGACCCATGCATGAAGGTTGGTAGCATTTAAGAAGGCTAGGGCATGATAATGCAAGTTCATGTTATTAATTAAATCAAACCATAAGTCATAAGGACTTAGGTTTATCACATGTAATAATAGTTTTTTTTTAACCTAATCACATAAGTAACTTAGTGGTTAACTTTGGCATGCAATACTCGATTATGGTTTTCATTTTATGAATCCATTCGATGGTTTTAGTGGACATTGCATGGCAGTTTTAAGATTCATGTATGGGGTCAAGGTTTATAAACTTGAATTCATGAATGCCATAGTTATGCATGAGATTCAAGTGGATTTAAAGTATAATTTCCACTTGGTATAATGATAAGTTATACCAATTGAAAATACCACTAAGAATGAAAATGGAATGAATAAAAAAATAGTGGTGAAAAAAAATGATGGAGATAGTAGGAGGAATATAGACATAAGAATAGAGATAAATGTGCAAGTTGTCAAGCTTTCTATGGTATTACATTGTGCATTAAAAAAATTAAGTGGTAAATACTTTATGTTTTAAGTAATAATGTTTTGTTGGGAGATTGTATTTCTTAAATGCACTCTTGTTTAAGGTTTGGAAGCATGGAAAGGTTCCTGAATAGACCTAAACTATTCCTATATTTAGAATTTAGTTAAAGAAACCCTATTGGGTGAGACTTTGAGTTTCACCTCTCCCATATATGGAATATAGGTTAACTAATAGTAAACTAAGTTGATGGTTACTCTTGAATTTTGTTTTGTTTTCCATTCCATGTTTTTCAAATGGTTATTTTCTACGTTTGGTTTCAAACCCTAGTGTCTTAATAGCATTTTGATTTATTTGTGTATGGTATTATATGTAGGGTGTATTTCATGTTTTTAAAATTTTATGGTATGGAATGTAGGTTTGGGTGTTTTTTATTTCCTTGAGTGTGTTTGGTTCCCTATAAATCCAAAATCTAGTCCTTGACCCTATTGTTGGTGTTATAGGACTGGTATAGTTCTATTTAGTAAACCACATGCATATAATGGTCTACTTATTTTTAACTGAAAAGTTTGTTATTTAATACCTTCATTATTATATTCTTATTTTATTCATTGTAAATGTATATCATAAGTAATGGGACTATTCTACACATATGATGTTTAAATTTTCCTTATTTGGAATGATTATTTGAATTGGAAAAAAATTAAGAAAGACTAACAATATTATAGTGATCTAGATATTTTATTCATCTAATTTGATTCAAATTTGTTTATAAGCTCATGCATATAAGGATATGGATGGTAATTTATGTTAATAATAGAACTCTACAATTTTATTAGTGATATAAAATTTAAAATGAAACCTTACATCAAATATTAATAATAAAACATACATTTAAGTATTCATATTTATAAACCATGTGGTTAATTTTATGATTGTGCATGATCATTGTAACTCTCTTGTGATTACGTATAACTTTTTCTTATAATGATGAGTGATATTTTCTACCTTGGATTATGAAGAGTGCTTAGTCTTTATTGACTCTATAGTCTATATGTGTATTCGATATATAAAGCATTATGTGGAACAATACATTGGTTGAGGTCATTTTTCTAAGCATGAAGTTATACTTATTTATTGGATATAATAGAATAAATGTGTTTCAATATTTGTGAAAAAAGTGTAACTTTTATTTATTTTTATTAAATGTGTCAATTAATAGGATGATGGTTGTATTATTAGTCTAAAAGTAAAAGCTTGTATTGCCCTTTTTTGGTGGCAAAACTCCAAAAATGAGTTCAAGGTTTATTATATAGTTTCATTGTGGTTTCTTATATGTACATATTAACATAAAGTTACCTTTATCAAATTTTTTTATTTTTAATTAAGTTATATAGATCTAAAATGATTTTGTAGTCATGAACTAGTGTTGATAATATCTTAAAAGAATATGTTAGTGTATGGTTCAACTTTGCTAGGTAGTTAGGTTAAAGAATTTATAACTTAATGATTAAATTATGCTTTAGTTGGATTCAGCTAATTAAATAATCTTTTATTCAAGAGTTAAATTATGTGATGGTCTAAATTCATTGAATGATTATCCCTAAAGATGAAATTTTATGATTTAAGTTTACTCTTAGTTGTTTGTGGACAATATGGGTTCATTAACAAACATAAAAAGGATATTAAGTTAGTTTAATTATATAATTAGTTATTGATAAACTACACTATAGATATATATGGAGACCAACAAAGCATGGTAATTTATTTATGTGGACCATTGGGTTCCACTCAGATTTCTTAGGTAGTTGATTGGTTGAATTTCCATGTAATTTTTAGTCATAAGGGTTCTTATACACTGATTGGTTAATAGATAATACTTTTTGACTCTTTAGACAATTATTAAGTCTCAAATATCCATAAGTGGTTATAAACCCTAACATGTACTCAAGGTGATCTGAGAGAATCCATATTCGCTCTAAAAAAGAAGACATCAAATTTTAGGTTGATCATTATCATGGAAAAGATCTCATCAAGATATTTTTGGTGCATTTCATGATTCAAAAAATAGAGCCCATATGCATAAAATATCATGCATCGAAAATCAACTAAGGCAAGTAAAAAAATTAGGTTTAGATAGAACATCTAGTTGGACATCGACAAGTGGTGAGTGGTTAAAAATTGGTGAGTGGATGATAAGTGGTGAATGGATATTGGACCATGTGGTGGGTCTTCAAGCCACCATGTGGCTTGCCACCAATTATTTTACCATGGTCTAATTTTATATTATTTCTTGAATGTTCCAAACAAACCATATTTAACTTACCATTTTCATGTATTTTCCATGTAACCCTATGCTCCATGTTCCACCAACATCCTTTCCATGTGTCATACCATAAATTCCATATGACCCCATATCCTAAGATTCATTTTCCAAGCCACATTACATGCCTCATATTCCATGTGATACCACCCAATGTCCACACTTCCACTAAATATTCCATGCCAAACCTATAAGCCTCCACAAACACCATGAATAAATTTTAATTCCAACCATTTGGCATGTTTTACCATGAATCTCATGGTATATGAATATCCCAACCACCACCCACCTCCCAAATGTGGGATATAAGATTAACATGACCACCAAAGCCTATGCAATGGGTTTCAAACCCGTATCCTCAATGATAAAAGAATAACATCCCCACCGGTGAAACCATGGGTGTAAACACTATATAATTCATTGGGAATTTGTATTTGAATTCATTTGAAGAAGATTATTAGCCATTGTTAAAGGCTTTAGCAAAAGACCTTGTGCATCTTGCAGAAAGAGTTCAAAGCAGAATTGGGGAAAATTATAAAAAGGGAGTTATATTATTTTTCCCCAAGGAAAAATTTTCTACTTATTCATTTTTTAATTTGGATACATTTGTAAGTATTTTTCAATCATTTTTCCTAATATATTGGTTGATATAAGACCCATAAATGTAGGCCTTCATGCCAAACTCTGTTATTAAATGTGTGATGAATGTCTTGAATTATTCTTGTTAAATTGATGTTTTATAAGTCAATTTTTTAAATTATTTCATAAATTTATATTGTAAATCAAAATTAAAATATGCAAGCATAATATTTTTTAAGTTTATGGATCATGTTGGTATCAGAGTGGTTGGTATGTTGGGCTAACTTCTATGTAAACATTACTCTAAAATGTCAATTTTGATATCAGAACTAAATTTATAGGTGAATTTGCAATTTTGTTATTTTAACCAAAATTAGTTATTGTAAAATAATGGATCTAATGCTAGCTCAAATTCAGTTGTTAATAAATTCCATTATCACTATGATAATACAATACCTACAATCTCAGGAGTAAGGTAAGTAAGTAGTAGAGCAATGGTAGGAGCAGTAAATTGAGAGGCTCTAACAGATAATTGTGCTCTACAAACATAAATACAACAAAATTGTTAATAGAATAAGAGGATGCATAGAGATTTAGAGACTTGTGGACATTGTACTTGGTGAGGTCATATTGCCAAAAATGTTAGATCATACATCCCAATTAGGCTCCATTATGGTTTAGAAGGTAGAATGAAGAGAGAGGCAAGGCACCAGCGATGTCTAGTAGTGGTCAATAAATCTAACCAATAGTACCTCATTAAGAAACTCTAGATTATATAATGTGATAGTTTTTGTTAATAGAAGTGCCAAAAATTATGCTACACTATGAAGAAACTCAAAGGCAAAACTACATTTGCTATTGCTAAAGGGAAATTTGTGTAGATCTATTTTAACTAGAGTTCTAGAGGTAGCTATATTATTGAAGGTCTCACATAACATCTATAACTAAATACTCTTTCATTACCCCACACTAAAACATTTGAAGGAGTTGATGGCATAATAAATGGACTTGCAACTCATTATGGCAACTTGCATTTTGGCATTGAAGGGCTATTCTTTGATCAAGTAGCTCTTGACATAGTTTTAGGAGAAGTTGAGGAGAGAACTTTGGGTCATTATTATTTCACATCTCGACATGCCAGAAACACTGCATCAAGAGAAGAAATCCAACTAATAACTAATCATACCTATAATATTTATTTCGAGACAAGCCAAACAACAAAGGTACATTTTGGTTATAACAATGATTCTTCTAACTCATATACTCCTAGTATTATCAATGAAAATGATGTAAGTTTGAAATTAAATAATGCTCTGATTATTAATGTATCTTTTGATGTAAATTTTGAAGATGAAAATAATGAAATCAACTCTTCTGACTACATTGACAATATTAGAGATACTAAATGTGTTAACCCTAAACATTTATCAAGTTCATATGTTGGTACATTTGAAAATCACATAAAAGGAATAGGTTCTACATTGTTAGATAAAATGAGATTTGAAGGAAAATTCATTAGCATTAATGGTCAAGGAATTGTCCAACCTATCCAAGTGGCAAAGAGACCACTTTATGTAGGATTAGGATATGAAGGTGAAGGACAAATATACCAAGAAGCTAAGCTAAATAGTTATTCAAGCAATAAGTTAGAACATCTTGAATAGCTAAAATAAGTAATCTTTGAATATACAATAGCTACATTGGATAAAGAATCTCCAAATGACTCATTAAGGTATGTAAAGAAGAAATAATCGAATGTATCTTATAATTATGCCTCAGAAAGCCCAAGAAAGATGCTTAAGAGACATGTCAAGAAGAAGGCTGACAAAACAAAATTACCTAAAGAAGTCATAAAGTTGGGTTTTTACTTCAATGCTAAGGGGAAAATGCTGAAAGAAGATAAGCAAAGTTATCCACAACCTCAAGCAAAGGTTGTAACTACATCTTCAGTCAAGCAAAAGATAGAATCTTGTCAGTTATAACCTGAGACAACATCAATGAGGGAGATGATAGTTAATGAGAAGCTAAAAGTTTAGATATTATCACCCTGGAAAGGTAAGCAACAATTCTTCAAAAGAATAATAGCTAAGAATTCTAAGATGGATGCTATTTTTGATATAAAAAAATATATATCAAAAGAATTTGATATTAGAAGATGTTGTAGAAATACTAGGATTGAAAACTAAGCCACATTTCTAACCCTATTCTCTAGATAAAATAAATGATGGTAATAGCATACATGTAAATAAAACATTTTAACTAGGTTTTGTAATTACCACCAAGTTTTTAGATGAAGTTGAATTAGATGTAGTTCCACTACAGTTTAGTGGCATTATCCTACATAAACCATATTTGTCTTTGGGAAATGTAACTTTTTCCAAAAAGGAAAATTAGTATAACATTATAAAATATGGGATAGAATATATCATGTGAGCACATCGATAGTAACCATTATAGGTAAATGGTTTCTTCAATTTTTTTATACCCATGTATGTTGTAGATAGGAACACTACATGGTAACAGGAAGATGTTGTCATGAGAAGCATCAAGAATAGCTTGGAAGATAGGTTATATATTTTAATATGTATGTTTAGAGTGTACAAACATGCATACATATTTACTTTATGTTTGTAATATCTGAATATAGACATTGTTTATAAATACATAAGACCCAAGTATGGGTAATGTTTGTAATCATTATGTATATTTATAGTGTTTATAAAGACCCAAGAAGGGCAACATTTGTAAATTATGTTGCTAGGTAAGACTCTAAGAGGGCAATTATAAAATGGTGATTGTTATAACACCAGGTGACATTTTCACATACTCAAATCTGAAAAATTGAAACCAATTGACATTCAGGAGATTATCTAAGCCAGAGCTGAGATCTAGAGCCATGAAAAGATCCTTATATTGAGTACCAGGTCTATTACCAACTTTTTGAGGACAAAAAGCCTTCTCAATGGGGAGGATTGATCTAGGAAGATCCATATTTTCTCTAAAAAAGAAGACATCAAATTTTAGATTGATAATTATCATCATAAAGAGCTCATTAAGAGATTTATGGTGTATTTCATAGTTTACAAAATGGAGCCCATATTCATAAAATATCACACATCAAAGATCAACTAAGGCAAGTAAAAAAATTGGGTTTGGATATAACATCCAGTTGGACATTGATAAGTGGTTAGTGGTCAATAATTAGCGAGTGGATGACAAGTGGTCAGTGGAGATTAGACCATGTGGTGGGTCTTCAAGCCATCACATGGCTTGCCACCAATTATTTTACCATGGTCTAATTTTATATTATTTCCCAAATGTTCCAAACAAACCATATTTAACTTACCATTTCCATGTACTTGCCACGTAAACCTATATTCCATGTTCCACCAACATCCTTGCCATGTGTCATACCCTAAATTCCACATGACCCCATATCCTAACATTCATGTTCCAAGCCATGTTACATGCCTCATATTCCACATGATACCACCTAATATCCACACTTCCACTAAATATTCCATGCCAAACCCATATGCCTCCATAAACCCCATGAAATAAATTTTAATGCCAACCATTCGAAATGTTTTACCATGAATCTCATGGTATATGAATATCCCAACTGCCACCTACCTCCCAAATGTGGGATATAAGATTAACATGACCACCAAAGCCTATGCAATGGGTTTCGAACCCTTATCCTCAATGATAAAAGGATAACACCCCAACCAGTGAACCCATGGGTGTAAATGCTATACAAATCATTGGGAATTTGAATTTGAATTCATTTGAAGAAGCTTAGTAGCCATTTTTAAAGGTTTTAGCTAAAGATCTTGTGCATCTTATAGAAAGAGTTCAAAGTAGAATTGGGGAAAAGTCTAAAAAGGGAATTATATTATTTTTTCCCAAGGAACAATTTTCTAGTTGTTCATTTTTCAATTTTGAGACATTTGTAATTATTTTTCAAGCATTTTTCCTAATATATTAGTTGATATAAGACCTAGAGACATAGGCCTTCATGCTAAACTCTATTATCAAATGTGTGATGAATGTCTTGAATTATTATTTTTAAATTGGTGTTTTATAAGTCAATTTTTTAGATTATTTCATAAATTGATATTCTAAATCAAAATTAAAATATGCAAGCATAATATTGCTTAAGTTTATAGATCATAAGGATAGCATTCAATATGTATAAATTAATTACTCATCTAGAATGCAAGTCAATCAAGTATTGTGTTTATATATGTTTCAAGAAGTCTTGAATTAAATTGTATGAATTATTTATGGACTCCAATTAGGTTATAAATGACAAACATTTTTATGATTTGAAACCCTAATGTTATAATCTACTTATCAACTACAGGTTTGAATATGTTAAGTCAATATATTTTGTTAATGGATTCCTTGATGTAATGAACATAAGATGGACTTTCATGGGTGTTGACTATGTTGAACTAGTGAGAAAGGAAGTATATTTAGAGATTAAGACAACGGATTCCATCCATGACCTCACGTAATTTTAATAAAGATTCTAATTCAGAACACGACATGGAGTTCAAAATTTAATAATGTTTATCTCTTCTAAAAACATGGTTAGATAGATGATTCCTAGTATTTAATTGTAACTATGTCATCTTGGATGATCATTGTGGACTTTACTCTTAGTTTAATAAATCTTAGTTGCATACCCTCATCTACATTATTAGTTTTTGCTCTTCTAACAAGGTTCACCTTAACTCATGATGGAATGTACATACTAAGAGTCAGTTGTGCAATGTACCTCAACCACTAAATGACTCTAATGTTGGAATATATGATCATAACTTCTAAAAATTAGAGTTTTAATAAACTCAAAATTTTAGGGTTATGACATCATTCCATAGAAACGTAAAATTAGAATGAAGTATTCAATGTCCATATGTGAAATCTAAAATCTAAAAAAATTAAGGAGTAAGGGTTAGAGTACACTTATGTGTTTGTGTAAATATGTTGTCTTCATATATTGGTGGAGATGATTATTGATCATTGAAGTATTGCATAGTTAGGGGTGATCATGCCCCAAACTTTCATAGCTATGTAGGATCCTGAGTTTGGAATGCAATATGCCCCAACCCTCATTAATGTGTGAAAAATAGCATAATGTCTAAATAATTATGAATTAAAAAATAGAGAGAATTTAAATCCAAAATTAAATACTGAGTATGTAAATAAGATAATTGATCAAGTTTCCCTCATAAATGAATCAACCACTACATATGGATTATAGATTTAAATGTAATATTTTGCTCTAATTTGATCAAGTTCAATCCATTTAAAAAATAATAAATCATGATCACAAAGGAATGAATTTGTTTCCTACCTCATCATGTACATAGGTTTTGATAAGTTTGAATTGGAATGATAACTATTTTCCATTCAATTGTAATTATGTTGTATATGTGCATGAACTAGTATCATGCCCCATGAATTTGTTTGTTGAATTTGAGAACATGTATCCCAAATTTAATGTGATCATGCAAATCTAAATGTTGTTCTTATAAATTTTTGTACATAATCCCATGCATATGTGTAGAACTATGTTTAAATATATGCTCAAATGCCTATAATTTTAATACATATTCTTAGCATATGCCCATGTACTCTTTATTAATATGCCAATGTATATCATGCAACTAAAATATTATAGTATGTGAATTATCTAAATCTTTAAAATCTATGAAACTTGTCCTCTGCTCTAATTTTTTGCTCATAGAGGCTTATGTCTCTAAAAAAATCATGCTATAATGCCCACATTTTGAGATGTGGGATGTATATTGTAATACACTCATCTCAAAATAAGAATGAATTGTACCATTCATGTATAAATATAGCATCATTAATATCATTTTATCATGTAGAGAATATGTCATCATAGTAATCTATGTAATAATCAAAGCATGAATATAACATTAAAAATGTAGAGCATGTAAATGTTATCAAAGCATGCACAGAAGTATCTCTTAATAAAACTATGTATTAATAGTGCATGATATAAATCATGGAACCCCTCAATTTCAGCAAACTTTGAAAATACAAGTGTTATCTCTCACACATAAACCAAAGAGGATACATACAAGGGACATAATATGTCACAATAGTCAAGGCTAAAGACCACATGTAGGTAGATGTAAAACATGTTGCAAATAAGGAACATTAATGTATGTTTCATAAATTAATCCTAACAACCACACACAATAAACTCTTTTCATTGAAAAATAATCAAAGTGTGTTTGTAATGTCTGTACCACTTATTTATATGGGAATAACTTATCTTACTTTGTTTGATAGACATCTAAAAACTAATTAACTACCAGATGAGAATTTTCAAACACTCGTAGTAACTTTATCTATAATGTGTGTGATGTAAATAATCCAAGTATTAATTCCTCATATTCACCATCTTATTTTTACAAGAAAAACCTAAACGATATGAAAATGTCATAGGTTTCACCGAGGTGTAATGAAGAATATATTGGAGCGAGCACCTGTGGCACATTTAGAATCATCAAAGTACATGATAAATGTATGATTATCTATGCTATATGAAGCAAAGTTATCTTTAAAATTAACATCAATTTTTAATGTATTTGGTAATGGAGTTATGGCTAGTTGGTCATCAATAAATTTTGCTTTTATTGAATTTTAAGATGCAAAATTTAGATTTAATTCCATGAGTAACATTACCCATTTAGATAACCATCTTGATAATTGTGTTTTTTTAATAAGTAATTTTAGTGGATCACCTTTTTTTACAACTTACATTTCATTATTGAGCTTATAGTTCATAATTATTATGCAACAAAAATGATGACTAGACATATATTTTCAAAAATAGTGAAATTTTTCTCATAATCCACAAGTGTTCAACTAATATAATATATTGATCTATGTGTATCATTATCATATTATTCTAATAAATCTCCTATGACATGATCTATAGCTGATATGTATAATATTAAAGATCTATCTAGTGTTAGAGGCATGAGAATAGGTGGATTAAGTAGATATTATTTTATTACATCAACACTTTTTTGACATTTCATCCCATTCAAACTTGTATCTTTATTAATTAATCATGTGGAGGGTTACATCTTATATGTCAACTGAGCCACAAAATTTCTTATTTCCTATATTTTTCCTTGTAATGATCATAATTATAATAAACCTTTTGATGGAGGCATGTCTAAAATTTCTTTGACATTTTTGCTATTTATTTGGATGCCTCGATAAGATATGATGTAGTACAATCATTTTCCTCAAGATAACCCAAATACACATTTATTTGGGTTTAAGTGCACATTTTATTTATGTAGTCATTCAAAAAAATCATAATATAAAAGAATGATCCTATTATTATTCTAAAATCACCAATAAATCATTCACATAGTTATCCACTATTTTATGTACATAATCATGAAAAATATGGGTCATGGCTCATTTATAAGTAACCCCAACATTTTTTGACCCAAACAACATTACTACATAATAAAATTTTCCCCATGGTGTAATAAATTAATTTTTATCTTGATCTCATGGATTAATTTTAATTTGGTTGTATCTTAAGAAACTATCCATGAATGGTACATCTCAAAACTAGTTGTAGAATCAACTATCATGTCAATATTTGGTAATGCAAATTTTTCTTTAGGAAAAGATTCTTCAAAGTATTTATAATAAATACAACATCAAAAATTCCCATTGGGTTTTGTAATTGGTACTATATTATAAATTTACTTTGGGTAATCAATGGATCTAATCAATCTCATATCTAGTAATTTATTTATCTCTTCTTTTACCAATAATGCAACTTTTGGATGATTTTTTAAATTATTTTATTGTATTTGTTTTGCATTTAGATAAATTAAAATATTATGTAATGTGATTTTGAGGTCAATTCATGGCATATCTAAGTAATCCCATGTAAATATTTTTGGGTAATCATATAGAACTTTTCAGAGTGCCTTTCCTTCCAAATTTTGAAACATAGCTAATAATAATATAGGTATAGGATATTTATCTATCTCATAGATATATTTTACAATATTTTAATTAATCATAGGGGATTTATTTTCAATTTATGGTGTTATGGGAATGTTATTTTCACCATCTACTCTATGTGGACATTAGTGTTTTCATTTTCTCCAAAGTATCTATGGGTGACATTTGAGTGAGGAAACATATTCTTATGATAGAATTAAATGATTTAATAATATTCCCAAATTTATTATAGGATGGATTCATCATTTTAAAATTCATAAAATTTTAAAATCCATGGGGAAACTATATCGTTAATCATTTCAAGTATACCAACTATAATGTAGATATGTTATAAACTTCATGTGCTGATTCAAGGTTTGCTTTGAAGAAATGTCTATGAATATTAGTTGATGTAGGCATTCCCTTAATAGTTTTTTATAATTATTCTATGTAAACAAGGACTTATCATCCTTTCTAATTAGGTTCTTGGATGGGGTTAGCAATGTTTTCTGCATGTTTCTTCAATCTGTGTCATGTATATCCCATTTTTTTGAAATATTTAAACTTAAAATCATATAGGCTATAGTTATTATATGATGATGTAATTAGATTGAAAGAGTAAATTGGTAGTTTATTTGGTTTGGATTCTTGAAATTGTGGTTGTATATGGTGAATGTAATGATCCTCAGGTTGGGTTAATGCATAATACTTGATTTGTTTCTTATCAAAATGACATGTATATATGTATCCTTGATGATTGGACTCTAACCATGTATGTAAGGTATAAGGAATTATATTAATCACATAGATCTATGGTCTTCCTAAATAAATATTATAGTTAAGGTCATTAGGCATGACCTGACAAATTGTTGCTATCGTTCGAGTGCCCATTTTGATATGTAATGTTGTTTATCCTAATTTTTTCCTTGGAATATTATAAAATCCTTAAATATTCATGTATAAATAACTAAGTTTCTCTACCTTAATACCAATTATATTAAAAAATGATATATTAAAAATGTTTATTCCTAATCTATTATCCACAAAACTCTCTTTATAATATCATTTTGTACTTGAAATTTAATATATAATGGTAGATGTTGATCTATAATGTGTTTAAGAGGAAAATATTATTTTTCAAATGAGATGATTTTCTCTACCCATTATAGTGTATTAATAATAGAATCCATGTAAGGTGGTTCCACATCATTCAAAAAAGTTATATCATTCAATGTTATAATATATCTTTGTAAATAGGTATTATCTAAAGTAATTCTAATAGAGAAGTTTTAGCATGGGTATTGTTGAGTTGATCCATGATGTCATACTTATTTGGTTGATTATCTTATTTTTAAATTAGTAGTATTGGTTAAGGAGGGATATGGTAAGGTCATTTGGTTTTTATTGATGCTTTGGTCACCCTACCCCTTATTATTACAACAACATGGACTATGGGAACAAATATAAGCTAAGGGCTCATAATAGAAGCTAGATGATAGTTTTTATCAGTTTGAAAACTATGGGGAGGAATGAGATGAGTCATGCATTTTTTTGTCTACTTGTAAAAATAGGTAATTCAGATTGGATATTATAATAATAAGATGTAAAATAGGTTTGGGATTATTTATTAGTAAGCTTAACCTTATTTGTAAATTTGGTTTTAATGTTTATTACCCATTTATTGACATAATTGACCCAATGAATATATATTCTCCATGTACAATAAAATGATAAATAAATTTCATTAATTATGTTAACCAAAAATGTTCATTCAACATGGTCATCATTAGTGTGTATTGTTAGAGAAAAATCAAAAACCCTAAATCTAAGATCTAAAAACCTAGAAAGATAAAACCCTAAGGGAAAACATATGGTTTTCACTATTATATATGTGTATAGGCTCACCAATATGATTTGACCTAACTTAGATTAATGGAGAATATGATTTACCCTAACTTAGATTAATGGTGAATATTAATCTAATTAAGATATAACTTTAAAATAGAATTTAAATTATAAGATATAACATTGAAGCATGCATATAAATGTATAAGATTGGTAATTTATGCTTATAATTTGATAAGGGAATATGATAAATATGGAAATCACTAAAGAGATCTTGATACTTAGATTTTATAGTTGACTATCTAATCATGATTGTGTTTTGGAAGTGGAAATTAGGGATAAGTTCTCTTGTGGCTTACTCAATTTAAGAAATGATCTGCCACCTGCACTGGGTTGATTCCATAGGATTGAGTTACTATTGCATGTAGAACCTGACTTACAAAAAAAGTGTGGCATAGTAACTATATGGTCACTTGTGATTATATTTTTTGATTTTGTGTTTGTAATCTTAAACCCTGATGACACATGTAGATCCAAAAACTAGCCTTTTTTCCCTTAAAACCCTATATATCCTTATGAGGGATAGAAACCTACAAAAAATGATAATTTTAATTCATTGAGATAACCCCAACCACCCCTCTTTGATTATTATACATTTTCCTATATATCCAATTGTCCAAGGTGGTAAATCAAGCCACACATTATTCTCCTACCTAGTGTGACTATATATTTATGTTCCTTCATTATGTGCATGTAGCTAATGATTGGATTTTCTAATTTCCAATGCCTAATTTGACTTGGATTTTGATTACTTAAGACTTGGATTATTACTACTCCTAGTGATAGTTATATAAATTGGGTAGAATAGGGTATACTTGCTCAGAGTGCAATAGTATATAGATACACAATAGATAAGTGCCAAATCATTTTTTAATGAGACCTTGATTTTTTTATATAAGGATATTTTTGAATAATTTATCATGCCATTGGCATGATAGGATTATAGGATAACCATAAGGATGGGTTTTATTTTATAAAATAATCTTTATTGAGAGTGAGATGTTTTGACTGGTGTGTGTCATTGTCGATTGGTGATAATGATTTTAACTGCCATAACTTACTCATGTATAGGTATAATATTATGAGAGTCTATATATGTGTTTTTAGGATATTTATTAGGTTTAAATTTGATATTAAGGTTCCTATAGGTATATAATAACATAACTAAAGGGTTGAATCAGAAGATAACATGTAAGTGTGAGAGGATGGCAAATTAGGACCTTGTTTGGGTGCTCAAGTCATGCATGGTAAATGTGTATTAATATTTACATTTTTATGTGTTGAATACAATATTTTGTTATGAATTAATGTCCTCATTTTATTCTAGTAATTAAATTACTAGAGTAAAAGGATAAAATATACTTGAGTGTGTACAACACACTTTTTATTTTTGGAAGATCACTCCAAATGTGTATATTTTCTCCATAGAAACATGAAATTAGAATGAAGTAATAAATTTATGTATTTGAAATCTAAAATATTAAAATTAAAAGAGTGAGGGTTAGATTATATCTATGTATTGGTGAAAAACATGGTGTCTTCATAGATTGATGGAGATGATGCTTCATCATTTAAACATTAGAGATTCAGGGTTGATCATGCCCCAAAATTGTATAAATATACAAGATCTTGAGATAGGAAGGAAATGTGCCCATACCCTCATGAATTTTGGGAGAATTACACTATGTACTAACCCAAATAACTATGCAAGAAAAAGATAAAGATAACTTATCAATCAAAGTTCAACTCTGAATGAAAAAACTATTCAAGTAAATGAGAGAATTAATTAGGCAAGGTTTTCTCATAAATGAATCTTCCACTATAGATTTATTATAGATTAAAATTTAGTTTTTCATTTAAGTTTGATCAAATTTGATCCATGTAAAAAACAAAGCATTATTTCAAAAGAATGAACAATGTTCATGCCCCTATTATGTATGTAGGTTTTGATAATTGTGAAGTGGAATGACAACCTTTTTCCATTCAATTGTAATTGTGTTGAATATGTGCATGAATTAGTATCATGCCCCTTGAATCTATATGATAAATTTGAAAACCTTTATTAATGGAACTGGTTCAGATCTACATAAATAAAACACAAAAAATAATGGAGCCAAATATAGAATACAATATTTATTCACACTATATTATTTCTTCTATATTGATATTTCATATGAGACATTAAAAATATATAGTAAATTCATTCCTATAATTGGGGAGATCATATCTCCACCAATATCTCACCTGAATATCTCCTCAAACCTTTATGTGTAATATTATTATAATATATAACCAACTAACTAAATAATATATTCTAATAACTAACTCAATAATAGTAATATTTACCTCTTGGTAAATATATAAACTCACACATTATAATATTTATCTTTCAATAAATATCCAATGTAAAAGCTAATGTAATAAACTAATTCCTAACATTCCCCCCCACCTTAGTTTTTACATGGTTCAAAAACATTCACACTCTCACCTGTAGTATGTTGACCCTTGTGGCATGCCCTATTTGGCTCATGACCTTGATACAAAGAAAATAAAGGCTCACTCCTTCCATTGTTTTATACAAGTTTACCATAAACCTTGACATGAATAGGACCCATCAACTCTCTACCTTTGATGGTTTTCTATATCTACCACAAACCTTTTCAAGATCCATGAACTAAATTACATTGGTTTTTTTTGTCCTTTCACTATGTTTTCATATCAAGGAATTATGTTTAGAATTGTACACATATTACTTTACTTGAACAGGCATGTACTTATGTTCTTATTTACAAACATTCATTGGAAACTATAAAAAACACACCACACTACATGTCACCAAATATTTTTGGCCCTGTTATTGGTGACTGACGAGAGGATCTAGAACCTCTAGCCTCCATTTCCTTCATCCTCTAGTAGGTGAAGTTGCACACTTATAAAAAGTGTTGATAAATCTCAAATGTAACATTTTGAGGATAAATCCCTCACATTATTTGGATATCACTTATAAGTGATAATGCATCTATAAGGTAATATTTTTATAATTTATAAAATGACTCTTATTTGAAAAACTATGATATAAATGACCCTAATAGATAAGTGACAATTTTGAATCGGACACCAACTATTAAAATTTTGACTCTTTTGATGACATACTATAAAAATGAATCTTTTGACATTTTTGAATGTGTGACTACATAAACTATTTCAATGGTTATGACTAAACTTATGATGAAATGACTATTTTTATTTGGAAGACCCTCTAACTTAAAACAATGAAATATATTAAACATAAACTAAAAAAAATCAACCTTAATAATAATACTATAAAACAACTTTGACTATAAAATTAAATTTTTTCATAACTTAACCATAGATATTCGAATGACTTTGAACTTAGGGCATGTTGTGGGATCATGACATATAAATAATAAAGACTCATATTCGATAACCAAGCCTTGTAAGAGAGACATATGTAGACTTTTGAAACTAGAACTGATTGCAAACTAGGTCCACTACCATTGTTCTATCAATTGTATCACCTCACTAAGAAATAAATGTAATCATGATCCACTAAATCACACATAGCTATGAAATTATTAGAACATAGATTTGTATAGTGCCAAGGAATAAAGTAGAGCACAAGTTGGATGTCATCATAGGAGAGATTGAAGCCCTAATATAACTCATGGATAGGTGAGAGAGGGAGCTCGATGAAAATTCCACACATTGGAATTATCTTTTGAATGAAACCCATGGGCACTAAAAATGATGAAGATAGATCCTTCAACTGAATTCTTTCTAATTCTTGACTACTTCACTCAATGTGTGGATATATTGGTGGGGTGCACAAATGAGATGATTTTATTAGAGAATAACTTCACTCTTTTTGTATGAATTTAATGAAGCTCCATTTGAAATGTCAAGATGGCATGATGACAATGTGTGATAATGCAAATTTTGAAGCAAATCTAAAATTAAACACATTGGTATAATTTTGATCTGAGCTATATCATATACAAAATGTTACATACAAGTATTATATAAAATAGAGTTGTGTTAAATCCAAGTACATTATTATATTGTATATATTTTGGATTTAAATAGTATAATAAAAAAATGCACTCAGATAAAATTAGAAAATAATAATATAGACTCATTTTCAACAAAATAATCTCTCATCCATAGGGACAAATCATAGTGTAACTACCCCTCACCATCCTTAAGATTCCATTGCTTTGATACTAAATAATGAAACTAGTTCATATCTATATAAATAAAACATGGAAAATAATGGATTTAAACATAGAATAAAATATTTCTTCACATTATATTATTTATTCTCTAATAATATTTCATATAGGGCATTACAAATATATAGGAAAGTCATTCCTATGATTGGAGAGATCATATCTCCATCAATATCTCACCTGAATATCTCCTCAAGCTTATATGTGTAATATTATTATAACATATAACAATATATAACCGACTAACTGAATAATATATTCTAATAACTAACTCAACATTATTAATATTTACCTCTCGATAAATATACAAACTCACACAATATAATATTTACCTTTCGGTAAATATCCAATGTAAAATATAATGTAATAAACTATTTCCAAACATTTATCCCAAATGTAATGTGAATTTATAACTCTTAAACTTTGTTCTTATAAAATATTATGTATAAGCCCATGAAAATTCACCTAAGTGTGTACAAATATGTACTTAAATGTCAATAAATTTAATGCATATGCTTAGAATATGCCCTTGTACTTTGTATCAATATTCCAATTTATTTTATTTATTTGAAACATTCTAATATTTATATGATATAAATATATAAAATATGTAAAACTTGTACCCTTCTCTCATTTTATGCTCATGGAGCCTTATGTCTCTAAGACAAGCCCATTGTAATTCCTCCCTTTTGAGATGAGGGATGTATCATGTAAGTCACTCATATCAAAAGAATAATAAATTATATCATGTCATGTATAAATATAACATCATGTAATATATTTTGAACATGTGGAGAAGATGTCATCATATTAATATATGTAATAATTAAGGAATATATGTAACATATGAATGCAAGGCATGTAAGTTTTAATGAAGCATTCAATGTAAGTATCTCTGATTAAAACTACATAAAAATAGTGCATGATATAAATAACAGCAACCCTCAATGTCAGCAAGCTAAATAAATTAAATTTTTAATCATCATAGATAGGCCAATGATTCTATAAACAAAGGACGTAATATGTCATGCAATAATCAAGGCTAAAGACCACATGCATGAGGACAAAAAATATGTCATAAATAAGGGACATCAATGGATGTTAATTTAAGCAAGTTATGACAAGAAACTAAGGTGTATAATCATGAGGACATTAAATTATTATATGAGCATCAAGATGCACTAGAGAGATAAATCTATGGAGGTCATTTTCAAGAGTTAGAAAAGGAAATACCATGATCACCACCAACACGGGGCAATTAATTCTCACTTAACACCAACATGTATGGATACCAAGTCATAGGTTGACTTGAATTTTACATATCTTCCATGTGTGTGGAAATTTTTAGGCCTATGATCCCATGCTCATGTGTATTCATTTAATGTATCTAGAAGAAACATAATGTATCAAGATGATATATATACATTTTCTCATTATCGGTACATGTGTTTTACCAAAGTATGAAAATCAAACAATCCAAATATAGTACAAGTGTTTGTCAAAGGGATGAAACTTAAATGGTTTGTAATTTAAAGGATGAGATATGAACCTAAAGTTGTTATCTAATTTTTTGGCTTATACAAGATAGAATCTATGATTTATTCATGGTTAGGGATATCAATTAATAGATGCCTTAGACCATGTAGACTTTAAATTATTTTATTAGAATATCCAACTAAATGTAATATAAAAATCCTGGATATTTATTTGATTTTAATGTAAGTAAATTACAAGGCACACACATTGATAACAACATAACAATCATAAATGATATGTGTTACAACATCATATATTCATAACTCCACTTGATAACTCATAGTATTTAAAGGTTTAGATATATATCCCAATAGTCACTATGACCTATCCTTTAGCTCACCACAAAAAAATTTAAAAAGGAAGTCCCTTTACATGAGTGTAGGGGTATGTTTATAAAGGCTCAAGACCCACCTACTTGTATTAAGTCTTTAGAAACCAACTAACAATATTCAATGCTTTGACATTATATCAATGTTAACACATCATAACTAAGCATATTACATAGGAGCACAATTGATGCACTATAACACATCACAATAAACATGATATCCTTTCTTGTTGTTCCAATACAACCTACCCAACAAGAAAGAGTTAAATATTTGTGAATTAAACCCTTTTTCCATCTATTAGATCAATACCATTAGATGACTCTATAATTAATGTCATTTAACTAATAATTCCAAAAACCTCAAATAAACATTTTATCTTACTTTTTGGGAGAATAAAAAGGATAAGTAAAGTTGCATTGGATATTCTTCAGATATTCATGTGTTATGTATTTAGTTATCATCTATATGTATTTTGTCCTATCCTCCATGACTTATAAAAAGATAGAAGATGAACAGTCCCCCATTTTGGTGCTAAATTATGAGAAGAATGTGAACAATCAAGGATTGTAAATGACTATAAATATGTATGCTTGTATGAAGAAGATGAGAAACCTTTGTTGAAATCAATATAGATTATTTGGTTATGATTACCTATTGTATTTCTTATTTTATTCCTTGTGTGTGTTATCACATTTAACATTTGGCTTAATTATATCTAATTTTACTCCAAATTCTCTTTAAACCTTAGTTAAGTACTGGTTAATCTTAATTCCTATCTATTTCATGAAAATTCATCTCTGTTATGTTTCTATCTTCCTTGTTAAATATGAATTCTTTGCACTATCCTATGCATTACATAAGACTTAGCTATCCACATCCTTATTATGTTCTATTGTATTAGGAACCTCTACTAATAATGGTGTGGTGAGCATGGAACCACTCCTTTTGGAGGAAACTATGCTAGCATGGTTATCAAGGTAGTAAGACATTAGAACATGGTTAGATCAAAAAGTATGGAATTTTATAGAAGAAGAATCTAAAAGGACTAGTTTTACCATAAGTGAAATTATTCAAGAGCACATATTTAGAGAAATATATGAAATTTTATGGTGTGAATTAGTTGAATTTATAACTAACTAGCTGATAAGATTGGAATATTATTTCTTTAATCCCAAAATGAAATAAATAATTACCTAGACTGAAGAGAAGATAGACCAGCTATTGAAACTAGAAACTAGCTGGACAAGAGCAATAGACTATTAGGTTACTACCACCATAGATGGATATATCACTAATTTTATAGTATAAGGATATATATAATTTTAATCTACACAAGACCATTTTATTTTAGAAATTAGAGGAAATTTTGTATAGTGACTATCTCTCCTGATAAAGATGTTGGTTGTGGATAAGGACATGGTGCCTACTTCAGCTAATATGAAGTAGTTGCTTCGAGCATATGGGGGTGTGTGTGCATGATGATTAATTATGGATAGATTAGTAATTAAATCTTGAACCTAAATCTAAAATGGAGACATGAGAGAATAAGAGTCAAAATAAAATTTTGGATTTAGAAAGATAACTATGACAATAGAATATATGGAATAAATAGAAGAATACCCAAGTAGTTGTGAATAAAGGTAAAAGTAATAGTAGATTAGATGATGAATGAGTGAGAATATGTGGTGAGTGAAAGGAAAAATGAAGAATGAATATAGATTATGATTAATGTTGATAGGTAGATCGAGAGGATGAAGAATGATATGAAGATGAGACATGCAAATAGGAAGGTGAGAATAGTTTAGATGTAGAATAGATAGATGATAGAAGTAGTGTGTAGCTATAAGGTATTATAAAAAGATGAATGATTATAAAAATAAATATAACATAGTCATAGGTTAAATGCATGTTCAAGCATAGAAGAAGAAAATTTTTAAAGAAAACACCATTCATTGGAAGAACACACTTCCCTACAGCCCAATCCTTTATATTCTTGTAGAAGATTTTAGCTAGGTGGATAGTAAGGTGATAATTTGGAAGGACCATTTATAGAATACATGACTCATTTGGGTACTAAAATTCATACTAAATCTACTATAAAAGATTTGAATGCCATAAATAAGTTTAATTTTAACAACAAAAGGAAGGGAGTGTAGATAAACAAAGTGCACATGATAATTCTTCTAGTGCATAGAGTAGTACACAAATAAGATCACTCAGAATGCAACCTATTTTGATAATAGCTACACAAAAGATTCCATCTATACCAATCAAAATGATTCCTCATCTAGAAAGATTCATAAATTTAGCCAACTATGATGGGTCCATGAATCCTGAATAGTACCTGCTAACTTGCAAGCTGAGGTGGCAAGCTAAAGGCATCACTAATGAAGTTGTTCAAAAGTGTGAATTAGTAGAAGCAAGAGCACTAGAGTTCATATAATAAAGAGACATTCAGTTGGAAAGTCTTGTTGTGGCATGGAATTTCACCCTTCTAGAGGAGTTATTCAAGCTCCTCCACTCTTAGTCATAATATTGGAACAACCCCACACTGTGGTCATCCTATAATAGGGTTGAACCTCCAAAGAAGGTTGGCTTCTTTGTGATGTATCACCTAAACTAATGATTCTATTAGGAAAATGGTTAGAAAGGGGGAAATAGGGATCCTAAAAAGGCTAACAAGGTGATGCACCAAATTTAAATGAGACACTCATATGTTTGAACCCACACTAGATCAGCATAAGATAATACTATCTCACACAATCTAGCTAATTTCATAAGTATTTCATAAACTAGGTTCAAGAAGCAATAAATGGAAGGAAAGAGGATTTTTAAGACTCACATCGAGTTTACATTAATGATATAAATAACATGAGTCTAGACTTTTAATAGCTTGAAAACACCTTAAAAGGGGTAACCAAGAAGGATAATGGATATGCAAGAATTTCCTTCACAAGGCCATCATGCACAAGCTTATTAAACACCAATCCAAAGTAAGAGATAGGTAAATAAAGTCTTTTTTATTGCATGAAGAGGTAGTTCTTAAAAAATTTGATAGGGTCTAGCCTTATCAAATGAGAGTCTCATGTTCTTCAAAATCAAAGATTCCTTTAGAGAATCTAAAAATTAGAGAGTAAGAGAGATATAATGTGTAAAAAGATAAGGGATATAGGAGAAAGAGGAGAGAGGGGGAGCACACCATTAGAGAGCAATTAATGATCTACTTACTAGTCTTCAATGAAAGCTCAACCACATTTTGATCTAATCAAGACTAATTTATCATTGATAAATTAACCTTCATTTGTCCTAGTGGTCCTCAAATCTTCTCATTAGCTGAGAAACATACTAAAATACAAGAGTTTACTGAAGATGATGAGTCATGAATTTATTTTGAAGAAATTTTTCTAAACCATATAAATATATATATGCTCCAACTACAATTTCAAATCCCCAAACCCTTCTTTTGGAAATTTACACCATCTTCCACTTGTCTCATTTATGAGGACAAAATCCTCATATCTTTGAATCTGACAGAGACATGTCCACATATACATTGAGTGGCTCTAGTTACCTGCTTGTCAAGGAAATGACTATTTTGGAAGATAAGACACTTTTTCATTAATTTCATATCTTCCCTCATTTCAATATCTAAGCATAAGTCTATTATAGATTGAAAACCAATCCCATTTTATTGATGTTCCTATAGTCATCATGTTGATGAAAATTCACAAGCTACATAGCCTCATTCTTAAATTATATTAGGTTTAAGAAAACCTATTTTGTCTTCAGTCCTTGTGGAATCTGAGGACTCATTATCTGCACATATCATCTTTAAAGAGCAATGATCATAATCATGAAAAAATACTATGACCCCAAAAAATAGGCCTTGTAAGTTCTAAATCTTTCAACTAGAGGTTGACACTATGCTTTAATGGTGATATAATTTCATCATAATGATACTAACTATATGATTATGTCCTATGTTTAATGGTGCTTAACTGAACTCTAATGGAAACATATACCCTTTGAAATATTTGATCTAGTTTGACTTTGACCGTATTTATTCTCCATTTGAAGTCTCATGGCTTCAAATTTTGATATAAACTATTGATCTTATATGGGCTTCTAAATATATTCCATTTTTTGGCTCCTCATTCATTTAATGGGCCTTGTAGTTAGTACCATCTGGTTCTTGCACTTGCACCACATGGCAACCTCATATTCATTCTTAGAAACATTGACACTTTGACCTTACATGTACCATCGATCTTTTTTACATGATTTGAATGTGTGCCATTGATTTACTTGGTAGTTACCATAATCATGACACTTGATAACTCCTTATTCATTCTTAGTATCCTCTGACCCATTGACATTTTTCTCATCATTGATCCACTTTTATACACTTGAATGTACTCCATTGATCTACCTAGACCCACTTACTTCATTGATTATCTACACACCATTAGATTTAAAATTGAGCTCTTAAGATATTTCTAATTTTTAACTCTGCATTCATTCCTAGGAACATTTTAATTGAAATGGTTACTTGTTGCATCTTTAATTTAACTTCCCTGCACACATCCCACTCTGCTAGTTCAACTTTTAAGACTTGTATCTTGAGATAAAAAACTCATCAAGATACAAAATTTGCATAAGATGTTCAAGGTATGAAAAACATCATGTCCATGTAATTATTTGTCTTTGAGAGGACTCCCAAGTGCATTTATTAAATGCACAACTAGACTGACCTACTCATTTCTATAAGATGTGTCATGACAGTCTAGCTCCTTAAAATTTTCAAGTTTACACTTTAATCTTGTTTAAAGTGTTTCAAAAGCTTAAAAATAAAAAGTAACCTTATTTTAAAGTCTATCCACTCTTCCCATCTTTGGATCATTCATCCACGGGAACTCTACTCAACTTTCTCAAGCCATATCCAGTCAAAGCTTCTTATGTGGGCCAATTTTGGCCAACATCTTTGGTGACTCAATTGAGAAGCATGCCTGCTATGCTTGAGAACCTAGACCATTTTCCTTGTCTGATCCATTAGGTATATGAAGTCTCAATCATGTACCTTTCTAATTGATATGAAATCATGTAAGGTTGTCTTTGCTTAAAAACCTCCTCTTGAAGCAATAAAGACCAAAATAGACAAAGCTAATAAATGTACCAAGGCACTTAGAGAAAATAAAACACAACAGAAAAGAATGTGCGTAAGGCACTTAGAGGAAGACATAAAACTACTCTAATATATATAATGTTTCACTTTACAAGTGTTCCCTTCCTAGGTCAAATGAGAAACATTGATCATCACTCACTTGTAATAGACAAAGATGAAAAATACCTTGATTTTGAGAGCTCATTATAGGTAGGCTACAATGCCTAATTACTTACTCTTTTGGCTTGCTTTCAAGTGGATGAAATGGGAAAAACATTTGTCCAATGTAGACATACTATTACATCTCTTCAAATCTTGCCCAATGTTGGACTATAGGAGCACTTTCCATATTCTTTCTTGATGGATCTTTTGAACATGGAGGCTAACTATCCAGGTTTAGGCAAAAGATCTCTAATTCATCCCAAAAGGCAGCCTCTTCTTGGTCATCTAGGAAAATGCCAATCTCAACACCATCCTTGATTTGCTCATTTTGAAATGAACCATGTGGTAGCTCATCAACCCATCTGAGGTTTAGAATGTCACATTCTTGTGGTTTTTGATATGATCATTCTTCTTCATCCATAAATACATTAGTATTAATTTCAATGGATAACTCATCTTGAGAGTGGTCATCTTCTTCAACCTGATATGCAAGTTCATCTTAATGCTCTAAAAGAAGCATAGGTTGGTTTAGAACTTATACTTTCTCCATGAAATCATTTTATATCTATTTCCACACTTCATTTTGATCCTCTTTATCCTCCATTTCCTTCTCTTGCTCATTTATGACCTCTTTAACCTGATTAGTTGACTGGTTGACCATTGTAACCACATCAATATCTACACTTTGTTCATCCTCATCTTCAACCCCACCAAATGGAATCTCTTAAAAAAATTAAAAACCCATTTTCTCTTAGTTATAAACTAAATGCACATTCCTCCAAGCATAAAGGCATCAATACTACCTTCAGGCTCTAATTCATTTGTGCCAAATCCATGCCAAGAAGGCTACTCTAATCATGACTTCTCATCTTTTGAATGAAGTGGACTACCTATCATGATTTATTCCTTGTAGACACTTGTATTATCCTCATCAGTCTTATGTATTACTACCATCTCCTCCTCTACTCTTTGTAAAATAGGCTCTTCCTCTATGAAGGAGATGGTGGGAGGGTAAAAAGGTTCACCTTGCTTGCATCTTAAGAGAGTGTCCTTCCAAATAGGGACCTTGAAGGCCTTTTTAAGTGGTTCTTGGGAAAGGGAGAGAGAATCATGGACCTTTTATATGGAAAGATCATTAATCTGAGCTCACACCTATTCTTTATTATACTTAGTCAGTGACTCCTTCTCCTTTGTACCTTCTTGATTTGATTTCTATGAGGGGAATGTGTAAGTCTTGGCCACCTCCTTCTCTTCATGAATGGGTCTAGGGGAGGGTGGTTTCATAAGAAAGGGTATGACATAGTTAGGTTCATTAGCATAAGAGAAGCTCCATGATGGGATGGCTTGATATTATTTAGTTGAATGGTCTTTAATGATTGGCTTGACTCTTAATAGAGATGAGTTTTGACAAGGTAGACTAAGGGTTGGGCCTGATCATGGACAGGAGTAAGAGAGGAAAATTGGGGTCTATAATTGGTTATTCTTATTGATAATAATAATTTATAGTCATTTTCTCTCTTGGCTTGGTCTTGCCTGACCAGGTATTCTTCTTGAAATCTTGATTCTTCTAAGTAAAATCTTGATATTCAAGATTTTATTATTTCCTATAACACTCTCCCATCCTATCAATCTCTCACAATTTTTTTGGTTGACTAAAGAGAGGAAAATCTAACAAGGCTGATACATTGAATATTGAGGGCCACTTAGGGTAAATCCATAAATATTTCCAATCTAATATGAAGGATGTTGAGGTGGAGAATAATCATAATGATTAAAAGATGGTTAATTATACATACTAAATAATTATGATTAGGCACTTTGTCTACTTACACCAGTTGATGTATATTTAGATTTGCCATTGATGTTTTCACACATGTCTTCAAAGGTTGGTTAAATGAAGAGAACACCGTAAATATTTACTTAGTGCAAAATGTGGTCCCATCGAGCATTATAGTAATAATTTTGGCATGATATTTCACCCTTTTAGAGGATTTATTATGGCTCTTCCACTCCCAATCAAAATATGGGAACAACCCTAGGCTGTGGGTATCCTATAATAGGGTTGAACTTCTAGAGAAGACCAACTTCCTTTTGATATGTCACCTAAACTAATAATTCTATTAGGAAAAGGGTTATAAATTGGAAAATAAGGCTCCTAATAAGGATAACAAGGTGATTCACCAAATTTAAATGAGACACTCATATGTTTGAACCCACACTAGATCAGTATAAGATAATACTAGCTCACATAATCTCACAATCTAGTTAAGTGCCTATGTATTTAATAAACTAAGTTCAAGAAGCAATGAATGAAAGTAAAGAGGAGTTATAAGAATCACACCAAGTTTACATTAATGGGAGAAAAAACATGATTCTAGACCTATAATATCTTGAACACACCTTAAAAGGGGTCAGTAAGAAGGATAATGGATATGGAAGAATCTCCTTCATAAGGCCATCATGCACAAGCTTACTGGACACCAATCCAAAGCAAGAGATAGGTAAAAAAAGTCTTTTTAATTTCATCAAAAGGTAGTTCTTATAAATTTTTATAGATTCTATCCTTATCAAATGAGAGTTTCCTAATATTCAAAATCAAAGAGTCCTTTAGAGAATCTGAAAATTAGAGAGTGAGAGAGCTACAATGTGGAAGAAGATAAGAGATATAAGATAAAGGGGGAAGAAAGAGAGGGAAGATTCCATCATAGATAAATTAATGAGTTGTCTAATAGTCTTCAATTAATCCTCAACCACATTTTGATCCAATCAAAACTAATTTATCATAGACAAATTAACTTTCATTTGTCTCAATAGCCCTCAAATCTTATCATTGGTCGAGACATACTAAAAGACAAGAGTTTGCCAAAGATGATGAGTCATGACATTGCTATGAAAAAAACCTTCCAGACCCTAAAAATATATTAAATTCTCCAACTACAATCTCCAATCCCCAAACCCTTCTTTTGTAAATTTACATCATCTTCCACTTGGCTCACTTATGAGGACAAAATCCTCATATATTTTGATCTAACAGAACCATAACTATATTTTCCTTAAGAAACCATAAGTACCTAATTGTTGAGGAAATGACTATTTTAGAAGATAAGACACTTATTAATTAATCACATATTTTCCCCCATTTCAATATTTGAGCATAGGTCTATTATAGATTGAAAACCAATCCTATTTTATTGGTTTTCCTATATTCATCATGTTGATGAAAATTTTCAAGTTTCATAGCCTCTTTCTTAAATTATATTAGGTTTAAATAAACCTATTCTACCTCTGGTCCTTGTGGAAGCTAAGGACTCATTATCTGCATAGATCTTCTTTAAAAAGCAATGATCACAGTCACAAAACAATATTGTGACCCCAAAAAATGGGCCCATAAGTTCTAAATCTTGGAACCAAAGGTTAAGACTTGCTTTAATGGTGATGGAATTTCATCATAAACATCCTAACTATATTACTATGTCCTATGATTAATGGTGCTCGACTAAACTCTAATGGTGACTTATGCAATTTGAAATATTTACTCTGGTTTAACCTTAACCATATTTGTTCTCCATTTGAAGTCTCCTAACTTTAAATTTTAATATCAACCATTAATCTTGATCTACACTTATAAAATTATTCCATTTGTTATCTCCTCATTTGTTCAGTGGGCACTATAGTTATTATCATCTGGTTCTTTACTTTCACCATGTGGTAGCCTCACATTCATTCTCAAGAACATTGACTCTTTAGCCTTATGCACACTATCGATATTATTTTGCATGGTTTGAATGTGTACCATTGATTTACCTAGTAGTTACCATGATTATGACACTTGGCATCTCCTTATTCATTTTCAATATCCTCTAACTCATTGACCTTTTGCTCACCAACAATCTACTTTTGTATGATTGAATGCACTCCAATGATCTGCCTAGACCCACTAACTTCATTGATTGTCTACAAGCCATTAGATTTCAACATGAGCTCTTAATATATTGCCATTTGTAAAAAAATTATTCATCCCTAGAAACATTAGAATCCAAATGGTTACTCGTTTCAGCTTTAACTTAATGTCCCCACGCATGTCCTACTCTGCTAGTTCAACTTTGAAGACTTGTATCTTGAGATAGAAAACTCATCAAGATACAAAATTTATAGAGGATATTCAAGGCATTAAAAACATCATATCCATGTAATTATTTGTCTTTTATATGCTTCCTAAGTGAATTTATTAAATGCACAACCAAACTGATGTGTTTATTTTTGCATGACATGTCTTGATAGTTTAAATCCTTAAATTTGTCAAGTTTACACTTTAAGATTGTTTAAAGTGATTTAAAAGATTGTAAATGATAAGTGAACTTATCCTTAATTATATTTTCTCTTCACAAATTTGTATCATTCATCCATAGGAACTTTTCTTAGCTTCCTCAAGCCATATCCAGTCAAAGCTTCTTATGTGGGCCAATTTTGGCCAACATCTTTGAGCACTGGAGTTCATATACCAAAGAGACCTTTAGCAGGTAAGTCTAAAATATGTTGAGTACTGGCTCATCATAAAATTTAAGATCAATAAATTCACCAATAAAACTGTACATGACCTAAAGGATATATGGCAAAAGTTGGGAGAATTAGTTTGTGACTATGACCATAGATTCTCTAACATAATGAATAAGGTAGAATTTGATTTGATAGACACAGAAAAAGCTATGTGGTTTATTGAAAGACTGTACTATAGGATCAAGTTTACCACTATGTAAATGTAATATGCTATAAAAGTAGATATTAGAGCTACTGCCATGCATGTAGAATAGATTGAAGATTATGGAGAAGCCTATGTTTCCAATTCCAAGATTAAAAATACACTATAGGCTTTTATGAAAAAAATGTAGCATACCACAAAGCAGATAAGACTAAATTAAATATATGGTGTATGGAGTGTAGAAAGGAATAACATCATAGAAATTATTGTCCTAAATTCAAGATAGAATTTTGTGAACTCTATCAAGTATTATGGCATGCCACCATGTAATGCCACCTTTTGTAGAAATATATTAAGAACCTACATAATTTGTATTGCAACTTTTTTAAGTCATCTAATCATGATGTAAAAAACTATTGGGCTTTTTATGATATTAAATAAGGCATTACTAAAAACATATTTGCCATTACTATTCAATAAATTTCCTTAGTGAAGCTGATGATCCCAAACCCAAAGGTAGATAAAGGTTGTGTGACCCAGATGGGTCCATAATGGATTTTGAGTTAATCATAGTATTAGCCTCAAAGTCTAGCTAGATAGACCCCTCTTTCATCAAATTAGACACCTATGTCCCCTCAGCAATAGTATGCATCACCTTAAAACTCACCCATATTATAGTAGTAGCAAACAAGTTGGGCCCCACCAATTGTAAAATAGCAATTCAGAATCAAAGATAATAATCAGCAACACCAGTATCAGAACACTATGCAGCAACAAAGAGGGTATTGAGATAGATATCATTCCAATAGAGGAGGAGATTTAGGTGGATATAGAGGAGGCTAACAGAGTGGTAGAGGGAATAAATATCAATAACCTCCCCTACAATGCTATCTATATGAAAATTATAATCACATCTAACAAAATTTCTCAATCAATCCAAAAAGGTAGTCATACTATGCATATTTTATAATCTCTTATCATCTTGACATACAATATTATCCCCTCTTAGAGAAACAACAAAAGGATAAGGCTATTTGAAATTTAAATATGGTGAGTGCACAACCTAAATAAAATACATTTTTAAATGCTATTACATGACAGCAATATGTAGATGAATGTTTTCCTCCACTCAAAATTCTACAAGATCAAGGGATCTAAAAATCTAAAAAGGATAAGTACCTATATCCAACTATAGAAAAGGGCCTCATGTATGAATATGTGTAGATCTTGAAAAGCATGTAACATCAAGACACTACTGAAGAGATGTTATAGTAATAGATGAATAAATTTATGGCTAGATCATGCACATCATGCATCAAGATGGAGTTATCACTGCACTTACAGATCTTTTAAAACTTTTAAGTACATTATGCAATGAAGATATCTCATAGAACATCACAAACCTATTATATAATCTACTAGAGTGTGCATAGCATAGGCAATATAAGATGTAAAATTTGGTCTAGTATGTTAAAATGAAGAAGCCTTGGGATGTGGATGCTCATATCGACATTAAGGTTTCTTGTTACGAGATTATGAATTTTATCTTTGATTTCAACAACACAGTCAATATGACTCCTAGGTCTACTTGGGAAATTATTGGATGACCAGTTTTGAGTTACAACCCAATAACTTTGAATCTAGTTGATTATGAAAAGGTTAACCCTATTGGTATATTATAATATGTGGAGATCAAATTTTTAGAACTAACACTATGGGGTGACTTTGAAGTCATTAACATGAAAACCATAGTAATACATTACCCTATGCTCATAGGTAATAAATGGGCATACGATAGTTAGATGATTATAAACATGGTGAAAAACCAATTAGAGGTACAACAAGGTGATAAATTAATTTTCATTCCTCTTAATATAGTTCACAAGCCTTACATAATTTTGGTTGAACCAAACTCTCCATATGCTATGAAAGAAATGAGTTGGATGAAGGTGAATTCTGAGGAAAACCCAAAAGTTTTACATATAGCTAAATGCAAATTTATATACCAACATACCAAACCTTAGGTATAATCACTAATCACTCAACAATTGAAGACATTAGAATAATAGAGGCCCAAAATAGTAGCTACATAGACCATAGTAAACCAATTTGTCATCAAAGAGTGTGTGTCTATGTCTATCAAATATCCTACTCAATCAGAAGTTGGCCTCCTTTACCAAGCTGATGATCACATGTAGGACTACATAGAGCTGACTAGGGAAGGAAATTTACCATGGGAAACATTTTTGTCCATTAGTGGAAACTTAGATACACACTGTTTCTATGCTATTTTCACTTTCACATTCAAAGAGAGAATAAGAAACTATAAGAAGAATGGTCTGAGGCTTGTATGTACCTGGATGAAGTCGTGCGCACCAAAATTAGATGATAGCAAGAACTCCTCTTTGGTTGTGGAGGATGACACCTAAAAGAAAAAGAGACTAAAACATGAAAAACGTTAGATGAGGAGATGGTGGGCTGTCAAGCAAAAGCTTGATCCCTGAAGTATGAAGACTTCCTTGAGGGATATCAACCCACTGATTAAAAATAGAATATTTGATAGAAACAGAAATAATGAAAGACAGAATGAAAGAAATAAAAGACAAAAAGTAAAATGCGTACCTGATATGTAGCAAACTGCTTTACATAGTCACCGGCATCGGTTTCTGTGCCGACATTGATCAAGGAATGTCACCGATGTCGGTTAATATGTTGATGTCGGTAGGGGTAATGACCGGCATCAGTTGGGATAGTAATTCTTGGATGGGATCTAGGTGGGTCTGGACAGGGTTCAGGACTGCAGAATGGTTTGAAGTTTCATCTGTTTAGGAGTCAAAAGGATTATTTGGGGGTCTATGTAGGGATCTAAGTAGAGTTACAGACTATATATTCTAGAAAGGGTGAATAGAGGTAATACGGGAGGAAGTCAAGTCGGTTCTGTGGTCTGAATCTAAATCTGGGTGGCGATATCAATTAAAAACAATAACCAAAAAACAAAATAAAAGCATAGAACAAATGCTTACATGTTACCTGCTGAAGATAGAGTAGTAGACATGATTGTTGTTGTCGATGTATTACAGAAGTTTGATGTAGCAGACCCCCAGCAAGATGACTAAAGCAAAATACCTATACCTGAGATAGAGAGTGAGAGAGATTTGATTGCACATTGATTGAATGAAAAAAGTTTGGCTCCTCACGAAGGTCCAATGAAAGAATGTTTTTTAAGGTCTGATAACTGATTAAGAAATTGATTGAGAACCGAATAATGGATAATGGATTGAGAAATGAATTAACAGACGTAGTTTAAGGTTAACCGACACCGGCAGAACTACCGACGTCAGCTGAAAAGTGACCGACATCGGTGACGTTGGTCGAGTAGTGACCGACGTCGGTAGATGCAGAATGGGGACAGAGGCTAATTTTAGCCTTTTGCTCATTCTTACATGCTGCCAGGGTCAAGGCTTGTGGGAAAATGGTCGATAGGGGTTAAATAGGCATGGGAGAATAAAATGGGGGTTAAGGGGAAGACGATAAGGGTTAGACACAATTTTGGTGTCTACATTTGCCCCTTTTGTCTTGTTGGTTGTTCTGGATGAACTGTAAGACAAAAATAGGAGTTGGTTGCCCTAGGTGTGGGATAAGGTCGATTTCATCTTGTTGGTTGTTCGAGTGAATTGCAAGACAAAAACAAGAGGTGGATTACACTAGATGAGATAAGGTATTCCCCCTCAAAGTAGGAGTTGAGGGAAAGGAACCTAAAATTGGGTGCTGATTTGACAAAGAGTGGATGAAAAAAGGGTGAGTGTGAACGTTGCAATAGTCATGATTGCACGTATACCACTACACGAGATGGTCAGGGCAAATTGTCGTAGGTCAAGGTCGAGGAGTGCCAAAATTGAAGTAACCAGGCCCCAGCATGTGGTTGTAGCTGATCGAGTTATTCAATCTAAGCTAAAGCTCTAGTGGTCATCGTGTTCCAGGTATCTCAAGCTTAGGAAGTGCTCCTAGAAACATGAAAAGTTACAAGTAGTGGGGATCAACTGGTTTTCGATCCTATACTTGTGAAGGTCAAAAATATTCTGCACACAAGTTTGTTAACCATTCATGAGGTAGCATACATGCAAAAACAACCAAGGCAACGTCATCTTGGAAGTGGTCATGGTCGGAGGAGATAGGTATGATCTCCATGGGCATTGGTCAAGGTGGATGGATGGACGAAAGAATGTGGCCGAGCTAACCTCAGAACACTGAGTGCTACCTACATAGCCCCTATGGTGAGGGCCTCAGGCCAATGTAGTTCTCCCTAAAGGGAGGAAGGGTCAAAGTGGTCGATGATTGGTCTTGGTCATGATGAATGATGAGGGTAAGATGATGTTGCAGCCTTTTCCATATTGTGTGATGGTGTATTCTGCAACATTGGTCGAGAGGTCTTTCATCCCTAGCAATTTTCCATAGTCATGATGGATGTATGCTAAAAATGAATTGATGTCTATTTATGCTTCAGCAAGTATTGGTTTATGCTTAACATAAATTGTGTCAGGTCGATAGTTTCCATGTGTATTGGTGTCCATAGAAACTAGTGAAATGGACTGGGTCATGTCAGTGGTCTGAAAATGTTTTGGTTTTGATTTGAGTTTGGTTAGATAGATAATGATTGGGTTGAATGCATGACCAATATGTGTCAAAGGTGAAAGGCAAATTACTCATTCATTGACAAGGACCAAAATGATGGCACAAATAGAGGTTGTTAGAACAAAAGCCCCGTTCATGCATTACGTCGTTGACCAGGGGTTGTGTTAGGGAAGCAATCGAATCAGTTTGATATTTAAAATGAGCTCGAAATCCCTTGAGCAGGTGATAGGAGGAAGATAGGGTAACCCGTTTTAGAGCAGAGATAATTTTTCCCCTTTTTATAGGAGACCCTGAGATAAGTATAAGCCAAGTCCATGACCCATTTTTTTTTTTTTTTTTGGGTGCAGACTGATCAATGCGGGAAGTCTGCATAGAGATGTCATTTTGCTTGGTGGTCATGTGGTGAAGCTGATCGATGCGGGAAGCTTCTAAGAAAAGGTGCTATGTGTAGCAAGATTTAGTCATAGCCATCCTTCGAGGGAGTGGTCTATATTTTTGCTTTATATATAAGGGCTTTGAATAGCTATCCTTCGAGGGAGCAATCTATTAGCTACAGTAATGATAGTACAACTGTCCTTTGAGGGAGCAGTCTATTTTTTGATTTGAGTTGGTGACCTTGGATATTTGGACATCTTGATTTATTATTTGTTGACAGAAATGTGAGTCATGGACAAGACTATAGAAGTTCAAGGGCTTTCTTTTATTAGGACAAAGCATCCATACTGTATAAAAGGGTTATATAGGATTTGTTAAGGAGAGTAGGGTTGAAAGGAATGAGGACTAAGAGGACGGGGATTGCTCAAGGGATGAGCTCAAGGTAAATGTCAAGTGGACGAGTACTCGACTAATAGTAGAATGGTCGCAGATGCAATGCATTAAGTGGCTCAGGTTCGGGCCGTCCGTCGAGAGAAGATAGATGATAAGTTCTTGATCCATACTTGTGCGTGATGATGTAAGGTCTGAGCCAATTAGGAGCAAATTTGCCTCATTTAATCCATTCCATATTAGTCATGTGCTGATTCTCTTTGAGGATGAGGTCTCTGATGTTGAAATCTCATTCTCTCAGATTCTTGTTATATGCTCATTTGATGCGATGTTGATAGACATGGAGATGGTTGAGGGCAGCAAGATAGCACTCATCAAGTAACTCAAGTTGAGCTAAGCAATCTTGATGAAATTCATCATTAGAAAGAATGTCATGCAGAGAGATGTAGAGAGACGAGATCTGTACTTTAAGAGGTAAGACAACCTCTGTTTTGTACACAAGAGAGAAAGGGGTAGCACCCATGGAGGTTCAGATGCTAGTGCGGTAGGCCCACAAAGCGAAGGGAATGTGAATATGCCAATCCCTTCCAGTGTCGTTGACCACCTTCATGAGAATTTTAGTCAAGATTTTGTTGGAAGCCTCAGCCTACCCATTTTCTTGTGGGTAGTAAGGTGAAGAGAAGCTAAGCTTAATGCCAAATGAGTCACAGAGCTTTTGGATAGTCTTGTTTTTAAAGGACTTGTCATTGTCGGTGATGATTTTATGAGGGACACCAAAACGATAGATGATGTGGGTGCTGATGAAGTCGATAATCTTATCAGCTTTTGTGGAGACGAGAGGAATGGCTTCTACCCATTTAGTGAAATACTCAGTGGTGGTGATGATGGACTGATGACGAAGAGATGAGTGAGGATTAATCTCACCAATGAGATCTAAGCCCCACTGAGAAAAAGGCCAAAAATCCTGAGTGACTTATAAGGCGTGGCTAGGAAGATGAAGCAAGTTGGAGTGCTGCTGACACTTGATACAATGCCGAACATAGTCGCTACAGTCTTGATGAAGGGTGGGCCAATAATAGCCCAGGTAAAGGACGCGCTTGGCAACCAAATTACCACTGAAGTGTTTGCCACAAATCCCGTCATGGACTTGCTTAATGGCATGAGAGGCTTCAGTGGAGGTTAGACAGTGAAGAAGGAGACCGTCAAAGCCTCGCTTATAGAAAAGACCCCCTAGCATGGTATAGCGAGTTGTGCATTTGATGAAAGCTCATCGCGCATTGCTAGAGAGATGGGGAGGAGTGACAGAATGAGATAAGTAGTCCACAAGTTGCTTATACCAGTCATCTCATGGGCTAGAGTCTATGGTGTTGACATGGTTGATGTTAGAAGAAAGGTATGAAGGCAACGGCAAATGATGTACCATGACAAAAATTTTAGATGATGCTGATGAAGATGGAATATGTGAGGCAAGAGAAGCCATGGTGTTAGAAAATTTATTCGTGGATTGAGGAACAGTCTGTAAGAGGTAATGGTCAAAAGAGGCTAGAAGAATGTCAGCACAATTTTTGTACCTTTGTAAAATTTCATTTTTATAGAGGTATGAACCATTGACCTGATTGACGACAAGTTGCGAGTCGCTGAAGATGTTGATGGACTTGATGCTGAGAGAAAGGGTGGTCTGAAGTCCCAAAATTAAGGCCTCATATTCAGCCATATTATTGGTACAATCAAAGTCGAGCTTAAAAGACAAAGGCATGGGCTCCCCATCAAGTGGGATGAGAATAACTCCCACACCCCCACCAAGTTGACATTTGGAGCCATCGAAGAACATGGTCATTTGGTAGACAATGTCATCAGTGGAAAGCGCGGTGATAGACTCGTCAGGGAACTCGCATTGCAAAGGTTAATTATTGGGAAGAGGGGCATCTGCCAGTTGATCAATGATGGTTTTCCCCTTGATAGATTTCTACTGGATGAATTTGAGGTCGAACTCAGCAAGCAGCATGAGCCACCGAGCCATACGTTGATTTTGATATGGCTTGGAGTGCATATATTTAAGAGGGTCGGTATGAGTGATGACAAAGGTTTTGTGGTTGAGAAGATAATGGTAGAGCTTAGTAGTAGTAAAGACTAATGCCAAACAAAGTTTCTCGATATGAGTATATCAAGTTTCATAGTCAACCAGTGTTTGACTGATATAGTAGACTACTTGCTCATGGTGATGCTCGTCTCGGTGCGCGATCATGGCACCTAACGAATGGTTGGTGGCAAAGATGTAAAGGTAGAAGGGTTGGTCATCTTTAGGTGGAGTGAGGACTGGTGGAGAGACTAGATAGCGTTTGAGGGCTTCAAAAGCCTCTTGACAGTCTTTATCCCATTTAAAGGAGACGTCCTTCTTAAGGAGATGATGAAAAGGTTGGCAGAGGTCAGAGAGCTGTGAGATGAAATGACAAATGGACTGGAGCTTCCCTTGCAAACTATGAAGCTGCTTTAGATTGGTCAGAGGCAGCATCTCGAGAATAGCATAAATTTTGGCAGGACCTATCTCGATGCCACGAAAAGAAATGATAAAGCCTAAGAGCTTGCCAGAGAGGACCCCAAAGACACATTTCTTGGGGTTAAGGCAGACATTGTATTGAAGAAGGTGAGAGAAGATGATTTTGAGAATGGTCAGATGGTCACGGTGAAGCTTGGACTTGTTGAGCAGGTCATCCACATAGTCTTCCATGATTTTGTGGAGGAGATCATGGAAAATGTAAGTCATGGAACACTGATAAGTGGCACCCGTGTTCTTCAAGCCAAAAGGCATGACCTGATAGCAAAAAGTCCCCCATGGGGTGATAAAGGTAGTCTTGTGTTAATCTTTCGGTGCAATCAAGATCTGATTGTATCCTAAAAACCCGTCCATGAGAGATAGCATCTCATGGCTGGTTGTGAGATCAACAAGCTGATCAATGTTAGGAAGAGGAAAGTCATCTTTGGGACAGGCTAGGTTAAGGTCACAATAGTCTATGCAAATCTGGATCCCCCCAGTCGCTTTGGTGATAGGGATGATGTTAGAGACCCACTGTAGATAATCAATAGGCTGAATGAAGGAGACAGAGAGAAGGCACTGAAGCTCCTCTTTAACAAGGAGCGCGACGCGAGGATGCATCTTTCAAATCTTTTGCCTAACAGGCTTAGCCTCTGGTTTGGTGACTATGTTATGGGTAGCGATGGTGGGGTCGATGCCAAGCATGTCACGGTAGGTCTAGGCAAAGGCCTTGCTATGGTCTAAGAGGAATTGGGTGTAGGCTAGCTGCTCCTGAATGTCTAAAGATTAACCAATCTTCAAGACGTGAGGAACATCAGAAGAAGGGAGGTTGATGTCAATGGTTGATTCATTTAACATAACATGGGTCTCAGAAGGGAGAGAGCGCTGGATGAAAGAGTCATTGATGCCCATGTAGGAAAGAATGGCGTCGTCATTAATGCAATGGATAGTGTGAATGGTCGCTGACTCATCCTCTATCATGTTGGGAAAAATGAGAGGGAGAGACCTGGACACCCCATTTAGCTGATAGGTTAGGGGTTCTAAGCGGATGGTGTTTATGCAAAAAAAAACTAGGAGGGATGGAAACCACCGACTCCGTAGGTGAAAGGGGAAGAATGGGTGAGCTTAGAGGAGATTGGTCATTGGTGAGCTCAGAACAGAGGTCTGCAAAGGCCTGAGTGGGGTCATGGTATCCCAGGCCATATCATTTCTTGGCACTGTCATCGTTGAGAGGCTTAATGGGCTGATGGGAGCCTTGCTCATAGCGTCTAAAACTAAAACCCTTCCATGCACACCTATAAAGGTAAGTGTGTGCAAAGGTGGGGTTGTCAAGAAATGAGAAGTCTAATGTGAATAATTGTGGTGAAGAGAGAGGATTGCCATCAGTAGGAGCTTGATTGAGCCCCCCATAGACAAGGTTGGTTCGGAGGTGAGGAGGACCATAAGGCACGGCCATCCCGATCCAGTGATCATAACTGGGGCTATGGTGAAGGTGTCCATACTCTTGCAGAGTTTGGAACATGTCTAAGGTCAACAAGCGATATTCCCCAAGTGAAAGTCATTGGAAGATGTCTTCCATGGGGTCTATGGTTACCGCTTAAAGAGGAGGGGTGAGGGCGACTGCCGGTTGTGAACTAGTCGAAGCTTCTGCGGATGGAGGCAGCACCAGGGTTGAAGGCTTGATAGGAATGAGGACATCGTTTGGCTAATAGGTTGTGTTACAAGTTTTGAAAGGTGATGGGTCAATAGGAATAGTGTGGACTTGCCCGTCGTGCTCAAATTTCACACAACAATGTAGGGTAGAGGGAACACAAGCCATGGCACGGATCTAGGGTTGGCCCAACAAGATGTTATATTGAAACTCTCCTTCAATGATATAGAAGAGCTTTAAGACTGTGCATGGACCAACGTGAATGTGAAGAATGACTGTGCCAATGCTTGTAGCAGTGGTGTCATTGAAGGATCACAAGATTGCATCAATTTTGGATACGCAATTCTTGGGGAGGGTCAATTGATCAAAGGCATGGGTGGAGATAATGTTGATGCTGGCACCTTCGTCAATCATAATGCGCTTGATGTGAGTTTGATCAATATAGGCAGTGATGAAGAGAGCAGCATCCTGATCTTCTATGTTAGATGTAGGAATCTCAGAATCGCTAAAAGTGATGGAGGTGATGGGGGATAAAGAGTGGACTAGAGCAGCGAGTGGCTGGGGGTCCTCGGGTTAGACCTCCACTGCCTGCAAGGCTTGGATGAGGGCCTGACGATGTTGGGGTGAGGTTTGGATAAGGTCATAAAGGGACATCTTCACTTGTCTTAACATGGAGTCATGAATCGCCCCTGAAGAAGAAGAATAAGAGGGTTGAGACGTGCCAAGGATAGAAATCTTGGGCTTTGGTGGTTGAGGTGGTTAGACGAAAGGATAGGTCCAAGGAATGGCAGCTTTTTCTTTTGCCTTGTCCTTTTGTGACCTAGTGGTTATGTGAATGGCATTGATTTCAAAAATAGGGGGTGAAGGAGATGGAGGGGTCATGGCCTGCTGATGAGATGTTGATGTGGTTGAAGAGGTTGGAGGAATGTGGGAAGGTATCAGGGGTCAGTCAATAGTGTCCTCAAAAAGAAGAGTGTCTTTCTCCATGTAGTGGTGAATGATGGCCTTGAGGGCATAGAAAGTTTTGGTATCATGTCCTAGCGTAAGATGATATAGGCAAATCTTTGTATCATCAAACTAAGAGGGCTTAGACCTAAGAGGTTGGAAGGGTCTGATGGGTAGAAGGGTTATGCTGGAAGTCTACAAAATTTGGTGCAATATCGAAGAGTATGAGCCTACTAAAGGATCCATGCTAGTTGATGTGTGCGATGCTGGTGACTTTTACTTGGGCGGTGTTGGAGGAGGCTTCCGTACCATCTTTTGGGTTGATGGTGCAGCAGCAAGGGAAGACAACATGCTCTTCGTAAGAGGTGCCAAAATTTTTGGAGAGGATAGGCTGGAAGTAGGCAAAGGAAGCAGTGGAGGCAATTGGTTTTTATTAGAGGTTGAAGTGGGGAGGATTTTGATCAAGGTCGAAGGATGAGGGCCCAAAATGGAGGGTAATGGTGATGGGGGAGGA
This sequence comes from Torreya grandis, assembly GCA_037957365.1. Classification (NCBI taxonomy): domain Eukaryota; kingdom Viridiplantae; phylum Streptophyta; class Pinopsida; order Cupressales; family Taxaceae; genus Torreya; species Torreya grandis. The sequence continues at coordinate 2,337,172 of JARHVA010000648.1, forward strand.
GGATTTCACCTCTATGGAAGACTACTATTGGTTGGAGTCTGTTCTAAGTCCACCTTCACTTGTGGATGAGTGAGGTTGGAGACAGGGCAAATGCCGAGTGACTTGATAGGTTTTGATGGGATAGATGAGGGTTTCAGTCTTGATGAGGTTGGTTGAGGTTTAGACGGTCTAGAAGTGAAAGTTTAGTTTTTGTTGAGAGTCTCGAGAGATTCTGCCATGGGAGGATTGGTAGCATGAGATGAGAGGGCACAGGCATTTTGAAGAGCTTCGAGACGCTCCCACAATACCTGATGCTCCACTTTCCTTGAAGGGAGAAGTCTGATTTTCTCCACTAATCGGGAAAATAGTTGAGAAGGGGTTGGATGAGGCTTGGGTCCTTGAGAAGATGTTGACGGTTGTGGGGCCAAAGATGAGACTGGTGTAGCAGTTTCAGACCTGAGGCATGATGAAGTCATGACAGGTTCGTCTTTGGTTGGAGATAGAGGAGAGACAAGTTCTTCCTTGGGTGGAGAAGAAACCAGAGAATGAGGCTCCTCAAGAGGGTAAAGGGCAGGGATGATTGTGCCCTCCACTTGCGGTTGAGGAGTAGGAAGGGTCGGGTCCTCCATAGGTAGCAAGAAAGAGGATGGTGAGACTGGTGGTGCCAGTATTGTCGAGGCATCCTCCAATATAAGAGAGGTTGATAGAGAACTAACCGAAGAAGGAGGTTCATCCACATGTGATGGCCTAATAGGTGGACTAACCTCTTGAGTTTTTGAAAGAGTTTGGTCAGGGATGAAGGGCGAGACCGTATTGATTGTTCGTATATTATGTTCATGAGTGTTGTCAGTCATGGTCTGGACATTATTTTGCATTAGAGGATGATTGGGAAATGGTTGCTTGAAGATGTTGATGCCCTGATTGGGTGGTGCATTGGGATTGTCGAGGATGAGGTCACCCTTTTCCAGCATGTCTTGGATGATGTTTTTAAGGGTCTTGCAGTTGCCCATGTCATGACCTTTAACACGGTGGTAGTTGCAGAAGTCATTTTCCCTATACCACACAGGGATGGCACATGAGGGATCAAATTGTGGAGGTGGTCAGATTTGAGGGAGATTGAGAACCCCCTATTTGACAATTTTTTCTAGCACATACGCGTATGACTCTCCAAGTGCAGTATATTGTCACTGCACGTATCTCTACTGGAATTGGCGAGTGATGCTTTGGGACGTGGATGGCTCAGGCTAGTTGGTTGAAGGCGAAGAAGATGAAAGTCTAAAGACTACAGTGTTTGTTGATGCCTTAGACTTGGAGTTAGATGAAGAAGGCTTAGAAGAAGAGGAGTCATTGGTCTTGGAGTTGGGATTCTTACTCTGCAACTTGACTTTGTTCTCCTCGATGGCACGTAATTTAAGCTTGTGGGCCATCGTGAAGGCTTCGTCAAAGGTGTGGAAGGTTTGAACCCGCAAGGTAAAAGAAATATGCTTAGCACAGGCTTGAGAGAAAAGTTTGATAAGTTCGGGTTGGGGCAAGGAAAATGAGAGCTGATTGATGAGGCCTCTCCAATGAGCAATGAAATCAGCTATGGATTCATCCTCAAATTGACAGATAGAATAGAGGTCTGTGATTGAGACCTTTTTGGTGATATTAATGGAGAAATGGTGAAGGAAGAGTTGTGCCAGCTGGGTGAATGTGAAGAGAGAATGGCTGGTAAGGGAGCTGTACCAATCAAGAGCAGCACCAGAGAGTGACATAGGGAATATGGGTAAAAGCAACACATCATCATGGGTAATGAGATAATAGGCATGTCTGAATGCTTGTAAGTGTTGTTTTGGGTCTTCCTTGCTCTAGAAATGAGAGAATTTAGGAAGTTCCCACTGGTTGGGATATGGTCAGATCAGGACAGAAGGGTGAATGGGCTCATTGCAAATTTGCTCATATGAGAGGGCATTGCGTGAACCAAAAATAGAGGTCTCTAGGCTAGACATCTTGTCCATTAGCATTTTGATGACGTCTGCTGATGGATTGGTGGGTGGAGCACCCCCTAGGTTTTAGGGTGCTTGAAAGAGGCTAGAGGAAGCATACGACATAGTCGATTGCACTTGTAAGGGTGCAACGTACTGATAACTAGTCGTTGGAATGGAAGTGGAGGCTAAGGGCAGTTGGGTAGAAGGCATAGCTAGGCTTGATGTTGCTATAGAAGGTTGGATAGTGGTAACATGGGCCAATGGATGGGTAGCCACCCTGGTGTTGATAGGGGCGAGGGTAGGCAGAATAGAGACAACCAGATTCTAGAAAGGGGTAGAGATTGGTTAAATAAGTTGTGGTTGATAGGGGCTGAGACCCCGGTGGAAGTGGGCCCAGAGATGGAGGGAGAGGCCACACTTAGATGATTGGTCAAGGGCTGGTCATTGGTCGAAGTGATAACCTGGGTGTCTACAGGTTAAACTATGGATGCTATCGATATGGCCGCAGTCTCAAATAAAGAGGTCGGCATCCCATAAATCGGGTCGCCCAAGGAGTCTCACGTTTGGCTTCACGCGAGATAATGTTGCAAGGCTTTGACATTGAGGTCCAAGAATATTTCAAAATCTTGGTCCCCTTCAAGGACGATGGGAGTCTGGGTCGGAGTCGGTCAAGTAGGAGTTCTTTCAGTCTTCGAGTGGAACTCCATTATAGGACTAGTTATGGATGGGGAAGGTGGAAGCGGTTGATGTCTAGCATGGTCAAGAAGAGCCTTGGTTTGACTGTGAGTTAGAACCATTCAAGGTGATAAAGAACATCCTCACAAGCTCAAACAAGTAGATAAGAACAAAAAAGATGAAGAACACAAGCAGACTCTAAACGTTAAATCCCTAGGAATAAACTTTTAAAATCCTGTGGCTTATGCCTTAGAATGTGTGTAGGAAGATTGGTTTTTGAGATAGGTCCTAGAAGAAGTAGTCTAAAGCTAGTTTCAAGTTTGTTTAGGCACTCAAAAGTCTGGGTTAGGTTCCGTACTTGGCCTGGTGCTAAGGAGCAAGCTCCCCTCACTTCACGAGTCTAGTGATAAGCTGGGCCCGCTTAGCCAAAATATACTTCCCCTAGAGATTATCCTCTACCAGATAACGGAGTGGGCTTTCCCCTTGGTGGTGAAATCCAAGTGGGATTGTCGGGATGGGTAAGGTATCTGTTGGGTGATGAAATCCCAGTCGGGCCTTGTCTTAGGTGAGTTTTGATGTTTGATTTGTGCAAGTGGTTCGGTTGTGTAACATAAAGTGGACTACGATTAATTCAATATGCGGTTATTAATTACTAGGTGTGGACTAAGAAATGCAAGCAAGCAGAAATCAAATGCAATGTGTTTTAAGCCCAAGTCAAAATGTTAAGTTTGGATGAAAACAAGTTGAGAAAGGTTGAAGAATATGACTTTTGACTAGTTTGAAATGCAAGAAAAGAAAGAAAGGTTCTTTTTAATCCCGCTTATGATGTCATTTGGAAGATAGAAGAAAGAGATGAAAAGGAGAATCCTAATGCACCCTATATGAATAGAAAGAAAAGAACCCAAGGAAGACCCTAGGATCCCACCGGGCGTGCCAGAATGTTTCTATGCTATTTTCACTTTCACATTCAAAGAGAGAATAAGAAACTATAAGAAGAATGGTCTGAGGCTTGTATGTACCTGGATGAAGTCGTGCGCACCAAAATCAGATGATAGCAAGAACTCCTCTTTGGTTTTGAAGGATGACACCTGAAAGAAAAAGATACTAAAACACAAAAAATGTTAGATGAGGAGATGGTGGGCTGTCAATCAAAAGCTTGATCCCTGAAGTACGAAGACTTCCTTGAGGGATATCAACCCACGGATTGAAAATAGAATATTTGACAGAAACAAAAATAATGAAAGATAGAATGAAAGAAATAAAAGACAAAAAGTAAAATGCATACCTGATATGTAGCAAATTGCTTTGCATAGTCACCGGCATCGGTTTCTATGCTGGCATTAGTCAAGGAATGTCGTCGACATCGGTTAATATGCCGACATTGGTAGGGGTAACGACCGGCATCGGTCAGGACAGTAATTCTTGGATGAGATTTAGGTGGGTCTGGATAGGGTTTAGGACTACAGAATGGTCTGAAGTTTCATCTGTTTGGGAGTCAAAAGGATTATTTGGGGGTCTGTGTAGGGATCTGGGTAGAGTTACAGACTGTATATTCTAGAAAGGGTGAATAGAGGTAATACGGGAGGAAGTCAAGTCGGGTCTATGGTCTGAATCTAAATTTGGGTGGCGATATCAATTAAAAATAATAACCAAAAAACAAAATAAAAGCACAGAACAAATGCTTACTGTTACCTCTTGAAGATAGAGTAGGAGACATGATTGATGTTGTCGATGTATTGCAGAAGTTCGATGTAGCAAACCCCCAATGAGATGACTGAAGAAAAATACTTGTACCTGAGACAGAGAGTGAGAGAGATTTGATTGCACATTTATTGAATGAAAAAAGTTTGGCTCCTCATGAAGGTCCAATGAAAGAATGTTTTTAAATAAGGTCCGATAACCGATCGATAAATTGATTAAGAACCGAATAACGGATAATGGATTGAGAAATGAATTAACAGACACAGTTTAAGGTTAATCGACGCTGGCAAAACTACTGACATCAGCCAAAAAGTGATCGACGTTGGTGACATTGGTCGAGTAGTGACCGACGTCGGCAGATGCAGAATGGGGACAGAGGCTAATTTTAGCCTTCTACTCATTCTTACATGTTGCCAAGATCAAGGCTTGTGGGAAAATGGTCGACAGGGGTTAAATAGGCATGGGAGAATAAAATGGGGGTTAAAGGGAAGACGATAAGGGTTAGACACAATTTCGGTGTCTACACACACCTCTGCAACTAGGCTCAAGGTGATCATGAACTCTGATCAATGTGAATGGTCTTTATGTATGAATGACACCTTCCTATATACTATGCAACTAAGGACATAAATGACTTCATTCCACATTTACAATTTTATATACTAACCATCAAATAATGGGTTATTTATTTAAATTATTCCCTAAAATGAGTTGCTATAACATGGTGAAGAACTCATTAAGATAACTAGCTTCAATGGGATGACACTGGTAAGCTCATGATTAGTAGGTTTTAACTATCATAATTCACCCATACCAATTGGCCATTTTTCCAAGAAGGTGAGTTCCCTAAAATTCATATACATAAATTTTTTCAAGTCTAGAGTGAGGAACATGTGGCACCAAATTACTAGGTTCACATTTTCCACTATACACTTGCTCCATCACCAACAACATGGTACATGCACCGAGAAAACAAAAGGGAAACTAAACATTGGGCACAAGTGCAAAGTGATTTTATATGAACCTTTGTGTTTGAAGATGAAAATCCACTAGTTCATAATGCACTATAGAAACTCAAATATTTATTATGTGATGGGTGCATAGAAGACTTAAGTACCACAATAGTATCTAGTGCATAGAAGAATGTAGCCTATGACCTTAATACGGCATCACAAAGGTACAAAACTACTAAAAATGAAGAAAACTCTATGATGTAGCCATGTCACTACATAAAATATGAGGTAGAAGATAGTGATGATTTTGATTCTATTGGTGATCTAGATTTGAATGATTTATTTGAACCTAAGTGACCTGTAGAACCACTCAAGAACACTAGCAAGGACCCACTAAAGAAAATAATTTATGCAACATCCAAATTCTTGAATATGAAGGTAAACATAGGCTATAAGAATATATTGATGAATAAAAATGTAAAATTTATCCATAACCTCTCAAAAATAATGTCACAAACATTGGCACAAAGGAGGTCCCAATATTGGCAAACATCGATGACAATTGGATGGAAGTTGAAATCTCTAAAGTTTTACAACTTCTAAGGGATTATCAAGATGTATTTCCCACATAATTCTTAGAGGTATGAGGTGTTGATCCATCTCCTGACAAGATGCATATTAAACTAAAAGAGTGTGAATGGTCTACAAATAAGTGGCCATACAAGCTTAATCTGAATATGAAGTTGAAAGTAAAAGTTGAATTGGATAGAATGTAGAATGCAGGAATCATCTATCTAATAGAAAAGGTAGATTGGGTAAGCCCCATGGTATTCTATCCTAAGAAAAAAAGATAAATATTAGTATGTGGGGATTATCACATTTTGAACAATGCCTATGTCAATGATCCATTCCTAATTCCTTTCATAGATGAAGTTTTGGAGTCTATCATAAGACATGAAGTTTATTTATTCATGGATTGTTTCAATAGATATCATCAGATATCAATCATAGAATAAGATAGAACCACAACAATTTTTGCAATAGAATGGGGTTATTTTTCATATAAGGTCATACCTTTTGGCCTAAAGAGTGCACTTGTGGTATTTTCTAGTGTAGTGGTTATGGCATTCATGATTTCTTGAAAGTTTACCTTGATGATTGGGTAGTCTTATCCTTGTTTAAATAGCATTTGTCTAAGATACATTTAATGTTGGAATGATGTTTATCTTTGCACATAACTTTGAATTTGAAGAATTTTTTATTTTTTACATCCTTTGGTGTTTTACCTGGACATGTCATATGCATCAAAGGAATTATATCAGATCAAGAAAAAATCACAATAATCTTGAGTATGCCTCCACTTATTAGTTCTATTGAAGTGCATGGGCATATAGGCTACTATCATAATTTTATCAAAGGTTACATATCTATTTCATCTCCATTAAAATCCTTACTATGTAAGAATGCAAAGTTTGTCTAGAATTTAGAATGCCTAACAGCCTTCATCAAGTTAAATTAAATATCAGTTACTGTACCTATACTTGTTTTTATATACTAGAGCAAGCCTTTTCATTTACATATACATTTTTTAGGTATCATAGTTGGTGTTATGTTTGCATAGCCAAGAGATGGTGGACTCGACCATCCTATTCATTTTTCTAGCTAGAAATTATATAACATAGAGAATAACTACACAACTACAAATTGTGAAGCATTAGCCATCATGTTTGCACTACAAAAATTCTGACATTATCTTCTTGAAACACTATCATTATGTTCTTTCAACACTATCTAAAGTCTTTACTGATCATAAATCCCTAAGATACCTTGTCAATAACTTGATGCTAGGTGGATGCATTTTTTGATGGTTGATGTTGTTTTAGAAGTTTCAATTATGCATAAATTTAAAGCCGAGAAGAGAGAATGTAGGACTAGACCATCTCAGCTACATTCCAAATGGTGAAGAGCTGAAATAATTATAAGAAGGTTCCTTTGATGCTCACCTCTTTTGTGTCTCTACAATGCTTGATAATTTTGAATCTATTTCTAACTTCCTTGAACAAGGAGTTTTCCCTATGCACTATCAAGAACATGATAAGAAGTAGTTTGTTACTAGAGCCCTACCATATACCATTAGTAATGGGATTTTGTATCACTTAGGGAAGAATGTATTTTTGTATAGGGTTGTTCTAGAACATAAATGACCTTAACTCTTGTAATAAGCTCATCAAGGAGTCATAGGAGGACATTTTATAGGAGAAGCCATGGCTAGAAAGCTGATACAAAGTGAATTATGGTGGAAAAATCTATTCCAAGATGCACACAGAGTTGTGTAACACTGAGATGTCTACCAACATGTGGGTAAACCACTATAGAAAGATGAGATGCCTTTTTAGCCTTTGTTAGCTGAGAAGTGTTTTGAATAATGGGGCATTAACTTTGTCAGACATATCAAACCACTGAATAATCACTTTAAATCAAGATATATCATCACTATGATGGACAATTTTAATAAATGGGTTGAAGTTACTACAACATATAAGTATGGTTTGAAGGATGCATCCAAGTTTTTATATGAAAATATCATTACCAAGTTTGTATGCCCTATAAATTTAGTCAATGATATAATAATGCACTTTATAAACAACACCATCAAATCTCTAACTAAATAATTCATGATCTCTCATCACAAAATCACTACATATCATCCACAGGCCAATAGCCAAGTTGAATTTTCTAACAAAGTGCTAAGTAAAATGCTGACAAAGATCTATAATGTCAAGTAGGATGACTGGGAAGATCATATTCCTATAATATTGTGGTAATATCACACACATTACAAAAGGGCTATAGGATTTACACCATTCCAATTGGTATATGGTCTCAAAGCAGTCATGCTAATGGAATACTTAGTACCCAACCTACACATTTTTATGGTCATACACTTAGGAGATCAAGAGTCTCTTACCAACAAACTCCTTAAACTAAATCAGATGGATGAGTTTAGATGTAGAGCAGCATGTATGTAATAAGTATACAAGTAGAGCCAAAAATCTTAACATGATAATAATTTGTGACAAAAAGAATTTCATAAAGATCAACCAGTCTTATTGTATGATAGTCATTCTAGAGCATTCCCAAGCAAGTTAAAAATATGACTAGAAAGGGCCCTACATTATACATGACCTAACATTTTAAGGAATAATTATTTTAAGATATCTTTAAGGAACTATCTTACCAGTATAGGTAAATAGATGTAGGCTTAAGCCCTACTTCTAATAATTGATAGATCTCATTCTACAAATTGAGTAGGTGCTGAGTAACACCAAGTAGATTAAGATTTCCCTATTTTTGCATGTTTTGTGTGTGTCTCTTTTTTATTTCTATTTTTTTATATGATCTCATCAATAGCCTTTGATAATTCAAATACCAAGCATTGTATGATCCAGTAGTGCACAGGAGGATCTATATGTGTCACTAAAAAATTCAAAGAGGAGTGATTGAAAGAAATTAAGTCCAAGAAAGGTATGAAAAACATCTCATTAATAATATATCCATTTGATAATGGTCATCCACTAGAAATAAATACATGATCCAAAGGTCAATTGATGTGATCTTCAACAAATATATGGCTCATCAACATCAACTACTCATACCCCCCATACAGACACCAAAGAGCATAACAACATAACTCCACACATGTACCAATAACTAATTACTTCAATGGCCATATTAGATATAGATCTACCACATCTACCATTACATTTAAGATAAGTGGACAGCTAAGCATGGTCGAGATGTGGAAGCCAAGAGGCACCAAATCTATAAAATATAAGTTTGAATACCAAGTCAGCATTTCATCCTTGTGCATATTTTTTTAAGTTTCCATTATCAAGAGCCAATATATTTTTCTTATATAGAGTGTACATAGCATTCCAATTTCATCACTTTATGTAACTTTGGATACCTCATAGCTAATTAGGAATCTTAGTGATGCATAAAAATAAGACATGGGTGTTGACATGGTACTTAGGCAAACCAAGTACAATGACCAAGAGCCATTTAATAACCTCTGCCAAGTAAAATAGAAACTCTTCCACACTAATCTTATTAATTTTATGCAACCACTCACCCTCACAACTCCCCACTAGTTCTAGAATATAGATGTTGAATTCCTGCTATGTATGCCTACCTTTAGTGACCTATGATAAATCATACAACTTATCCTCAACTGATAAAATGATGGTAACATCTACTTAGGGATAGATGAGATTATTATCATCAATAAACAAGCCATGGCTTGACCTTTGGGCATGCCTACATGTGTAGATTCTTTGTTTCCATACATGACAAAAATGACTCCCATTTTGTAAGAAGTTCAAGATCTATATGTACAGAGAAATAGAGGGATTCCCATTGAATAAATCTCAAACAAACCAATGGGCATCCTCATGGGGTGTATAACTAGATGATTTTGGTAGACAACCAAGTTTACTAAATAAATACCTAAAAAAGTTGTGAACATTGTGTACTAGATGATCCATTGTAATGAATAATTCAATTAGCTAGAGTACTTCATCCAAGATTTACTCATAAACATTGAGAAGTGTCACACCTCCCCCGAGAAGACATTCTAATAATAGTTCCTTATCTTCCTATTCTACTTCATGTAATGAATGTCACCAGAGGGAGAAGTGTACCCTGATACAGACTATTAGTCAGTGCATCAATTTTATAATCTCATTTGGATGTAGGATTGTTGAGCTCTTGCACATAAGGTAAAATTAAAATATTCATGGGAGGAGTGTTTGGACCTTATCACCACACTTCCTTGAGTACCACTTGATGTCATACAGTACCTAGGTTAGCATGCCTCTATCACCCTTCTATACAAAGGCATTTTCATCACCATCTATGAGCTACCATGATAACCCTTCCCTTTGTTCCCATTCTTTCTGATAATGGCTATGGCATAAGCCAAAGTGGCCTAAAAAAATAATTCATAGTTAGGCATGTGATCCCCTTGAAATCCATACCACCTAACATAGATGTTCCTACAACACAATAACTAGAAGAAATAACTAGCTCATAATAATAGAAGTAAAATCACAAAACAAACCCTCATTTGGCATACCCTCCCCCAAATTGAATGATATATAGCATCATAACCTAGAAGGATGATCCAAATATACCATAGATCATGAGCTCACATGACCTCATCTAAGTGGGTACAAATGAGCAGGAAGTCTACTAGCTCATGATGGCATACATAGCTAGGGACTCATATGAGAAGGAGAAAAAAGAATTTTTATTTTGGAAGGTGGTGTGCATAGTTCAAGTGTATAAGAAGGTTATCCCTAAGACATGAGTGGACCTCCTAGCCTACCCACCTTCCATCATTGTTGGCATATTTTGAGAAGAAGTGGAATAATTCTAGTGTAGAATGGATTTCTTCCAGCTGTAACTTGTACCAACAATCATAGTTGAAGACATCGTTATACCTCTCCTAGAGATACCACCTAAACACCTTGTGCATAGGCCTTAAACAAAATGGGATGCAAGGGTCATCCATAAATTATAAGAGTGTAATTTGGATGACCAGTTATGGCATAAGAAGCATAACCTACCCCTATACCTACTGCACCACCACCCAAACATAGACTGGTCATGATTAAAAAGAGGAAGGTGTAGGTTTTCATATCAAAGATATGACTAGCTGATTCAACATCATCTCCATAGGCTCAAGATGTTTAAGATATTATACTAGAGTAACCAACAAAAGAGGAGTAATAGGTTGTCAGGGAAGAATCAGCGCATGTAGTTGAATGCTAATTGAGGAATGAGGAGAAGAAGAGAAATAAAAAAGAAGCACACCATGCAGTAAGTTGAAAAAGTTGAGGCCACATAAAATTTCAAGGACGAAGAGGCTAACATTCATAAGGCATGGATGTGTCCAAGTAATCACAATAATTAGCTGATGTAGCTAAATAAGCATAGGAAGCATGAAAGTATAAGGAAAGGGAGGATGAACTTACTACCAAACTAAATGTAGAAGAAGAATAAAATAAACACTAGGATGTAGTAGACAAAGCATAACAGTCCATGTAAGCTTCCATGAAAAATGAGGATGATGATGAATCCCTATAATAATAACAAGTGTAGGCACAAGCTCTTATACAAGCATAAGTGTAGGCCCAAGTTGCATAAGAAAAAGCCAATGCTATGGCCCTACAAGAAGAAAAGAAGAGGAAGAGAAAAATCAAAAAGAGGAAGAAGATAAGAAAAAAATAAAGAGAAAGAAGAGAAGTAGAATAAATAAGAGGAAGAAGCCAAATGTAAATAGGCTGAAGATGTTGTATAGCAAAGTAAGTTGGTAGTAGAAGCCATAGTGTAGTAAAAAACACCATCAACCACCCAATACAGATCATAGTAACCTAAGTTACTACTAAGAGGTGTCTGGCTCTAGGATGTTCCCAAAAAATCTACTCAGTGTACCACCTTCTCACTCTTGATTACTACCATTCCACGTCCAGATCTTATAACATCCATAAGCACATTGGCTACACTCCCCATCAAGTAGGAGGCATCCTTGGACATATCCTAGATGCCATTAAATAAATAATTAGAGGGTATCACAACTTTCCAAGATTCAATTACATAGAGTGCCACCTCTCTAGAGTGAGAAAGGGATCAATCAAAGGCATAAAATGTGGAACTCAGGGCTCACCTTCATGAAGTATCAGAAATTATTGAAGACACTTACCCAAACTTGGCCACTTGATTAATTTGTGACCAAGTGATGTCCAACTATCATTAGCTCAAGATGTTAGTCATTAATCTTATAAAGGACTGGTTTATAGCCCAACAACTTTATGTAATAAGTACATTGGGTCAAAGCATGAAGATTGAGGTAAATGCTTTGATAACCTTGCTAGAGGATTATTAGAGCATGATTGATATTATATCCCTTTAAGCACATTAAGTTTCATGAAATATTATAGATTGGAAGTATCACCTTGACAACTCTCTCACCAACTCCAACATAGATTTCACCACAACTATATTTGACATGACAACCATGGATAGTCAGACTACATCGATGGATGAAAATGACTTTGATCTCTAATAATCATTCACTACCAAGGACAATGTGCATAATATACTTATCGACTGAAATTATAACCTAAGGTCTAGTTCAATTATAGGTCTTTGGGTTGAATGCCACATAGAAAAGTTAGAGCAGATGATAATCAAAATACAAATGAGGGTTAGTAATACAAAGGTAGCCTTAAGTACCACTGATGACTTAGACCTAAAATAGCTTATCAAATATCATGCACCAATGCACATCTTGATCTATATGGTCCAAGAAGTGATGCTCAACTAGCATACCTAAAAAAGTGACCTGGCTCTATTCTACAATAAGGTGGCCTAGATTCTCAATGTTTTAGTTTATAATCCACCATCTAAGATCCAATAATTCATCGCATAGCATAAGGGTACATAGTATGGGGTCAAGGATTCTATGGGCTAGTCCTCTTCCACTACAATACCACCTCCTCCTAGTTAAGTACTATATAAGGTATAAATTTTGAAAATTTTGTAAATAATTTTTGTATTGGGGATGATTAGTAAGATAATTGGGGCTAGGATGGTTTAAAACCCATAAAGGGTAATCACCTGGTTATGCTAGTCTATTGAAAACTTAAAAGGGTGGTAGGTTGGTATTCTACTTAGTTAAAAACCCAAAAGGGCAATTAAGTAGTGTGTAAGAGTTGAAAACCAAAAATAGTGCCTTTAGTAATTACTATGACTCTTGCTAGTCTAACCATTTCTTCAGGTTTACCCTGAGTACACCATGAAGATGATCTTATGATATTGTCTTAGGATGAGACAACATTTTAAGTCCAGGAAAGTGTTGGGAGAAAAGATGGATAAGTAAGTTTCATAGGATATTCTTCATATATTCATGTGTTATGTATTCAATTTTTGGATATATGTATTTTATCCTATCCTCTACAACTTGTAAAAGGATAAAAGATGAATAGTCACCCTTTTTGGTACCAAAGTATGAGAAGAATTTGAATAATCAGGGTTTGTAAATGATTATAAATATATATATATATATGCTTGTATGAAGAAGAAGAGGAACCTTGAGATCAATATAGACTATTTGGTTATGGTTACATGTTGTATTTCTTATTTTGTTCCTTGCATGTGTTATCATGTTTAATGTTTGGATTAATTATATCTACTTTTACTACAAATGCTATGTGAACCTTAATTAGTTACTAGTTAATCTTAATTCCTATCTACCACATGATACTTCATCTCTATTATGTTTCTATCTTATTAAATATTAATTCTTTGCACTATCATATGCACTACATAAGACTTAGTTATCCTTGTAATTAGCATGTTCTATTGTATCAGGAACCTCTACTAACATTAATATTGACACTATTTTATGGATTATATATCACCTCCATCTTGTACAATTGGTAAACTTAGATAGTGATTTTTCCTCTCAATTTTAGACCTTTACTAATTTTTAAAGTCTTACATACACTCTATCTTATACCCCTTGTCCTATCTCATAGTCTGACTAGTCTTATGTTGATGACCCAAACCTTCTATCTTACCCGAAATGCTTGAAAATTTCTCATATTCCACCTATATAGGTTTTGAGTCTACACTTACTTTCTTGGTCCATGGACAATAGTGTCCAAGATATACACTTACATCAATGTTAGTGTCTTGTTTTGATGTAAGTGTCCAGTGCCCTACAATCATCTAATTTTTAAATGAAACATATCCTAATGGTCAGCTTAAGTGTTTTAATGTGAGTTAATTATCTAAATGGACTGATATAAATACAATATCAATTATCATTCATTCCTCACTTATCATAAACCTATAAAATAGCTAAGGCAACTTATCAAAGTATTCAATCAAGCACTCAATAAATTAAAGCTTCCCTATTTTCTCATATTTTCTTATCAATCATAGGGATAACACATACACAAGTCTAAAGTACTAAAGGACTAGTCTAAGATCCTAATTTTCCACTTTATAATTTAGTTCACTATTTTACTTACTTTGCACATATTACATGATTCACACACAAGCCAACACATAGGGGATAACTATACTAGTCTAAGACCCTCTTTGGAGTATTTGATATGCAAGCAGCACTCATTAATAAAGGTATCTTTGGGGTCAGATCGACACCATGTTCACACTAACCCATTTTTCCCTAGGTTTAATATGAAAATGAAGAACTAGGGTTTTAAAAATTCATGATAAGTGATAGTTCATGACCTAGATCTAAATGTACCAGAGTGAAGGCAAAGTCAAACCTAGAAGCATCCATGTGGTCAGATCCTTTTCCATTAGGTGTTTTATATAAGACATTTACATTAGATTTAGACATTATTGTCAACACAACCATCCCAACTTGATGTTAGTATATACAAATTCAAAATCATCCCATACAAAATTTGGTGACTATTCTATAATCCTCTTCCAGACTACTTTCTACCTATTCTAAATCTTGAACTACATTAACATTATAAAAATCTAAGTACATTACTTATTTTTAATTTCCATATCTAACATAGTTGTACTTACTATTTTTAGCTTATCTTAGTTTAATAAATTTAGTATATGTTATATCTAAGTTTAGTACCCAATTGGCCCATTGTGTATTGTCATTTTTATATTATTAACCCTATCTACCCAAGTAGGATCCTTATCCAAATTTAGGGTTAAAAACTTACCACAATCCTCATATAAATAATGAATCTTATTTTACATTACCTTAAGGCTCACAAATGCCTTTATAATGTGTGATAAATTTATATCAACTCTAAAATCTCTAGTTTAACTATGTTGATGTTATAGCTACTCCTAGTGTCAATCCCATGCTCGAGTCCTAACACAAGTTAACGTAATAATTTTTTAGTGAAGATTAAGATCCTCCAATATCTTATAAATAACTCTCCTAATTATATTTAAAATAACTAGACTCTATGGTGACTTAACTAAATGCCCTAATGCTTTAGAAGATAATAAAAACCTTGTAAATAATTTGTTGGTCTCCTCACTACTTTTGTTTATCCCAAATACTTAACAAGCCTACTTGCACAAAGCCTCACAAGCTTATTTAGACTAAGACAACAATTACACACATCAACAAACTTGTGCAAAACTTACAAACAAATTTTGTATGAAATCATAAACTTACACAAAACTAGACTTAGCTAACTTTCCTATTCTAACTTATTTACATGTGAACTCAAATGATCTTTCATCATAATCCCTAGGTAATTGGAAATAAAATGAGCTCTTACTCATATTCCTTAAATTAATGTTATTCCATACTTCTATATATTATAATTAAACTATCCATGTCACATATTTAATGTATTATCCCTTTTAATTTACTAGATGTTCTTTGTATTCCATATTTCATGTCCTCTTGTTGACTCTTATATCAATTCCCTATTCCACCTCTTTGCATTTCTTTACTAGCATCTACACTCTCCAATATATCTCTCCATAATTGTGAATGTGAATCCAAATATGTGTTTCCATTATTATGTCTTCCATGATAAGGATACAAATATGCCACATTGACAATAGGTGAAATTTTAATTCCTTCAAGTAACTCAATCACATATGCATTTTTAACAAACTTGTGCAACATTCTACATAGTCCAATATTATTCCACTTCAACTATTGTATGCTTCTTTTGGAAATATATCTTTCCTCAAGTGTGATAAGACCATGTCTCTAAATCTATAATATAATTCCATTTTATTCATGTTTACATGATACTTAAACTACATTGTACTCTTATTCCATTATTCATGCACTTACTTATGCATGTCTCTCATGTTTTCTATAAAATCATCTGCATCTACACTCTTTCTCTATTCACTTATAATGTAATGTAAGTCAATAAATCCTCTTGGACTTTATCCATACATAATATCAAATGGTATTTTTCATGTACTATTATTGACATAATTATTAAATGTAAACATATCTTACACCAAAATATTATCCCATATTCCTAGCTTCCCTTCAATTAAACATCTCATTAGATTATCCAAACACTTATTGACTGCTTCCATCTATCCATTTTTTTGAGGATGATATGTTGAACTAAACTATAAATTAGTTTCCAAATTCTTTCACAATGTCCTCTAGAATTGTCATGTAAATTTCACATCTCTCTTTGATACTATGGTATGCATAAAACCATATAGCCTAATAATTTATCTAAAAAATTAGTTGTATGCAATAAATTAAGATATATCTACATCTTATCTAACTTAGTAAATCTAAGATCAGATAAGGAAATCAAGTAACATATATTTAAATATTATTTATACTGCGATCATGACCAAATTGGATATGTTAGACTTAGCCAAGGGATCTCTTAACGTAAAACATTAAAGGAGAAGGTTCCAAAGCCTCTAGTAAAATTACACTATGAAATAACCATAGATAGGTCTAATTACATAAAATAAAATTAGTCTAGTGATCATAAAAGCTTGTGGCACAAATAGGGATGGTTAAACAAATAAATCAAATTAAGGGATCATGATAGGAAAATGGGGGCCTAGATCACCTAAAGTGTAAGATAGAAAGCAAAGAAAACCCTATATATATAATAATTTTAATCATATGGGTAACATAAGTAAAGAGTTAAAAATTCAACACATATTTCATATACAATATTTATCTATCAAATGAATTAGCAAGAGTTAGGAATACTTACCTTAGAAGAACCTATCGATTCTCAATCTCTCCCTTAGCCAATGGTGTTTTACAAGAGGTTGTTGTGTATTTTTAAGTATCACACTATATAAATTGTATCTAGGATAAAATACTCCTACTTTGCATCCAAGACTTCTTAAAATACAATTTATCTTCCCTCCAAGGCAAAACCTTAAGCAATAGATCATTCAAAATGCAAGTTAAGCAAACTTATGAATTATAATAATGTGAAAAATAAATGTTCCTCTTTATTGGATTGAAATGATCCTTGTATTTATATAAATTGATAAAACTTAACCCTTCCATAAATTTAGTCGATGAGGTCAGCCATCATGATTTATTTTTAAATAAAGAGTTCATCATTAAACCTAAAACTAAGTCAACCAGGCTGACTTAGTTATATAACATGTGCTTTAGATTTTATAACAAGGTTGACTTGATTGACTTAGTATGAAAAGAGGATTTTTTCCTAGTTATGAGCTATTTAAATGTATAATTTCTTAGGTAAATGTGTAAACAAGGTGTGGATTGCTCTGGGAGTTAAATAATTGGGATTTATAATGGGTTTAGGTAATGATAGATTTAACTAACAATCTTAAAAAACACTAATGTTATTTCTACCCATTTTTTGGTGCACCCTTTAAATCATGTACTTATAAAAATCAAAACTCAACATGTTCCTACAAGAGAGAAAGTGTTAGTAAATGATAAGTTTTTAAAATATTATGTGTATACACAAGCTAGCAATGTTTGTTACATCACTAGGTTTCTTATGAACCAAAATGTGTGCTATATTTAAAAATATATCAACTACCACAAAATCTAAATCATATATTCTCTATTTTCTATGCAACCCCAAAACAAACTCCATATTTATATCCTCCTATTGTCTCACTTAAATAGGCAATGGTTGATATAACCCTACAATCTGACATCTCCCTTTGGCTAGCTAAAAAAATCTAAGATCATAAAATATTTACACAAAGTTTTTCTCATATATGGTCAAAAATAGTTTTTTTCTACTTGCATTAATGTCTTATCATAACCAAAATAACTTAGCAAACCTACACTATGTTTCCTTTAATTAAATTCTCTTCTATTGAACCCCTAGGTATACATAATTGTCTTCATTTGAAAAACAAACTTTCTTTAATAAAATAATATAACCATGGTGTTATATCACCACTCATTGGTTTTTCACATTCCTTCTATTTTTATTGAAAAAAAACATAATTTTCATATTGTTTCTTCATAAAATCAAACCTTATGACTTCCACTCTTAATTATTTTAATAATATTACTTTATAACTCAATTCATCTATAACTTTGTTTGACTTTCCACTCTTATGTTTCCACAAAAATTAATAGCTCTATAGGAATTGAACCCACTCCATCTACCTTTGATTCAAATTACTATGACTATTCATGAACTATAATGCTTGACGATATGTATACCAAAAAACTCCTTGGGGAAAAATAATGACTTCACTTCTAGATTGCTTGCATAATTACATATAACTCCTGATCATATGATATATACTTTTTATTTCCATCATTTAACTTCTCACTAACATTTGTAATATGTTTTCCTTCTTAACTTAATGTTTCACCTATTTATACACCACTAGAATCATAATCTACTTGAAAAACTTTACCAAAATATAGTAATACCAAAATTATTTTCTTAGTTATTTTCTTCTTCAAGTAAATTATGTTATGCTTCTACTTTATATAAAAGATACTTCATATCCTTCTACATTACTTATATAATTTTTTTGCATATCCCACTGAAACTCCTAATGAACTTCTAATAAAAACTTTCCAATCCATTCTCTAGGGACATCCAAACTAGTATATCTCACACCTTCTCTAGATCCATCTTAAAACATTATTTGAAATCATAGACCCAAACTGTAACATTTATTTCTACATAAAATTTCATTTATTCAAATTCACAAGAAAATTTTCATCTAGTAACTTTTCTATCACTTTATGAAAATGTTGTAACTATTCTTCCTTTGTCCTACTAAAAATAAATATTTCATCAAGATACACAAGAAAAAATTAACCAAAAATTTCTTAATAAATTTATTCATCAATATCATGAATGTGTGTGGCACATTAGTTAACCCAAATGACATAATAACCACTCATATATTCTTTATTGTTTCTTGAGTTTAGTCTTCCACTCATCACCTTCCCTTATGCAAATCCAATGATATCCACTCTACAAGGTAATATTTTTGAATTATATTTATCCACTTAATCAATCAATTAGATCATCCATGTGTTACAATGCAAACATGTACTTTATGGTTATGTTATTCATGGGTTTGGAATCAGTGTACTTTCTACTTTCTTTGATCTACCCATTAACTAAAATCTATTCTACTTACCTTTTTACCCATGTATTATCTTTGGGTGTGGACCTATATGTCAATTTATTTGGTAAAATAGATCCATGTAGTGAATAATACTCCTCATATATGGAAATCCATCTAGTATATCATTTGAAATAAGCTCTAAAATTTCATCCATTATGTAATTCACCTAACATAAAAGTAGTTTCATCCTTTCATTTTGTTGTGCTCACAACTTGTGTGGGAATAGGGATTACTACCAAGCATATTTATTAATACACTTATTTTATCAATTGCTTTCCAAAAACCATCAAATGCTTTATACTATTTTCTAGTTTTATATCCTTTAAATGATCAAAATTATGTGCTAGTCCATCTTTCATCAACATGTATGTATTTTCACAACCATCATGATGGACTTTGTGATCAAATTATCAAGGTTTTCCAAGAAAAATATGATAAACATTTATAATCATTATGTCACACATGACTCCATATTTATATGTACCAATTTGAAAACTTACTAGACTTTGTTAATTCACCAAAATATGATGTCCTTTCATCAATCATGAAACCTTATATAATTACATGCACAATTATATTTAGGAAAATTTTATCTACTATTTCTTATGAAAATTTTTTATTAATATTTCCACTATCAACAATCAATTTTTAACACTAGACTTCAGACTTACAAATGGTTCTAAATAGATTATATCTTTATGCAAGATTATACTCCTCTTTTTCAAGCTTCAACAATACCCTCTTCATCGTGAGAGCTTCTCCAATTTTTAGCACATCTATAATATGAATATATATAACACTTTCCTCATCAACTTGTGTGATATGAGTACTCATAAAAAAAATATTTCCTTATTCATTATGTATATAAGAATACTCAAATGCTTTATGTCCAGTCTCACCACATCTAAAACATGTACCATGGTATCCACAACTTTACCTCATCCATAGGATCTACTACCTATGAAATCTTATATATCTCTTTGATTAGTATCATCATTGTGTTTTGAATTACTTGCCTCACCTTCTTGAAAAAAATAACCTCTAACCCTTCCACCTCATTATTCACATAAATGTACAAAGTTTCCTTTTCCTCATGATACTCCTTATTGTTCATGTGTAAACTAATTTATCCATTCAATGCATCTTGATAGGATTACTCAATATACCAAAATATTATCATACCAAATTCATCTTTAAATGTAGTGTGTAACCCATTCATATATCTTGAGATATTCTCAATGTCATATTCAACATGAACCACTATAATGGTAAGTTTATAGAATTATTGACTATAATAATTTACACTCTTCTCTCTTTGTCAAAAGTTTTGAAGCTTCTTGAACAAATTCATTTTATAATATCCATTAATAAATTTACCCTTTAGGTTTATGACAAACCTATTTTAAGTCTTAATATTACCTTTGCCTTGACACAATATTTCAACTTAAACATGTTATGTGTGACATTTCAAATTTACACCAAAAATATTAACTCCCTTTGTCTATTCCATAATCTCGTACTCAAAATACTTTTCCAACTTAGTGATCTAATCAATCAACTCTTTAGGGTTCAAACTTCTAAAATAACTTCCAAGTTCAACTTTAGTTTGCTAGTCATTTTTATAAAATTTTGTAAGAATCATTCATGTTCATCAACCTCTTCTTATGTGTATTGATATTTAGGTGCTTCTTCTATGAATTTAACATCACTTTCATTAATTATTATCACACTATATTAGTGTTGTGTTATTTTTATATCCTCTAATTGGGTTTACATATTTCTTATTAATCCTACAATATATACAAGTCTTAAATCTCCATCCACTCTTGGCCTTCAACCACCTAAACCTCCTCTCTATTATATTTCCTTATAAATCAAAATCCATTACACCTTCTACCCAATAATCTCTCTAGAATATGTCTACAAATACTTTCTACCCACACTCACAAATGTGATAAGTAACAATAACCTACAAAGACTAAAACCTCTCTCTAATACCAAATGATGCACTTATGGTTAGGCATCTCAAAAAATATGTGCCTTAGACCAAGTATCCTTCATGATTACATAATGGAATATGTAACTAAATAAAATAACAAACAACTTGGATCTTTATTTGATTTTAGTCTCATGAAATTACAAAGCACACACAATGACAATAACACAACAATCTCAAATGAGATGAGTTATAATGTAAAATATTCATATTTTTTTTATAACTCATAGTCTTTATAAGCTTAGCTATATCTCCCAATAGTCACAATGATCTACCATTTATCTCACCACCATAATTTATAACAAAAAATTAATTTTGAACAAGTGTATGGGAATGCTTATAAATAAGCAAGGCCCATCTAATTACATTAAGTGTTTACTAACCCACTAACAAAATTCAATTTTTCACACAATATCGATGTTAATACATCACAAATTAAAATATTATATAATAACCCACTCAATGCACTATAACACATCATACAACATGTTTTATCCTCTCTTATTATTCCAATACAACTGACCTGACAATGAATGGTTATATAGATGATAATTAGACCATTTTTCCATATGTTAGATCACCATACCATTAGATGTATCCATAAGCTATGCTTTAATTTATAAGTCCAAGAACCTCACATGAACATTATTTTTTCCCACAATCCTCATATCTATAATAAATCTTATCATTAAACACCATAAGGTTCCCAAATGGATTTGAAATGTAGTAATGTTATACCAACTCTAAAAGCTTTGAATTAATCATTTTTATGCTAGACTAATTCTTATGTCAATCATATGTGTAGGCATCATAAATCTACATAAGATAGTTCTAAATGTTGCAATTCCCTTAGACCACCTTATGACCCCCTTGGGACCAACCATTTCTTTCGATCGAAAACCAAGCCTAACCCTGGTTAGCTTGACCTAATAATAAAACCCACCTTTTTAATTTAATTTAACCTTGACCCTCGATCATTTATGGTCACCCTAAAATTTCATAGTCACCCTAACCATCAATGGTTAGGTTCCACCATCTAAACCAACTTAACTGACCCTTCAATTTTGACTTGCTTTTTTATAATTAGAATGTCTAATTTTTGTGTGAGCCCATACATGTTGAAGTTGAAATTAGATAGCAAGTTGGACCCCTTGTTAACATATTATTTTACCTATCCTTCCTTGCCTATAAGAATAGAGGAGTAGGAAGTGAAAAGGGATCCATAACTATCAATAACTTTTGCATCTAGAGCTTATTTTAAAGGTGTTTTTCTAGCAATCCATCCATCACAATAGAGAGCCAACTTGCTGCCACCCCTCTATTGATAGCCAAGTACCATTACTCTACAAGAATCATGCTAGACTCTACCAATGATATAACCACCTCAAATATTTATCTGATCAACCTTATGCAAGCTAAGATTTTATTTCCATTATTTAATTACTTTGTTTGTATTTCACATCCAACCCATCATAAACCCATCTCTCAGAATTACCTTCTATGATCTCATTAATTTAAATTTTTATCACCCAAACCCAACACATGGTAACTGTCGATGATCATCTTAACTTATGACAATCTATCCAACCACTAATGATCACCTCGATCACTGATATTCACCTTAACTATTGATGGTCACTGTGGTAAAAAATAATAGCAAGTTATTTTCATCTACCTACCTTTAACCAAGTCTAGTTTTCTTTTTATCTATTTGTTCATAGACCCCCAACCTATTTTCTAAACCACACCTAACCTATTTAGCATTAGTATTGACCACCTGTTACTATAATTAGTCATTTTAGTCTATTTTTTATCAAGCATTCCTTATATTCAATTTCAATAGCTTTTGATAATTGTTGCAAGCATTTTGTCTTCTATTTTATAAACTTAATTGTTTAAAATGTGTGGATTGACATCCCCCAAGGAAGCTCTTGCTTCAAGATCTAATTAGCATTAAGGAATCCACCTAGCTATTTATCTAACCAACCATTTGCTTTAGTATTGTCTTATTTTAAGGTCATCCTCCCAAGCCAAAGAAGAGTTCTTCACAATCATATGATTCAATGCATGCACAATTAAATAGGTTTTTCAACCATACATGTATTTAGTTTCTTCTTTTTTATTTCTCAAAATATAATCTAAAATTAATTGAAACATTTTAGCATGCTTGGTGGGACCTTGAGTCTCTACTCGGGTTTCTTTTTGTTTGTATCTACATGCTCTTCTCCCTATTCTATACTCATAAATGAAATTGAAATTTCTTTTGGGCTTAAAATCAATTTCATGCATTTATTTATTTCAATTTTATCTCACATAGTTTAAATTAAAGTAAAGTAATTCAATCGTAGCATCACTTTTTTTGCACACATGAAACCAAACCACCTGCATCAATCAAACATCAAACAATTTGAGATAAGTCTTAACTAGAATTTCATCACCTAGAGGTCACCTTACCCTTTCTATGTGATCTTACTTTGAGTTCATTACTAAGGGGAGTACCAACTCAGCTCTCTGGTTGAGTATAAACTCTAGAAATCAATATATATTAGCTAAACACCTAACACCCTTATTGTTGTAGTGTTTGAAGTGAGGGGGTAAGCCCCAATACCAAGCCACATATTGATTTCTAATATAGATCCTTTTTGAGAGCCTAAACAACCCGAAACCATCTATAGATTTCTTTTCTAGTACATGTTCTATCAACCCAAGTTAAGTCACATAATTTCTTGAAAGCTTAAGGCATAACCCAAAAGAGAGACTAAAAATAACTTTAGGACTTAACATACTTTCAAGTGTGTGATTGCTTTCCTAGCTCATTTCTTTTATTTTCTCTATTCAAGTGGTGAGATTATTTGTGTATTCTCTATCCCTTATCTTGTATGGTTTTAACTCACCAGTAGTAAAGGAACCTAGCATAACATAACCCATCATCAAGTTAACCAACCTCTTCTACCTCCTCATCTATGGAGTATGTTTCTAAACCAAAGAACTCTCCTCATCCTTTGGGAAGCCATTTTTTCCCTCAAGAAGTTACCCAAGGAGATACAGACTTTTCCACTTTCTTAGATAATAATCCTATAGCCCTTCAATATTATCTTAACATCATGCCTCACCATACCCCTGCTTTAGCTCCACCTATGGACCCAACTTATGGCATGTCTTCCCACCTCATGGAAAAAAATTCTATTTCCATAGTCACCACCTAAGCATTGACTATCCAAGCTTCCTCATCCACCAATAATCCCTTTGATACCACTATATAAAACTAACCCACCCAACCTATAAACACCCTTATACTTTCCACCCCCATGAACAACTCCTTTACCTTGGGAGCAACCCAATAGCTAGCCACCTATACTCCCCTCACCATGGGATTACCTAGCACTAGCATTACTAACCTTCCTTTGGCTACCCCCCAATCTGCTAACCACTACCCCACTTCAAAATATTGTGGTGTATATACCTTCTACCCTACCACCAATCAGTACAAAAGTCAATACCCTTATTATTACCAACCCAACCATAGCTTCTACCTAAGAGGTGCCCATTACACCAAACCTAGGTTGCATCCCTAACTAACAAAGGCATGTACCTCTACCTACTACCCAACCACTTGCATCCACCTATCCTCTTCCACATAACCACTAGTTTCTACATACCAATAAGTAGTAGCTTCTCAATCTCCTACCAATTATCAATATGTCACCCAACCACCACAACAGTATGCACCTTACAACCTTTCTGGTGCACAACCCCAAGCAGATCTAATAAAAGTTCTCATGAATAAAATGACTACTTGAGATTCATCCTTATCTAATTCTCACAACATCTTATCCTATGACCATATTTATAAAGAACCCATTCACCCTTCTATCCCTATCAAACCATATCCTCCTCAATGGGAGCTTCCCAAGTTTTCTAAGTTTCAAAGTAAGGAGGACCCACAATAACACCTTAGGGCATTTAATAACTCATGTTATTTGATTACCTATGATGATGCTCTCCTTCTTTGTGCTTTTCTTATGTCTTTATTAGGACCAACATTATATTGGTAGAGTGGCTTAACCAAACAATCCCTCTTCTCTTTCACCTAGTTAGCTCAAATATTCTTAGATCACTTTTCAATAAACATATCCAAGAAAGTTTCCATCACTGACCCTTACTATATCCCATAGTTTGATGATGAATCTATTATTGTTTTGTGGCCCACTGGAGAAGCTTAATAAATCGAATTTCCTTCTCTTTTCCCCAACCCTAACTAATAGAAATTTTTGCTCAAGCATATGCCAAGCACATATATTCTAAATTGTGTGTCTAGAGCTTCAGATCCTTTGATGAAGATTTTATCATGGCATGCAAGATTAAAAAAATCCATCAATCAAGTAAAGTTAAATTTGAAAAATAAGAACTCTACCTAAAAAACCAATAAGGTTTCTTCCTCTAAACCAAGAAACCAAACCAATACCAATGCCAAGAATAAGGGAACTACAAGTGCAGTTGTCCTTAAGATGATCCTACACCATTTGTAAAACAATCAAATTCCTCTAACTCCTCAAATTAAAACATGAGGAACCAAAACCAAAATAGTCAAAAGTAATTTACTCCACTTGGGGAATCTTATGCTTCAGTTCTAGAGAAGTTGTTGAAAGCTAATATCATACAACTTCCTCCCATCAAGCCCCCTCAAAAATTTGATTCTTCTCATCCTATACCCAGTTAGTACAATGAGAATGACCTATGTGCTTTCTATCAGGTAGTGGGGAATGATATTAGTAAGGTGTAATACCTTTTAAAATGTTGTCCAAACCCTCATTGACAAGGGAGAACTCACATTGGATAACCCTAATGCACCTTTGAACCAAACCCTTGACATTTTCAAACAACATTTTCCCAATCATGCACCCACCAAAAATGAGAGTAATAAAATTGAGTGTTTTCATGATGCCCATACCATCAATATGGTTCTTGACATGTTTATTATTCAACAACCTACTACCTAATCTACCTATCCTTCACCCTCTCTACTTATTAAGGTAGTGGAGTTGCCTTATCCCCTTTTGGAGACCTAAACCAAGGAATTACAATCTTCCCTTCCACTTGTTGATGTAGTGAAGTCACCAACCCCTTTTTCAACTACATACTCAAGAAAATAACCATCACCACTCTACCTTCTCCCTCAACTACTGAACACTATGCTTTCCCTTTAAAGATCATTCCCAAGGAAGAACCCACCATGTCTGCACCTCCCATAGAGGAGTCACCCATATAAACCTTGCATCTTTTGATTGAGGAAAAGGATGAGGTTACCATTCCCCTTTCTCAACCTATGGGCTTATCTTTTAAATCCACTACCCAAGGAACAAAACTAGTCTATAAATTGTTCTCTAGGCTAGTTTAGGTTGGGATTTGTCTCCAAACCTAACATGGATTGAGCCACCTTTTGGAAATAATTATGGATCCCTTACATCACTAAACAAAAACCTTTAACCACACCTTTGGTAGACCAACCCACCACTTCTATTATCCAACCCCTATCTTATCCACCAAACCAATAAAAACCTCTACCAACCCAACCATTTATCAACCATCATATGCATCCAAATCCCAAATAACCAAATCTTCCTCTCTAACCAAACCAACCAAAAACCTTGGCATATTCCCTATGCAGAGCCTTAATCACCCATTCTTGAAATTAGAGCTCACCTCATTAGACCCACCAACCAAGTACCAAACCAAATTAACCAAGGAGGTAAAGATAGTAAAATTCCAAAAGGCCAAACTTATACTTCCCTTAACCTTACCCACTATCTTGGGGACACATCCCACCACTTTGATTAGGAAGCTTACTATCTCAACCAAAACCCAACCACTATTGTTGGTTACACCAGCATAATTACTTTTTGACACACCCATCTTCACTAAGCCATCAATAACCAAGATAGCTACCTTAAAATCTACCACTTATAGCCTATCAACCTCCTTACCTAAACCAAAATCATCAATTAAGCACACCACCTTACCCAAGACCTTTACCACCAAACCTACTTATAAACAAACTTCCATCTCACCAACCAAGGCAAAAACCTATAAACACTCTCCACCTTTATTTGAATTCTACTTGACTATTTTCCAAAGGTTATTGTAAACTTCTTGATTAAACTTACCCCTATCAGGCCATTTGACACTCTTGGTCCAAAACTAGCTTGGTATGATGACCATCAAGTGTGATCCTATCATAAGACACTTAAACATGATATGGAGAACTAAAAATCTCTAAAAACCATAATCCATTGGCTCTATGATGAGGATGATCTATTAATATATGAACCTCCTATGAGCCCACTACCAATTCAACAAGCAATAGCCACTACCCAACACCTACCTCCTCCCCCACTCTCACCTCAAAGTGATGAGGAACCAAACTAGTCTCTTACCCCAACTCTTCCCTCTATCCATACTATCCATGTGGTCACATGATCACAAACTCAACAAAAAGATAAGGGGAAGGATAAATTGTCCATCCCATGGACATACCCATCTTCTACCTCCCAACCAAGTCAAAATCAAGCACCTTCACCTTCATCTAAACCCAAGGTATTTATTTTGGGTACCTCCCAATCTAACCCATTTAAATCAATCAAGAGAGTGGTTCTCAAATAATTTCACCAGACCCCAATAAAGATAATCTTATTGAGTTAATTTCTACCTCACCTCATCATCACCAAGCCATGATAGAGATGTTATAATCAATAGAGGTCTAACTTGAAAACCCTCAACCTTTGGTAGCCTTTGTTGCCACTCTCCAAATTTCTAACTTTATCACCTTCAAGGATTTGGAAATACCTTATATCCATCCAAATGATCCAAATCCCCCTCTCTTTATTACTACCTACACCAACCAAACCTACATAAAATGTATCATGATTGATGGGGGGTCTAGTATTAATATCATCTCCTCCCATGCCTATGATCAACTCAAACTACCAAATAATGTCATGTCTGAAACCTTAGCCATCCTCTAATCCTACAATGACACCATGGCCACTACTCTAGGAATTATCATCCTTCATATTTATTTAGGACCTTGCACATTTCCAAAGCTTTGTTATGTAGTGGAAGGTGAATTCTAGTATAATGTTCTATTGGGATGACCTTGGATCTACTCCATGTGTTGTGTCCCCTCTACCCTTCATAATTGCATCAAATTTGAGGATGAAGGTCTAGTTTCCATTATACAAGCTGACCCAAACCCCTTTTCAATATGTAACATGACTTATCAATCCAATGACATCCTTTTACTTCTATCTAACACACCCTCATTGACTAAAGATAAGCACTCAACCATGAAAGATGAACCCATATCTTCTTTTACTGATGTGAATTTTACTAGTTCATCCATCCCTTCAAACCAAATCCCCACCACAAACCACTTAGAATCCACATTTTACTATCTCTCCCTTGGGTAATATCACCTTTTGGCCCTCGATGCCTTTCTTACTCCCCATGAGTATGGACAACTTAATAACCAACCCAGGTATGACCCCAGTATCAGAACCATTATTCCCTTTAGACCTCCAAATTTTAAATCTTATTTCATCTATGGGGGACATGATAAACCCCTTGGTGATTCTACCACCTCTCATTCACCTTGACCATTCATCATCAGCTTTTCCTACCTAGATAAACTAAATTTCACCAAGACATACCTTCATCAATGTTCTTGGAAGGGATTTGGCCTTGGACGATATGAACAAAGGCCACATCATTTACTTCCCATTAAGAGGTAGAAATCCCATGAGAAACATGGCTTAGGTTTCTCTCTACTGGACCAGCACACCAACTCACCTTCCACTACCAAAATTGATGAGGAAATCCCATCCTCACTGACTCCCTCATCATCAAAATAAGATGATTTTGACATCATGTTGCTTAGATATTTTATCATCAAAATGATCAGCCTCAGACCCCTAACCTACCAAAATGATGGGGTGACCATAACCATCCCTATGACCCATCCTAAGATGATAGGAGATGGCTCTCCTACCATTAATATCATTTAGTGTTAGGATGATGATTCTATTCTCACCTATCTTGGTGCACTAGATTCTTCCATACATAAATCTCTTCCTTTGGAGATTTCAAACATATTTAAAAAATCCACCATGTATATCAACTTGGGCACTACAAATAACCCTTACATTATCAAACTTGGCCAATTCATAAATTCTAAGGAGCTTCAAGACTTCCCCTCTTTCCTCCAAGACCACAGCATAGCATTTTCTTGGTCTTACAGTGAAATTTTAAGAATTTACCCTACCATTGCCACCCATATCATAGTCACCAACCATGATGCCAATCTCATCAAGTAGAAACTTTGATGAATGTACCCTTGCATATCCCTTCTCATCAAAGAAGAGCTTCAGCATCTCCTATCTATCAATTTCATTTAACCCATTGATTACCCCATTGGGCCTCAAACATTGTGCCTATCACCAAAGCCATAGGGGATTACGCATTTGTGTAGACTTTTGTGACCTCAACCTTGCCTTCCCAAAAGATTAATTTCCTCTATCAACCCTCAACTAACTAGTTGATATTATAGTTGACCATGAGATGTTATCTCTTATGGATAGATTCTTGAGTTATAAATAGATCCTAATCACTCCTAAAAATCAGCACAAAACCACCTTTATCACCCCATGGGGAACCTTCTATTATAGGGTCATGCCTTTCAAACTAAAGAACACTAGTGCAACCTACCAATGTGCCATGACTTACATCTTCCATGATCTTATCCACAAAATTTTCAAGGACTATGTTGATGACCTTATTGGGGAATCCAAATATCATAAGGATCATTTGGTTATTCTCAAGATTATATTTGAGCACCTCATATATTACAATGTCTTCCTTAACCCTAAAAAGTGCATTTTTGGGGTCTTATCAGGAAAGCTCATTAGCTTTACCATTTCCCTTTAGGTAATTAAAGTTGATCCATCCAAAATCAAAGCAATCCTTGACATGCTTCCTTTAACCAACCTCAAACAACTCTATATTTTGTATGGAAAGCTCTAATCCATTCATCACTTTATCTCCCAACTCTTAGACCAATGCCAACCCTTTGATCACCTTTTAAAGAAGGATATATCTTTTAAGTGGAGCAATGATTATCAAAATGCCTTTGATTTATTGAAAGGTCCCTTTTGTCTCCACCTATCCTTACCCCTCCCAAGGATGACCAACCTTTATACCTTTATATATCTACCATTAACCACTCCCTATGGTCAATATTTATTCATCAGTATAAACACAAAGATAAAGTCATCTACTACATTATCCAAATGCTTGTAGAGTATGAGACTTGGTACACCCATATTAAGAATCATTGCTTAGCTTTAGCCTTCATGGCTACCAAACTCTATCACTACCTTCTTAACCACAAGACCTATGTCATAACCAATACTAACCCACTCAAGTATATACACTCCAAGACATACCAAAACCAATGTATGGCCAAGTGGCTCATGATTTTATCTAAGTTTGACCTTAATTTTCTTTAGTATAAGTTAATTAAAGGGCATGTCATTGCCAAACAATTGGCCAAAGACCATTATAAAATAACCAACCTCATCCTCATGAGTTTCTTGATGATTCTATCATGACCCTCTCTCAAGAAGAATTTACCTACAAAGTAACCATGTTCTTTGATGGATCAAAATGTCAACAAGCAAGGGATCCAGCATCATCCTTATCCCCCTTCATGGAAAACCTCTTCCTTTATCCTTTAATCTAGATTTTGAATTTACCAACAATATAGCTGAGTACAAATCCCTAGCCATAGCCCTTTAAATGGAATTAGCCGTAGGAATTAAAATGATCAACATATTTGGTGACTCCCAACTTATGTTCAATCAAATTAATGGCTCTTACCAATGTAAGAATGATGTTTTCTAATAGTAAAAATAACTATTAGATTAACTCCTAACATCATTTAAACACTACCATATCTAATCAACCTTTTAATCTACCAATAAGTTCATCAACACCATGGCTTCCCTTACCTTTTAGATCCTGTATGCACTATCAGACTCTAAGCTATTTTTTTTATCCATCAACTTATCGATCCCTCTTATATCAAATCATATTCTCCCACCTCTTCAATGTAGAGGAGACTCTACCTGACCTTTGGTATCAGTAGACCTTCAAATATCTTAACCTTGCCATCATTCCTTTTGGTCTTTCTAGGAATGCTCGAAGAGAATTTATCCAGAATACCTCACATTATACCATTATGGAGGAATTATTTATAAACATGGTTTTGATGGTCTACTTTTTTGTTTCCTATACAGTCATGAGACCTCTCATGCTATCAAAGAAATACATGATGGGATTTATGGGGGACACTTTAGTGGCCTTGTCATGGCTAAATGCATATTTTACCTTGGATATTACTAGCCCACCCTCAACCAAGACTATTATGATTATGTGAAAAAGTGTGTTAAATTTCAACAACATGCCAATTTACATCATGCACCTATCCATAGTCTTCACATATCCACCAATTTTTTGCCCTTCTCAAATGGGGTATGGACCTTCTTGGTGAAATTAATCCCCATTCTTCATATCAAAACCATTTTCTCATCACCATGACTGAGTAATTTACCAAATGGGTAGAGGTTATTCCTTTAATCTCAACCAAAGCAGAAAATATTATTGACTTTATCAACCATCACATCATCTACCACTTTGGTGTTCCTCATAAAATTATCACCAACAATGGTAAATCTTTTTAAAACAAACAATTCTAGGGTCTTTATGATGAATTCAAGATTAAGTTAAGTTTTTCCTCACCCTATTTCCCTCAAGTGAATGGATAAGCAGAAGCCTCTAACAAAAATATTAACAACATGCTCACTAAAATGGTAAATACATCTAGTTAGGATTAGCATTTTCACATCCACTTCACCTATTTTAGTGAATTTTATCTTATTATT
The DNA here is from genome assembly GCA_037957365.1 of Torreya grandis. Taxonomy (NCBI): domain Eukaryota; kingdom Viridiplantae; phylum Streptophyta; class Pinopsida; order Cupressales; family Taxaceae; genus Torreya; species Torreya grandis. The sequence goes on from JARHVA010000648.1 coordinate 2,369,609, forward strand.
GGAAAGGGAAGAAGAAGAAACTAAATATGGGTACAGTTGAAAAACCTATTTGATTATGCATGTATGGAATTAAAATATTTTGCAGAACTCCTCTTTGGCTTGGGAGGATGACCTATAGATAAGAAAACATTAAAGCAAACTTGTTTGTTAGATAGTTGAGTGGATTGCCTAGTTATAGCTAGATCCTGAAAGCAAGATCTTCATTTAGGGCTATAATCCACATGTTTTAAATAATTAAGTTTATAAATAGAATTTAAAGTACTTACATTAATAATCAAAGGTACTAAAATTGAATATAATAATGCTTGCTTAAGAAATAGACTACAAATTATTAAAATAGCAATAAGTTGATTAATATTAGTGCTCTATGGTTGGGGCATACTTTAGAAAATCAGAAAGGGGTTTGTGAATAATTAGGGACATAGAGAATTAGGTGTAGTTGGGGGTAGGTGGGTGAAAATGGCTTGCTAGAATTTGTTGTCATAGTGACCATCAGTGATTGGGCTAACTATCGATAGTCAAGGTGATTGTCAATAATTGGATAGATCACTAATAGTTGAGAAAACTATCAATGATTATTTTGGGTAGATGTAGGTTGATAACAGGGTGATTGATGGGATCTCAAAATGGATTCCAAGAGTTAGGTAGCTACTAGGTTATAAGCAAAAAGAAAATAAAGTAATAGAATATTAGAAACTAAGTATTTATCTTACATAAAGGAGATTGAGTGGATGCTTGAGATAGTTGACTCATTCATGGATTCTAATGTAATTCTGATAGAGTAACTATACTTGACAATTTGATAGAGATACAATGGTAAGTTGGCTCTCTAACATAGTAGTTGGATCACTAGATTGATGATGATGATTGACCTAAAAAAATAGAATTATAGATGCACAAGCTCTTGCTAATAATTACATATCCATTTGACCTCTTTATTCCTCTCTTCTTATAGACAAGGAAAGAGAGTTATACCAAGATGTGAACTAGGCTTCCTAAATTTAACTCACATATGTAATGACTTGAAACTAGTTAGATGAGTTATATTTAGAAAATCAATGTGGGTGAGTTTGCATGTTGGTGGTTAAGTAGGTGGACCTTGATCGTTGATGGTCAAGGTGAACATTGGAATTCAACTTGACTATCGATGGTCGAGGGTGAAGGGTTAAATTGGGTAAAATCTAGGGTTAAGCTAGTTTGGTCAAGCTAACTATGGTTAGGTTTGATTATAGGTCAGAGGGTTAGATTGGTCTTGAGAGGGTCCCAAGGTGATCAAAGTAATTACAACATTTATAGTAATGATGTGTGGATTTCTAGTGTCTACATTTTGCCTATTTTTATTATGTGGCTTGAATCAAAAAGATCCAAAATAAAAACCAATGTTGGTCGAAGGTCTAGTTTCCTTGAGTATGGGAGGATGTTTTCCCCCTCAAAATAGGAGTTGATGAGGTAAATCATAATTAGGTATGGGTTTGATAAGGTAGATTAGGGTGGTGAGGAAGGTGGATTCATGAATATGGGTGATAGGTTGGGAAATAAAGCACAAACAAGCATGCAAAGTATGATAAAAATGTATGACAACCAAGATTATGCATAGATCAGGTTGTCATAGTTGATAATAATAAAGGTTAGTGCTAGGAGGACAATGGATAAGTGGATCACATAATCACATTTAGGTGTGGTGGTTAGGTACACTAGAAAGTCTCTAAAGTGATGTTTATGTTTTAGTGGGTATCCAAGGTAGGAAGTTCTCCCCATGAAAACACAAATAGGTCAAGTGTCACAAGTATCCAAGGTAAGAAGTGCTCCCAAAAAAACACAAGTGAGTTATTTAAGAGTGAGGTGATGCAAGGACAAAAAGGGTCAACATGGCAATGTTGTCACTATGGTCAAAGGACCAAGTAAAAAGTGTCACAAAATGCATGCTAGTTAGGTCAAAATAGACCAATGGTGACGTGACAAGGTGGTCGAGGTGGGTAGAGAAGGTAATCTCCATGAGTGGGTAAGGTGATTTGATGTTTCTTAAAGATGGCTTTCTCAAGGTAAGAAAAAAAAAGGTGGGGCCACCTAATCATCGATGGTCAAGTTCCCTAAAGATGACTATCGATGATCACCCTGACCATCGATAGTTAAGGTGGAAAGCCTAAAAGGCCATGGGGTAAAATTGAAAAGAGAATCACTTTTCACTCATTGTTACTTTTTATTGAGTTTGACTTTGGGCTTTGGATATTTTAGTGCTTTTTAGTGAAGATTTTTATTGACAGTGTTTATTGAGGTAGACAGTTGACATTTAGCTAAGGTAGACTAAGGTGACTAGTCAAAATGTAGGGGGCATGTAAGCATGAATGAGGATGGGTAGGCTTATAGTTGACTCCATGGTGGAAGTCACAAAATAAGGTAGGGGTGTCATTGAAATTAATAACATAGCTAGATTTTTTGAATTGTTAAGGGGTTAGTTGTTTTAGTTAGTTTCTTGGGTAATGCCCTAGGTAGGGTTTTGGTGGGTTTAAGGTAAATTTGCTAGTAAAATTATGAATTGGTGGGGTGGGTAAGTAAATTGGGTTGGTTAATGGTTTATGTTATAAAATTAAGTTGTTTATCTCACCATTTGGGTGGATTTTAGGATAGATAGGGTTTAGGTGTTTTGGATTTGGAAAACCCATAGTGATCATCGACGGTCAGGCTCGACCATTGATAGTCAACATCCATATAAAAATGGATGCCTGACCATCAGTGGTTGACTAGGGAAAAGAAGGTTTTTTATAAGTGTTTAAAAAGTTAAGGCAAATGAAATGTTAGTGTGTTAGGTATAGGTTAGCATTGCAGGTGTAGAGGGAAAGAGTAGTGGGTATTAGGGAGATAGGTAGGCTAGGTATGGAAATAGGTCTATTTATTAAAGGGTAGGGTAGATGATTAATGGTGTAGATGACTAATCCATGTTTCTCAATTAGTGTAGGCTAAGGAGTATATATAGATACACAACCACATGCTACATATCTTCATAGAGATCAAATAAGGGATGACCCTAGTCGAATAGGCCCACATGGAGGAGGTGGGTTTGGGAGTGATGAGGCACTATCAGCATATGTCTTAGGATGCATCCATGTAATTATCCCTCATTAAGAGATGGGATCCTACTATGAACACCTTCCTATTTTCAATTAGGGAGATGACTATCTTAGTCAAGGACGTACATAAGATTACCCAACTTCAACTTTGAGGTGATCTGATTTACCAAATAGAGTGTGAGGAGTGGGATGATAACATTAATATTTTGTATGTAGATGATAGTGATCAAGTTAGATGGCATCTTGGGGGGTTAGGTATAGTTATTTGTCTGAGAGGACTCTAGGTAAGAGGAGACATATGACCATGTTGATGATTGTTGTTTCATGCTTTATGCTTCCTGACTCAAGTAGTGGGAGGTTCCCTTACTACTGGGGTACTATTTGAGCTATTATTAAGGTAGAATATATTCATTAAGGTGTTTATTTTTATTGTACAGATATATTGAAAGCTATGGAGGTTTAAGACCCATATGAGTTATGGTATCAGTATCATCTTGGTTATGCATTATTAGGCATATGAGCACATTTAGGTGTTAAAACTAGTGGGGTTATCTTGGGTGGGTTTTACATAGATAGAGTTCCCTATTGGCTTTATGTAATGGAGGGTTGATTTTTCTACATTAGGTGCAAGAGGTGATGCACATAATTTGGAGTGGTTTAGGGGTTCACTAGGTACACTAGTGATAGGATATATCACCTTGAGGCCTTATGTCTAGTTTCTAATATGGCCTAGCTATAGGAGGTACACACTCTCCCTTTAGATATATATATGAATAAATGTTAGGTATGATGGGGAGGTGGATATCATCCCATTTGATAGGGTGAGGAGGTAGTTTGGCCTAGTACAAGGTTTTCTAGGTCCATTCCCCAAGTAAAAGCAAGAGGATTCAGAGATATTACTACCAGACCCATATCTTATGCTAACTTTGCTAGACTACAAGGAGATGATAGCCAGGGCATAGATAGATGATTTTGGGTTCACATATGGGTACATGGCATGGTATCATCTTATATATGTAGTTGTAAATATTAGTGGGGATGATGGAGGTGTGAGGTTGATAGCCATGGATCTGGCTAGCCCTGATGGACAAGTAAGAGAAACTTTAGCCACTACATAGGGATAGGTTATAGTGATATAGTGGTAGGTGGCCACATTATAGGGCTAGATTACTACACTAAAAGGTTAGGTTGCTAACTTATAAGGTTAGGTTACTATCATGATAGGTGAGAGGGATCAGGCTAGGACCTCATTAGGCTTGGTAACCTAGGAGAGGGACTCTCTGAGATAGAGAAGAGGTAGAGGAGTAGCAATATCATAGATAGGGATACCAAGCACCATCCCATGGTATGATACTTGGCTAAAATGGAGGAGTTATGGTATTATGAGTCCATAGTCTTGACATAGTGTCCACAAGAGCCCCAATGGGGTGAGTATAGGGCTAGCTTGGTAGGTGGTGCTAGTGTAGTGACACTAGGGTAGTGGGTAGCATCTATAGTTAGAGATATAGGGATAACTAGGGAATCAATAAGTACAAAAAGTGGGTAGGCACTAAGATCCAATAGTTCTCTAGGAGGTAGTGGTGCTCCTAGGGCATAGATAAAATATAGTTAGATTATGACATTTTTTATATCATTTTGATTCCAACTTGGGGGTCGATTTGATGAGATTTAAATTTTGAGAGAGAGACATGTTTGTCTACTTATACACATTATTTATGTTATTTGACTCACAATTTATACATATGATCATTATTTATGCTCATGTTCATGGTTTATGGTTTTTATATTGTTCTTTAATGCTTATGGTGTGATGTTTATATTGCTTATGGATTATACTTATGTTATGATTGACTTGCTAGACACTTATGTAGATGCACCTAGTTAGGCATGAGATGGATTTGATTTTGGTTATGCTTATAACATGATAAATTTTAATGAGTATGTACTGCATTATTTTAGATTTATACATGTGAAAAAAAAGGTTGGCTACTTTAATTATTTATGGATGTTGTAATATTATCTTGCTTGTTATGGTTATGTTTGTTGTTAATTTTTAGGATAAAGCACAAGAGGTAATTTAATTAACAACACTAGATGGGAAACCAAATAATATAATCAAGAGATAAATGTCATAATGAAAATAGCAACTAGTCATGATAGGATAATAAAATGGCACAATGCTTCTTCATTGATAAGGACTTAAATAATAGAACCGAAGTTGGATTGATTTAATGAACATAAGCCCTTCGAATGCTTTGCATTATCATTTTTTAATTGGTTAAAAGGTGTCTTTACCATATAATGTCAAGTAAGCTCAAAAATCCCTTGTGCATAATGTAAAAAAGGGGGAATGGATGAAAATGGAACCTTTTTTTGAGACTAGCATGCCTCTTTTGTAAGAGTCTAAAGAGTCAGTATAAACAAGTCTATTCCAAACTATGTAAACTAATTGATGTAGGAAATATACTTGTGAAAGCCGATTGTGGCTTCCACCTTAATTTTTTATTGTGAGAGCCAATTGTGGCTTTTGTAATTAGTTTGTTTTTATTATGAGTTTGATAATGGGTCTTTTTTTTATTACTATATATAGGAATTTGATCAATGTGAGAAGCTTCCAAGAAACTATTATGCTTTTGACAAATGATTTACTCATCCATCCTTCAAGGGAGTGGTCTGAGTTTTTTTTATTTATTTAATGCTTTTTGATATTTGTCCTTCAAGGGAGCATTCCACCTTATGTTTGGCAATTTTAAATAATTTTTCAATGGTTATCCTTTAAGAGAGTAGTCTGTGAATGCTAGGAATGACCCATGATATCTAGTGGTAGGAATTTTTATTGTTTTATTACTTTAATTTTGCTTTACATGGACTTACTTAGGTTCGCTTAGTGTTTTACCTTTATGAAGCCAAAAATAAAATCACAAGAAGGTTGATTATGTGTAAAGAGGTTTAGGTGACAATGACTATGGGAGTCCATCCTATGAAGGTGTATAAAGTACCTTGAGAACCATGCCATAGGTATAGCCATGATACCCATTTTTAAAGATAAGTCTATATTAGTGACAAATAATCACATGATTTAGTTATAATTAGTTGTCCCTAAACTATGGAAATGGAATATAGGTAGATAGTAGGGTATGAGCTTAAGTTAGATAAAAGGTGAACTTGATATTTTTTAGCAAAAGAATGGATGCAGATGTAAAGTATTGAGGGGCTCAAGTTTTGGGTGGCCTTCGAGAAAAGACAACTAGTAAACTCTTGATCCATACTTATGGGTTATGATATAAGGTCTAAGTCAATTGAAAGCGAAATTGCCCCATTTTATTTTCTCCATATTAGTGACATGTTCATTTTCCTTTAAGATGAGGTCTTTGATATTGAATTCTTGCACCTTAAGGTGCTTGTTATAGGAACACATAACATGATCTTGATATACATGGAGATGGGTAAGGGCTTCTAAAAATTCTCATCAAATAGCTCAAGTTGAGCTAAATTATGTTTCTGATAATCATCCTCAAAAATAAGCTCTTTATGCAAAGAGAGGGGATTTAGACTTTACTAAGAAGGACAGCCTTCACTCCAAATATAATGGAGAAATGGGTAGCACCCATAGGGTTTATAATGCTAATATGATATGCCCATAAGGAAAAAGGGATGTGTAAATGCCAATCCAAACTAGATTCATTGACCATTTTGGTCAGCATGTTATTAAGAGTTTTGTTAGAGGCCTCAGCTTGTTCATTCACTTTAGGGCAATAGGGTGAGGAGAAGCTTAAATTGAAGCCAAATACATTTCATAGACATTAAACTTACTTGTTATTAAAGTATTTACCATTGTCATTGATAATCTTGTGAGGAACACCGAAATGGTAGATAATGTGATGGTTGATAAAGTTGAAAATCTTCTCTGCCTTGGTCGATACTAAAGGGATAGCCTCTACCTAATTGGTAAAATACTCGATCATGGTAATGATAGAGTGGTGTCATTGTGAGGAATGGGGGTTAATTTCACCAATAATATCTAGACATCATTGTAATAATGGACAAAAATTAGTGGAAACTTGAATATTATGGTTAGGCACATGATGTATATTGGCATGTTGTTGACACTTAACACACTTTTTCACATAATCACAACAGTCTTGGTTAAGGGTAGGCTATTAATAGCTAAGGTAAAGGATACATTTAGCTATAGTGAGGCCAATAAAGTGTCTCCCATAGATACCATCATGTGTTTCCTTGATAGCATGAGAGGCTTCATGACTACGTAGGCAATAGAAGAGGAGGCCATTAAAGCCACGTTTATAAAAAATTCCCCCCATAATGGTGTAGCATGAGGTGCTCTAGATAAATTCTCTTTGATAATTCTTGGAAAGGTTAAAATGAATGACAATAAGATTTAGTTAGTCGAAGGTCTATTGATACTAAAGGTCAGGTTGGGTCTCCTCCACATTAAAAAAGGTGGGAGAATCTAATTTGACATAATAAGTTTGGGTAAGTCTATGGATAATGATAGATATTTTAGAGTTTGAGGATGTAGATGGGATCTGAGAGGTGAAGGAAGATATGGTGTTAGCAAACTTATTGGTAGATCATGGGGTTGACTAGATGAAATAGTGTTCAAATGATGCTAAGAGTTCATAGACTAGTTGCTTATACTATTGCAGAACATCATTCTTGAATTCATAAGAGCCATTGATTTGATTGATGACAAGTTAGGAGTCACCAAAGATATTTATTTTTTTGACTCCAAAGGATAAGGTAGTCTAAAGGCCTATCACTAGGGCTTCATACTCATCCATATTGTTAGTACATTCAAAATAAATCTTGAAGGACAAAGGGAAAGGCTCACAATCAAAGGGGATAATGATGATACCAACTCCCCCACCACATTGAGACTTTGATCCATAAAATAACATGGTGACTTGATAGGTAAAATCTTCCTGAGAGAGGGTCACAATGGACTCATTGAGGAACTCAAGAGGAAGAGGTAGGTTATCTGCTAAATTTGCTTCATCTAATTAGTTGGTAATAACTTGCACCTTAATTGAATTTTTTCGGAGGAACTCAAGGTAAAACTCTAATAAAATCATGATCCACTTGGCCATATTTTGGTTTTGGTATGGCTTGAAATACATATACTTGAGTGGGTCGGTGTTGGCTATGACATAGTTTTTGTGGTTAAGGAGGTAGTGGTGAATCTTGGTGGCCATGAAGACTAAAGCTAAGTAAATATTCTTGGTATGCTTATACTAAGTCTCATACTCTACAAGCATGTAGATAATGTAGTAGATGGATTTATCTTTGTATTACTCATCCTAATGAGCAAGCATTGCCTCTAGGGAATGGTCAGTGGCAGAGATATATAGGTAGAAAGGTTGGCCATCCTTGGGAAGGGGTGAGGATAGGTGGAGACAAAAGGTACCTTTTAAGTGAATCAAAGGGCTTTTGACAGTCATTATTCTACTTTAAATATATATCCTTCTTCAAAAGGTGGTGAAAGGGTTGGCAAAGGTCCAAAAGCTAGGAGATAAAGCAACAAATGGACTAGATCTTCCCCTACAAACTATGGGGTTGCTTGAGGTTGGTTAAAGGGAGCATGTCAAGGATGGATTTGAACTTGGTGGGATTGACCTCAATTATATGAAGGGAGATAATGAAGCCAATAAATTTTCCTAATAAGACCCCAAAAATGCATTTCTTGGGGTTAAGGCAAACATGGTAATGGATGAGGCATTCAAAGATGATCTTAAGAATGGCCAAGTGATCTTTTTGGAGTTTGTATTTTATAAAAAGGTTATCCACATAGTCCTTGATAATCCTATGGATAAGATCATGAAATATATAGGTCATGTTATGTTATTAGGTTATACTAGCATTATTTAGTCTAAAATCTATGACCTTATAGCAAAAGGTCCCACCGGTTGTGACTTAATATTTCAGTGAATTTTACCTTATTATTAGAAAGGGAAGAAGAAAAAACTAAATATGGGTATGGCTAAAAAACCTATTTTATTGTGCATGCATAGAATCAAAAATTTATGAAAAACTCATCTTTGTCTTGGGAGGATGACCTATAGATAAGAAATCACTAAAGCAAACTTTTTTGTTAGATAGATAGTTGAATGGATTGCCTAGCGATAGCTAGATCCTGGAAGCAAGAGCTTCCTCGAGGGCTATCAATCCACACATTTTAAATAATTAAGTTTATAAATAGAATAGAAAGTATTTGTATTAATAATCAAAAGTACTAAAATTGAATACAAGAACATTTGCTTAAGAGATAGACTAGAAATGATTAAAATAGTGATACTTTAATTAATACTAGTGCTAGGTGGTTGGGGTATACTTAAGAAAATCAAAAAGGGGTCTATGAACAAGCAAGGACATAGATAACTAGGTGTAGTTGGGGGTAGGTAGGTGAAAATAGCTTTCTAGAATTTACTACCATAGTGACCATTAGTGGTTAGGCTAACTATCAGTGGTTAAGGTGACCATCGATGATCAAGGTGATTGTCAGTGGTTAGACAGACCATCGGTGGTTGAGACAACCATTGATAGTTACGATGGGTAGATATGCATTGATAATAGGGTGATTAATGAGATCTCAAACTGGATTTCAAGATTTGAATGCATGTTAGGCTATGAAAAAAATCAAATAAAGTAATAGAATACTAAAAACTAAGTACTTATCTTGTAGAATGTGGATTGAGTGGATGCTTGAGTTATTTGACTCGTTGATGGAATCTAATGTGATTTCGATAAAATAACGATACTTGGCACTTTGGTAGAGCTATGATGGCAAGTTGGATTTTTGATGTAGTAGTTGGATTGTTGGATTATTGATGATGATTGACCTATAAAAAGAGATTTTTGGATGCACAAGCTCTTGATAATAATTGCATATCCATTTCACCTTTTTACTCCTCTCTTATTATAGGTAAGGCAAGAGAGTTGTAACAATATGTATACTAGACTTCCTAATTTTAACTTGCACATGTAATGACTTATAATTGGATTTAGATGAGTTATATTTATAAAATCAAGGTAGGTGAGTTTACATGTTAGTGGTTAAAGAGGTGGCCCCTAACCATCAATGGTCAAGGTGATCATCGATGGTCAACCTAACCATTGGAGATAGAGGGTGAAGGTTCATATTGGGTAAAACCTAAGGTTAAGCTAGTTTAGTCAAACTAACTATAGTTAGTTTTGGTTAGGGGTTAGAGGATCAGATTGGTCCTAAGAGGGTCCCAAGGCAGTTAAGGGCATCATGACATTTAGAATCATGGTATTAGATTTTTAATGTCTACATCACTTTATGGGCATATCGTACTAGCATTCAAACCCCTATGTGTGCTACCCCATTCTCTCTATGTTTGGAGCAAAGTTTGTCTTACCTCTTAAAGTCCAAATCCCATCTCTTTGTATATATTTGCATGATCTCAATTCTGAAGATGATTATTATTAGCACTATTTAACCTAGCTCAAGCTACTTGATAAGTGTCATTTATCCACCCTCACCCATCTCCATATCTATCAAGAGTGTGTCAAATGTGCCTAAAATAAGCACCTTAGAGTACAACAATTCAATATCATAGACCTCATCTTAAATGAAAACCAACATGTCATCAATATGGAAAAAAGAAAGTGGGGCAAGTTTGTTTTCAATTAGCTTAGACATTATAACATAACCCATAATTATAGATTAAGAGCTTATTAATTATCCTCTCTTGAAGGTAACCCAGAACCTAAACCCCTCAATGCTTTGCATATGCATCCTTTATTTTGTTAAAGAGGATCAAACTCACCTTTTATCTAACTTAAGCTCATCCCTTGCTTTCACACTACATTTATTTCCCTATTTTAGGGGTAACTGATTAAAACTAAATCATGTGATTATCCATCACAATCATAGCCTAATCTTGAACAATGGGTACCACATATCTACCCATGGCATGATTCTCATGGTACTTTCTACCCCTTTTCACACGAACAAATTCCCATGGTTTTTGTCACCTAAGCCTCTTTACACCTAATCAACCTTCTTGTGCTTTTATTTTTTCCTTCATAAAGGTGAACCCTTAATCCTATATAATCAAGTCTATGTCATGCAAAATCCAACAAAGGAAATAGAAAAATCTAAACCAATAAAAATTATGGGTCATTCCTAGCATTCATAGATTATTCCTTTGAAGGACAATTATTGAAAACATATTCAAAATTTGTTAAAGTAAGGTGGACTGCTTCATTCAAGGATAGATATCAAAGGCATTAAGCAAATCATACAAACATAGACCACTCCCTTGAAGGATGGCTAATTAAAGCATTTGTCAGAGCAAGCAATTTCTTGGAAACTTCTCACATTGATCAACTTCCCTACCTCCCAAGTAACAAAAAAATAAGTGAAAGACTCATTATCAAGCAAAATCAAGAAAAAAAAAGAATTTTGAAAGCTACAATCATCTCTTATGAGCACAATAATTTTGGAAACCACAATCAACTCTCATGAGTAAACTTCCCACATAGATTAGTCTACACTTTATATGACATATACATGTATTGAGTCTTTGGTAACCTCTAAACGAGGTATGCTAGTCTCACAAGAAGGTTTCATTTTCATCCATCTCCCCTTTTTAAACTAAATCAAGGGATTTTGAGCTCACTTGACATTATATGATCAAGACACATTTTTTACCAAATAATGAATGCTATTGCAAAGCATTTGAAGTGCTTATGTTCCTTAATCTAATCTAACTTCAAGTTTGTATTAGTCTTTGCCAAATAATAAGCATCGTGTCCTCTTCCTATCCTATCATGACTAGTTGATATATTCGCTAAGGCATTTGTCTCTTGATTATATTCTCTTTCTCACATCTAGTGTTGTGATTTAACTTAATTTATGTGTTTTACCTTAAGCAATATTAACCATAATCATAATCATAATCATATCAGCATATATCATAAATCAAATTCATCATCATTAACATATCCATCATCATGTTAAAATCAAGCATCCAAGAACAATTAAGTAATAAACCATTTCTACCACATGTCTAAATATAAATAAGGAAGCATGTATTCATTCACTTTTATCATGAACATCATTATCACATCAATATCATATGAACATAAAATAAAATATCATCTCATCACATGCCTATCTAGGTGAGTCTACATCAGCATCCATATCCATAGCACATCCATAATCAATATAACATTCATCAATAATCAACATGAGCATCAAAACCATGAACAATGAGCAATAAACAATGATCATATATATATATAAATCATGAGTCAAATAGCATCATAATGTATATACCAATATACATATCCCTCTCTCTCAAAATATACATCTCACCATATCAGCTCACAAGCCAATATCAAAATGATATACAACAAAATATAATATCTCATAATCTATATCATGACTATGCCCCTAGGGCACCACTATCTCCTAGAGCACCACTGCCTTCTGGTGCCTATCCTCCTGATGTACATGTATGTCCATCTATAGAAGCAACCCACTACCCTAGTGTCAACACACTAACACCACTTTCAAAACTAGCTCTATACTCACCCCATAGGGGCTCATTAGGATAATACCTTAGGACTATAGCCTCATAGCAGCATAACTCCTCCATTGTGGCTAGGAATCTTGTTATAGGGATAGTGCATGATGGTCTTATAGGTGATATTGCTCCTCCTTGAGCCTATCTTAGGGATTCTCTCTCCTAGGTATCCAAGGCTAGTGAATCTCTATCCTAGTCCCTCTCACCTATAAGTGTAGCCACTTGACCCTATAAAGTTGCTAGCTGACCCTATAATACTATAACCTATGCTTGAGTAGTGGCTAGCATTGCTCTTGCCTATACATCTAGAGAAACCCCTTAAACCTATGTTTGTTGACCTTTACCAGCTAGGTCTATATCCCTAGGCTACTTACTACCATCATCCCCACCAAAGTATGTTTCTACATAAAGAGCCTGGTACCATGTAGGGTAACCATCTAAAAAACCTACATCATTTATCATTGGCCATGCTAGAGAATCCTCATGATCTAATAAGGTCTGTACTAGATATGGCTTAGGTAGTAAGATCTTTGCATCCTCTATCCTATAACTAGTAAATAGACTCAAGATACCCTATACCAAGCTAAAATTCCTCCTCACCTTATCAAATGAGATGAGCTCTACCTCCCCCTCCCTCCTACCAAAGATCCACCTATAACTCTGTAAGGATATGGTGTGTCCTTATATCCATCCCACTCAATAAACCAAACATAGGGCCTCCGTATGACATTGCCAATGACTAAGGCCTCTAGATCCCCTCTGAACCAATAATTATCATGCATCCTTCTTCCTAAACCTATGGTGGTAAATTCAGTTCTTCACCTCATAAAACTGATCAAGAAATATATCTGAACATACCCTACCCACAATAGCCCCCATCAACCTCAACACTTAGATGTGTTCATAGGCCCAATAATGTATAACCAACCCCATGTTGATTTCATACCTCTTATGAGCTTTGAATCCTAACATTTCCCTATATATCTAAATAAGTAGCATAGGTACCCAACCAAACATTGTGTGACCTAGTAGTATCTCAACCAATACCCCTAGTAGTAAGTTCAAGAACCTCCCACTACTCAAGTTAGGAATAGTAAAACATGAGACTACCATCATCATCAAGGTCATCAACCTCTTTTCATCTCTCACCCTCTAATATAATTTAGTATAGCTGAAGCCTATAGCATACCACATCACTCAATCATGGTCATCTCTATATAATAGCTCTAGGAGATCATTTCTCTCATCTTACTCTATTTGGTAAACTAGGTCACCCTGTATGGGTAACTAAGTGATTCTATAAACATCTTCTAGTAAGATCATCATCTCACCAATGGGAAATATTAAGGTGTTCATGGTTGGATCCCATCTCTTGATGAGGGCCATGATCATCACATAGCATGTGTTGATAATGCCTTATCGTTCCAAGGCCCACCTCTACCATGTGTGCCCAATCTACAGTATTCATGCCCTATTAGATCTCTGTAAAGATACAAGGTACCCAATCATGCATCTAAATCTACTCATGCACATGCATAGTTCATTAGTAAACACACTTATTTATCTATACTATGATTTCCTACCACCTTATCACCTTCTTCTAATCCTACCCTACCTTACCCATTTAAAATTTACCAATAACTACCTCATATTTATCTTATAAACATCTATCAAACCTAAAAATATCAATATTACCTATCAAAACATTACTTAAAAAGCTAACTCACCATTCAAACCTATCAAAATGAACAAATTTACACTTAACCTTTTTACCATTTAGCTTAACCTTTGATATTCATGATGACCATCAATAATCAGGTGACATTTTGCTTATGGTCATCGACCATCGATGGTTGGGGGACCATCGGTGGTCACTATATTTGATTGCCAACAAAAAACTCCCAAACCTAGCCTACCCAAATAGACTAATTCTACCCAAATATTTGTAAATTTATACCTCTACCCAACTCTAGCATACCATAATTAACCTACCCCCTCCTAATTTAGGAATCTAATAGCTAATTCCTACCAAAACCAAAAAAACCCTAAACCCTAGGGCATACCAAAACAAACTTCATTTATCCTACCCAAGAAATAATCAACCCAGTCATATACCTAATTTAAATGCAATATAATGACCAACTATAAGTATTTGACCAATTAAAAACACCACCTACCTCATTCTTCAACTACCATCATGGAGGAATCTGAAGACTTACTGCCCATCTTCATTGGCATCCATGCCCACCCTACATCTTCACTGGTCCACACGATCCACACATCCAAATTAGCACTCACCATCACCAAATTTACCACAAATGATAAGTGACTAGAGCTCCATAGTTTAATTATTTAAATGAATCCAACTAACTCACTTTTTTTCTTTTAACCACCAAACTTTTGGGGTTTTCCCCCTGACCAACAATGATTAGGGTGACCATCGATGGTCACCCCTTCAACCCTTGACCATTAATGGTTAGGGTCTTATCACTTTACCTTTACCTTTCTAAAACTTTTTAAAATAGGACCAAACTATGCACCCACCCATGGATACTACCTTCTCTACCTACCTCGATAAACACCTCATCATTGATTTATTTTATCCTAACTAGTGTGCATTTTATGATGAATTTTACATGGTCCTTTTAACTACAACAATAAAAATTACCATGTTGACCAATTTTTAAACTTGTGCTACCTTGTGTACACCTGACCAATTGGTATCTTCTCAAAATAACTTCCTACCTTAGAT